>JAXFYN010000163.1:73366-451423 GCA_036172215.1 Camellia granthamiana
AACACTGCTTCGCCATGACTTGATCGCCCTAAATCTCCTCAACTTCCCCCATAGCCAAGGGGAACCTCATAACCTGGTGGTAGGTCGACGCCACCGCCTGCATGGCGTGAAGCCATCCCTTACCAAGGATCAGATTATATGTGGATGGTACCTTCAACACCCAGAACTCCACCTGCTTAACCACAGATCTTGCTTTGACCGGTAGGATTATCTTTCCCATTGGCCACTCCGGTTATAAGTTAAAACCAATCAGTAGCAAAGTTGCCGGAGCCAAGTCTGTATCTTAAAGTTTGAGCTGCCTGAAGGCGTCGTAGTACATGATCTCGACCAAGCTGCCTTGGTCGATTAAGATGCGCTTAACATTGAAGTCTCTGACACGAAGGGTGACCACCAGGGCATCATTGTGCGGTGTTTGAATGCGCTCAAGACCCTACTTGAGAAGCTAATCACATTTTTCTCCTCAGTCTTGCCTCTCTTGATCGTGGGCTGAACTGACAAAACTTCCCTCATATGTTCTGCTTTTTTTTATCATCCCTCGGAGCTCGCATACCCGCGCCGACTCTACTATACCATGGATCGCATTGACCACTCCTTGGGAGGGTACCTCTAGGTCGTCTAAACCGCTTGGCTCAGCCGGTGCGTGGTACACGGCCCTGACGCCCTCATCGACGTAACAGTCCAAGTGACCGGCGGCGACTAACTCCTCCAAGTGTTACTTCAGGGGCAAGCAGTCCTCCGTCCGGTGCCCTCGCTCCCTATGAAATGTGCAGCGATACCGCAGATTGAAGCCCTTTCGCGCATTGCCAAGCTTAGCGGGAAATCGGACGTAAACCTCGTCACGGATTTCACTAAGTATACGGTAGATTAGGATCTTAAAAATCGTAGTGATGCCCGTCCAAGCGTTCAACTTTCTGTTTGCATCTGCTACGTCATCACGGGGATAATTTGCTCGATCGTTGCGGCAACTTTTACCCAGTTTTTACGATCTGGACCACGGTCGGATTCCCTTGCATAGTCATTTGGACGGTTTATCTCCTGTCCGACCGCGTGCACTTTTCCAGCCACCCTTTTGTCCGTTGCCACCAAATTTGTCTTCATGGTGGATGCAGCCGTATCGTCCTCTACTCGGATGTGCTCGTTGATGCGCTGCATCAGCAGCTCCATGGAAGTCGATTGGTTCATCGCGAGTGAGTCCTTTAGTCTATGTCCGATCGGGAGATCGCGCTTATATTGGGTGATTGCCAGATTGGTCAGGCAATCAAGGATCTCGTTGAAGGTTTCCCAATATCTAGCGTTGTATGCTTTGAGAGAGTCGCCTGACTCCATCTTGACACTCAAGAGGTAGTCAACTTCCTTTGGCGTTTTAGTGTTGGTTTTGAATCGAGTCACGAACGCTTCCGCCAACTGCTGCCACATTTTGATGCTTTCCTCTAGAAGCCTCTCAAACCATTTCAAGCCCAACTCGCCCAAACTCGACGGGAAAATAAGGTGCATGAGAGCATCATTACGCCTGTATCCAGCCATAACCTGTTGGAAGTGGCTTACATGCATGTATGGATCGGTCTTTCCATCATAAAGTATAAATTTGGGCTAGTAAAAGCCTGTTGGGAGCGGTGTGGTCTCTATCTCAAGGGAGAAGGGGGTGTCGCTCAGCCTGGCCAAATCTTTGTCCAAAGGGATATGCACGATTGAACGGGGTGGCGGCATTACGACTTCTTCACTGGCGCGACCTCCGTAGGATAGCCGCTGAAGCGCCGGCACCCTTTGAGTCTCCCGTCGGCGCGCTCGTTCCTTTAAGACATCCCTCAAGTCCTCCGAATGAGCAGAGTAGGAATACCTCGATGTCGTTGGTGGACGTGAGGGATGGTAACTACTATCTTGCACGCAAGACTTCTCTACAGGCAGGTCAGAGTCTTCAACCCCATAGCTTCTAATGATCGAAAGAGAGGGCATGTGTCGCTGGTTCTGGCTACCTAAGCAGCGGGGTTGGGTGCACTCACTGTGGTCACCCACTCTAGCAACACCCTTCTCTTTGACTTGCCGTTTGAGAGCTTCCATCACTGCCGCCATTCTCCGGATAAAAGTGTCTTAGTCCCTCAACTTGTGCTACAGGCGTTGAGCATGCGACTTTCTCCGTCGCCGGTGTCTGTTTGGACTCCATGAGTGATCAGTGCTCCTGGCACGCTTATCATATGCATCTCTGGGAAGTCCTCCTGGTAAGGTCTCCAGGCCCACTACATTCGAAACGGCGGGAAGTCCGTCTCTCCGTCGGACTGACTCCAGGCTAATACCGTCGATGGCAGACAATGGTACTTCGTCGTTGTTTGCCATGGAAGGTGATCCGCTGAGCTTGGAGGGCAAGGTTGTGTCTGCTCAAACTTCCCACAAATAGTGCCAATTATATGGGAGCCAAATATCCCGTACCACCCGTACTTCTCACGTCCAAGTTGCGCCTTCTCCCGATCGACCTGCGAACACAACGAATGTGAGCTACCCGATGGTGCGTTGCCGGAAAACCCTTTCGACGGTCAAGTTAGCACACACTCAAAGAGAGAGAGAGAGAAGAGCAGATATTATGCTAGTGTTTCTCTCACCAGCAGATGTTCTATCCCCAGCATGGAGGGCGCAATCACGCTTATATACCTTCTGCGCGTGCCTCTGCATCCATTCGCCTTGCGATGCGTGGACCTGTTCTCCTATCCCGCTCTCTCACGTGTCAACGCAAATACAGCTAAACACCACCTAACCAAACTTCCAAATGGCGTTGACGTGAACGGATAGCCCGACGGCGCTCCCCCAGCTTCCTACGATCGTATTACTTCCGAGACATGCAATGCTCCTGGCCGAGCTCTGTTATGACCGAGCTCTTGCTCGGTTGGGCCGGTCTGCAGAGGATCTTGCCCATTGATCTAAACAAGCAAACAACGTGAACCGAGCTGGCAGAGAAATCATCCCGGCCAAATCGGACCTGGGCTTTAACCGAGCGAACTCCTCCTGGATTGGCGTAGCCCAACTCGGCCCAAACATGCTCAGACCAATTTTAGCCCGGTCATTACAGCGGCCTAAAGCCAGATTATGAAATCTCCCTCTCATGCATTTATGTAATAAAAACCCTTTGTATAAATAAAGAACTGGTATATAGCAGCCCGTTTATTGAGGTGGTAGTTGAGCTTGGTGAGTTTTATACGTTGGATTTTAATTATCTAATTTGTCATAATATTTATTATATTTGTAATTATTCTTTTACTGATTGATATATAAAAGTGGCTTCTTTCATGTCCATAATCGGACTGGAGGGTGTTGTTGGACCCGTGGAAGCCATCACGGGTCTTGTTTCGATAATCTGAATCATTCAATGTGCAAAACTCATCGAGTACTATATGATTGTAAAAATTTATGTTGATCGGATATCGATAACTATTTCATCGCATTAGATTTCTGTCAACCGTTATTTTTTCACTGTCCATTTTTTTTTTTTATTATATAAAATCGATTTGATCACGTAGCTATTGATATCCAGTCAACGTGATTGTTTTTAGGTATATATTACTCAACGAATTCTACATATTAGATGGTTCAGATTATCAAAACGGGACACGTGATGGACTCTCATTGGCCCAACAACACCCTCCAATTGGTGGACTGGAGGGAAGCCAAACCCTATATAAAAAGTATAGGAAAAGATATCCAGAAGCTAAATTCTTAATCTTCTGTATCCATAACTTTGTTTGTAACCCTTGATTTCCAAGGCTGAGATTCAAGTGTTGAGATTGTGAGAAAGTATCAGATGCCAATTAATAATAATTTAACTTTCTAATCTGCTAACATCATACCAAGAAATGTTTGTAAATAGCTTGGTTTTAACGTTGTAACAAATGAACCTGGATTTTATGGTGAACTCTCTTGGATTGGCCACTCCAAGTGTCCAAATGGAAAGGGTTTTCTATGTTCAGTTTCACACCATTGGGAAATTTTGTATACCCAAAATAGGATGAAAGCGAAGCCCTCAAAGAAAATTTCCAATTTGCCTTTGGTTCAATTTGAATTGAAAAGAAATTCAAGCTCACTCACAATTTCATTTGTTTTTTCCTTTCCGTATTATCTTTTTGGATTAGTCTTCATCGCATCGACTAAAAAACAATAAATCCACCCACTACTCAAGTCAACAACAAAAGATAAAAAACAGACAGTAACATAGTTACATAGGTGACCAAGAACCATGGCACTCACAATGATAATAAAGGTGCCACGATGACTAGAAAAGATTTAAGGATATGTGCTCTTCAAATCCATCTGTCTCATATTCTAGTTACTTATAATAGTAAGATGATATGAGAATTTCGAAACATATATAATTCAATAACTGTCAATAATTTTTAGTCAGGATGACAGAAAATCTCGTTCCATGCCAGAGTTGAGTATGAACAATCACGAGGAATTGGATTTTGGAGGGTGGTTTAGGCCGGAAAGATTTTCTTTTTCTTGTTGTTGCAAGTATGGTTGATGGGGAGGGTGAATTAAAAGGAATAGGGAGGATTAGGATAGAAACAAGAAGATATGGCTTGGACCATGCAATCCCACATCAATTTCTTTACCAGCTTCCTCTTTGGTGGATAAATCAAGCCCCCACTAATCTTGGGTTTGATGAACTTTGGCTCAGTCTTGGTTCCAACCACTCCATCAATTGGGTTCACCAGAGTCTTTTGAGCTCCGCCCTTGGCTGGGATCACTCCCTCATGTGTGCTCACCTCCATTTCTCTTGTTATTTCTATCAGTCTCTGCAATTCCAAATGGTAGTTAAGATGTATATATAGTGTGTGTGTGTGAGAGAGAGAGAAAGAAAGGGGGGTCTATCAAGAGAAAAATGGACTCCTCCTAAGAATTTGAGGGCAGAGCAGGTGGGAGTCTTTTTGACGCTAATTGCCCGTTATCACTTCTTAACTACCAAAAAAAAATAATAATAATAATAACAATAAAAAAATAAAATACACAAACTTGGCTAAGTATGATTATGAACCAATAATCCTCCGCGTTGGTAGATTATAAGACGGTCCTCTAACAAGTTTATGTGGTCTATTAATTTGATTTTTATGTATTTCGAAGGCACTTTATTTTTATTGTCCTAAATCATGGAATCCATCGCTTTTGTACTAATTTTTTAATAAAATTCATTTTATCCTTTGTAATATTGTCTCGGAGCATTTCTATCATTTAAAAATATGCAAATGCCCCCCACACAATTTTGGATTAAAGTACACAACCAACTCCGGGAAGCTTTTATTTACACACACTCATTACACTCTATATACATTTTTTTTAATAAATAATTGGTTCGGAAGTAGCATTTTGAAAATAAACAATTGGTTCGGAAGTAGTATTCCGAAAATAAATAACTTGTTCGGAAGTAGAATTCCGAATTTTTTTCATTTCTTAGATATTCAACTTCCGAATGTGTTTATTTGATGTCCATAATAGTAATTTCACTTGAAAATAAAATTATAATAAAAATAATTATTATTAAGTGTGTGCAAAGAGGAGAATATGAATGTGTAAATAGAAGCTCCCACCGTTAACAAAAAGAATAAAAAGACATTTATACACTCATTATTTTCTTTCTTCCATTGTTAACAGAAAATAAAATTAAAAACATAACTTAAAACTTATATGCATACACACCAAGAAAATAGCATAAGAGTAATATAATATGTATACTGATATATCTATACATAGTTTAGCTCTGTACATGGATTTTGAAATTACATGTGAAAGCAAGTTGCTTTAAGCAACAAGCCTATGACATTGTGTCGGTGGCAAATCTCACATCGGAGGCAAATGAAGCTATGTTGGCTCTCTATGAATTGGATTTTCTGGTGATATGTGGGAGTTTTGCACATGATTGTCTGAGAAGGCCCATGATTTTTCTGTATTCAAAAATAGATTCTAGAGAGAGAGAGAGAGAATTAAACAATTTCTTCATCAACCATTTATTGATGATCAGGAGGACTCAAATTCTTTCAAAATTCTCCAACAAATATATTAGATATCATGGTATTTGGAATTCAGTGAATGTGTTGGCCGCAGTAGTGGTTGGAGGGAGGAGAGGAGAGAAGTGGTGGAGGGTGGTTGGGAAAGAGGGATGGGTGGCTGCCGGAAAGAAGCTTGGTGCAAATTAGGATTAGGATTCACAGAATTAGTTTCTAGAGTTGAAGGTACGTAGAGGATGAAGATGAAGGATAGAAATGTCTTTTTATATTGTGATTTCACTTTAATTTCCTGAAAATTTTATGCCCGCTCTCAAAATTAACAAATGTATTACACCTTTTGTCTTTTTTGAAAAGGCAAAAAAAATGTCGAACTTATTAACTTATTGGCTTATTTAAGTTGTATCATATTTCTATTCTTTTGTACGATTTTTTTCATAATAAGTCAAAAAGCCACAAAAACACACACACACACACACACAAAAAGGACGTCTTCCAAAATAGGGCTTGGACGAAAAAAGTAACGGTTGCAATATAATCCAGAACTACAGGGAGTGTCTCTATATATATTTGAACAATAAGAGGATAAAATATTCCTTACTAGTATCACAAGGGGGGTAACATTTATGTAAAATAAATGTTACCCCTAATTTTGTAAAGATACCTAAACAAATGTCACAATATAAGTAGTGTGAAACGTTGCTCCAAAATTGCTAAATAACTTGCCCGTTTGATTGTAGTTATGAGAATTGTATAATTTTATTGTATTTCGGTGACACTCATTTGTCTATGTAATATGTAAATATATATACACATAATATGAATATTAAAATTAGTGTCAATATTGACGCTGATTTAAAATTATGTGACTCAATTTTTCATATTTAAATTGCTACAACTCATATATATATATTATTTTATTTTTTGCAACACATATCATTATACTAACTTAGGCCTCGTTTGGGAACCATCTTTTTTAGTCAAAAAGTCAAAAAGTTACTAAATTAGCCAAAAAGCCAACCACCCATACCAAAAAGTCAAAGATTCTCTTTTGTCTCTACTTTTGGCACATCTTTTCGTAAAAAGCCAAAAAGTCATCCCCAAACATACTAGTTTTTTTTAACTTATATTTTAGCCAAATAGTCAAAAAGTTACTAAATTAGCTTGTTCCCAAACGAGGCCTTAATATCAATTTCTGGCAAAAAAAAATTAAAAAAATAATTCAATCTTTTTTTTCTTATAGTGAAAGTAATTACTCTTGCGTCAATTCAACAGACAGTACTAGTCAAGTAAGTTAGGTGTGCTTGGTCGGTGTGGCGCTGAATGTCATGCAAGTTGTCTAAAATATCATCTAAATGAGTTCTTAACGCAGCCAATGAAGATATAACTTAGGACTTTTCTTAAGTGTGTAATCTTTAAGATTGTATATTATGTGTCATTTATACAAAAAGTATAAGTGAAAGGTAAAAATAAAAATAGGACTGCAAACAAAAAAAAGCGTAAGTGTAATAACTTATAGCAAAGCATCACTATCTCCACCGTTTGGATGGCATGTGGTAAATGAGGATGCTTTATTTCCTCTTTTTTTTTTGATATTATTTTTTTATATTTATAATCGAATACTCATCTTGCGTAAGATTTTTTTTAGACACCCTAAAAATGTAAATTCAAAGTAAAAAAATCACTTTTTAAGTCAATAAAAGTCAATGAACGATACAAAAGAGAAAATATTCGAATTCTCCTCAATTCAGATTACCACAAGTGGTGTTGTTTAAAAATTAAAATAACAATTTATAAGAAGAAAAAATAAATAAATCTAGTAATTTTGGCTCGTTAGAATACAAAAACACAATTATTTTATCACTATTTTCTAATAAAGATGCTATGCTTTTTTTATTATTAAATAAACACATTATCATGTGACAAACTATGTAAACTAATTGCTTATGACGAATTAGGGTATAACTTTTGTTTAAAATAAATCTAAGCATGCATATGATTTTTATATAAAAAGTGACCCATGTTCAGTGGCGGAGGCATATAGGGCTCAAGGGGTCACGTGCTTCTCCTGGGTTTTGGAATTTTTTTTTTAAATATAAATAAAATATTTTAAATAAAAAATTTATAAAAATATTATTTAGAGTGAAATGTCAAATGGCATTTTTAAAATTATGAGAACAATAATAATTGTTTTAATTGAAAATAAAGAGATTATAATAAGTCATATTATTATCGATAAAAATTTCAATATAATGGTCTATCATTATTGACATACAAACAAAATTAATCTCAATGAAGATATGGAATTTATTGGATTGTTAGTTACATTTGACATGTAGAGTTTATCCTCCATATGTTTATTTACTATTGATTGATAATATTACATGTCAATAATAACGTGATATTACTATTATATTGAATTTTTACTCAAATTTTGTATATAAAAAATTATTTTATCATTATATAATTTATTTTAAAACTTATATCCATGACTTTTTTTATATTGTCCGTAATACACTAGTTAGTTTTTTTTTTTTTTTTTTTTTATCTTTCTTGAAGTCAATCGTAAAAATTTATGTAAAATATTTTTGTAAAAATTTTTAATATTGTAATTGATAAATATCCCCTCTAATTTAATTTCTTAACTCTGTTACTGTTAAATGACAAATTCTACAGGTCAGACATTCTTAACTCTGCCACTGCCCACATTTTCTACGATAAAAAATTGAAAAATGCTTGGAAGCACTAAAAATGGAGTACTAGAGGAAGCACTAATGATGTGACAGTGGACTCTGCCCATTTTCTATGCCTTGTTTTATTTATTTATTTATTTATTTTTTTGCCATTTCCAATGCATTATTGTTATTAGTAATGTATTTTTTAGTAATCTAAATCATTGTTGTGTAAAAATTCACATTTTCTGTGAATCTATGCCATTTTTCTTCCATGTCATTGTCATGGGATCTTCTCTATTATCATCCAAGACCAGGGTACATGAATCAGCCTCACTTGGTGACAATGATGATGATGACCACGATTAATTAATCTTTCATAAGATTACCTTGGGGATAGTTCATGGAGGACTTATGTGGTGTTTGGTGAAAAAATTTAAAAAGTGACTTGAAAAAGTAAAAGAAAAAAGTGTGTAAAATTAAGTGAAATTTAAATATATTTTATTTACATTTCACTTATATTTTTTAATTTCTTAACTCTGTCACTGCTAAATGATTAATTCTATAGGTCAGACATTCTTAACTCTGCCACTGCCCACATTTTCTACGATAAAAAATTTCACATTTTCTGTGAATCTATGCCATTTTTCTTCCATGTCATTGTCATGGGATCTTCTCTATTATCATCCAAGACCAGGGTACGTGAATCAGCCTCACTTAGTGATGATGATGACGGCGACGACGACGATTAATTAATCTTTCATAAGATTATCTTGGAGGTAGATCATGGAGGATTTATGCTGTGTTTGGTTAAAAAATTTAAAAAGTGATTTGAAAAGGGAAAAGAAAAAGGTGTGTGAAATTAAGTGAAATTTGAATATATTTTATTTACATTTCACCTCCATTTTTTATTTTTCTTTCCAAATCTCTCCTCAAATCCTCTAACCAAACACATCATTAGAGAAAATTATTTGGTGGCCTAGAGTGTTATGTGGCAATACTTCTCACCAATCACTGACCCTGTTTGGTAGGGCTTATTTCCAGCTTATTTCAGCTTTTAGCTTAATTTAAGCTATTTTGATGTGTTTGGTTCAGCTTAAACAATACAACTTATAACTTTTTGTAAGTCAAAAATCAACTTATTCTTTGAGTGGGAAAGGAAAAGTTTAATTTATAAGTCAAAAATCAGCTTATGTTCACAGTTATAAGCTATAAGTTGTTAGGTTATAAGTTATAATCACTTCCCACAACTCTACCAAACGGACCACTATACCTCATGTTGTTCTCTACGAACTAACATAATATCACAAATTTCATCTCTTTCACCAATCACAATACATTTAGAGCACCACATAATCATACTTCAAGACCAACATAACTTCTTAATTTAGGGAGGTTGACTTGATCATCCTTGGCATCATCATAAATTATTTCATGAGCTTTTTAAAAGATACTCTAGAGGCCTTTACCAAAGTAGTTTGCATTTGAAATTTGTGCTCTATTTGTTACAAGTCCGAATAAGGCTTGATAGCAATTTTAGGTTTAGTGTTGTAATATTTAGATGTAACAATGTTAAAACTATAATAACAAATATTTATTTCAATAGTGTAGTATACTTTGGGTTAAATTTGACATATTGTACAATACAATGCTATTTCATAATGTACCATTGGCTAGTTGATTTTTTTTAATAGAACTTAAATTTATGTCAAGTTGACTCCCAGGCAATATGGGACATTGTCCTCATCATAACCCCCAGCGTATTGGATCAGTGCCAAATTTGCGTGCCTATCCTCTCACGCCCCTACAGATATTGCCCACTTTGGGGTTGAGGGACGGATCTTGTCATTCCTCCCTCACAATTTTGTTCCTCCTCAGGAGAAAAGGCCTCATACAAGGTGGAGGGGGCCAGTACACTTATAAGGTGGAAGTGGGAGTCTCTCTTAGACGATATGGGGCATTGTCCTCATCACAATGTTATGATATTCTTTGAATTGAAATGCCTTTGTCTACTCAAATTTAATTAATGAATAGCAAATTTCACTTTGCACTCTTACATTTTACATCTGTCTCACTTTGCTTCTTGGCCTTTCATATTGACATGGGTAAGCCCATAAAGGATATGGCCCACCACCTAAGATCCAATCCATGATTCAAATACTAAAGCCCAACACTCGTGAAACCCAACGTTACACCAAACACCAATGACATCTAAACACTTGGCAAGTAGAGAATCACCCACATCAGCAGATAAAGATCCTGCAAAGTTATTACACCACACATCAGCTATTAATGAGTTTTCCTGTAGCATTTATTACGATAACCCTTCCCTGTCGAGACAGAACGGCCTCACCATGAACAAGGTAAGCTAGAGCATAGACTTTCGGCCAAGGTGACAGGTCGGAAGGGACAACGAAATGATTAGCAGAGGATATAAGTAGGCATCGAAGACAAGGAAAAGGTTAAACTTTTCTATCACTAATCTATCTCTACATTCCATCTCTCTTTCTAACTTGCTCGTCGGGGGGTTCGCTAGGGGACTTCCCGTTCCCCGTTGAACTCTTGTGCAGGTCTCTCTGTGGGCTTGGTACCTCGGGCACCGGTTTGGGAAGCGTGGATCAATCCGACCCGTTCCATCTGGAACACATTATATCATCAGTTGGCGCCGTCTATGGGAAACATTTTGCTCAGCGCGCCAGTTGTGCTCATTGTCGCCGGAGACCCCTTCCCAATAACCCCTTCTTGCTATCCACCAAGGTTGATGGTCACAACTAGATCCATGGCTTCCCACCACAATGTTGTCGACCACTAAGCCGACCCTCCCAATCCAAACAACTCGCCGCAATACTTCACAGAACTTACCAACAGTATCAACCGCTTAGCAGAGCAAAACCAAGCCCTAATCAATGCTTTGCTTCAAAGAGACCTTCCCATCCCTCCTTCTCCACCTCAAGATATCCCACCCAACCAAGAACGAGTCCCAAGCCATCCTATCCAACAGCCCTACCCACCCAACTTGGAAGGCTTGTGACCCCCTCTCCCAGATATGAACTCGCCACCTCGGGCCCCCACATCCATCGTTCCAGGCACCCACCCTCGAGGGAGAGGCTAGTAGTGTCCAGCCCCCGCTGCATTCCGGCGGTGACAACGTTCCTCTCTGGGATGCAGAACTCTGAGCCATGAAGCTCCAGCTCCAAGGAGTCATGCAGAACATACAGAATAAACCATCTACCACGGCCAACTCATCGTTCGTTGCCTTCATCAGGGACAAACCCTTACCTCCTAAGTTCAAAATGCCCTCGCTCGACTCTTTCGACGGCACAATGGACCCGGTCGACCATTTGGAAACTTACAGGACCCTCATGGTCCTCCATGCATTCCCTGACGAGATCATGTGTCGGGCTTTCCCTGTAACACTTAAGGGGTCGGCTCGACTCTGGTTTAGTCAACTACCAACAGACTCTGTCTCCACTTTCCAGCACCGAAATGACTCATTTCTCAGCCATTTCATTGGTGCCCAGTGCCAGTGGCGTCCGGCAACCCAACTCCTCAACATCTGTCAGACCGAAGGGAAGTCGCTGCGCAGCTTCGTCACCCGCTTCAACACCGAAGCCCTACAGGTAGCGGAAAACGACGACAAGGTCATCCTCACGGCTTTTATGGCCGGTCTACGCTTATTTGATTTCCTTTTTTTCCTCTCTAAAAACCCCCTGACCTCCATGGCAACCCTACTTTCCAAAGCCCAAAAATACATAAAAGCCAAAGATTCCCTAGCCGCCCGACAAGATTCTACAACCAAAAACGCGACCCCCAGAGAGAATAAAAAGGACTCCGAAACTAAAAACACCCAGTACACTCACCAAACACCTCAGTATACCGACCGACCAGCCCGAGCCGACTGGTCGGCGCCAACCCGACCGCCCGGCCGATTCGAACGATACACACCCCTCAATTCCCCCATAGAACAAGTCCTGAACCAGATCCAGCGAGATTATCTCCTTAAATGGCCCCAACTGTCACGGTCTCCTTCCAACCGGCGAGACCAGTCCAAATACTGCCGCTTTCATGAGGACCACGGCCATAATACGGAGGAGTGTGTTAACCTTAAAGACCAGGTCGAGGGCTTAATACGTCAGGGACGTCTCAGTCGGTTCACGGCAACCCGCCCTCAGCAAAGGCAAAGGACTGAACCTATCAGAAACAACCACCGGCGCACCCCTCCTCGACAACTCGTACAACCTAACCAAGGTCATGATAGGCCTCCACAGCAACCCCAGGCACAAGGCAACCCTACTCCCCTTGTTGGAGAGATCAAAGTTATTGCTAGCAGGCTTGCTTGTAGAGGACCATCCCGCTCGGCTCAACGGGCAGAACTTAGAAAAATAAGGCAGGGCTCAGATAAAGAAGTTGCCACATTGGACCGCCCTTCCAAACAGCCCAAGCAGTGGATGGAGCCCATCACCTTTATGGAGGCCGACTGCACAGGCATCCGTTACCCCCATGACGACCCCCTCGTCATCTCTACCCTCCTCTCCAATTACAAAGTCAGACGAGTTCTCGTCGACAACGGTAATTCTTCAAACATCATCTTCCTAAATGCCTTTCGCTAGCTCAAGGTCGAGAAAGAAAGTCTGTCCCCTCTCCAAACCCCATTGGTAGGTTTTACTGGAGATCGGGTGACCTCCATAGGCTCTATCGATCTTCCCATCACAATCGGAGAATACCCGCGGTAGATCACAAAGTTGCTCACTTTCCTCGTCGTCGACTGTCCCTCTGCTTACAACATTATCCTTGGCCACACCGCCCTAAATGCTTTCCAAGTTGTCACATCCACTTTCCATCTTGCCGTCAAATTCCCCACCGACCTTGGGGTCGACACGGTGAGGGGAGAGCAAACCATGGCCAGAGAATGTTACATCGCTTCACTTAAAGAGGTCAAGCTAAAGGAGGCTATGATCATTGAAGGACTCGATGTCAGAGACGAAGATGAGCTAGTCAGAGAGGAACCAGTGGAAGAGCTTGTCGAGGTCCTCATCGATCCCACCAACTCAACAAAAACAGCCAAGATCGGCAGCCAACTATCTCCTCAAGCCAAGGCCGATCTTACAACCCTCCTGACTGAACACAATGATGTGTTTGCCTGGACCCATTCCGACATGTCGGGTATCGATCCTTCCGTCATCACTCATCATTTGAGTATCGAACCCCATTTCCGACCCTTCCACCAGAAACAGCGCATCTTCCACCCGGAACGCAACGCTCTTATTGCCTCTGAGGTAGATAAGCTACTAGAGGCACAGTTTGTCAAGAACGTGGACTACCCCAGGTGGCTGTCGACTGTGGTCTTGGTCCGTAAAAACAACGGTAAATGGCGACTCTGCGTTGATTACTCCAACCTCAATCGAGTTTGCCCCAAAGATAGTTATCCCCTTCCTCACATAGATCTGCTTGTTGACGCCACGGCCGGTCATCAAATGCTCAGCTTCATGGACGCCTTCTCTAGGTACAATCAAATTCTGATGCACCCGTCTGACCAGGAACACACCTACTTCATCACCGACCGAGGAACCTACCATTATCGTGTCATGCCATTTGGATTAAAAAATGCCGGAGCAACTTACCAACGATTGGTCAACGCCGTCTTTCATCATCAGATAGGCCGGAACATGGAGGTATACATCGATGACATGCTAGTCAAGAGCAAACTCTCCTCTGATCATTCGGCCAACCTGCGAGAGACCTTCGGTACCCTACGAAAGTATCAAATGAAGCTCAATCCGGAGAAATGCGCCTTCGGCGTAGGATCTGGGAAGTTCTTTCATGGTCAGTCAAGGGGGCATCGAGGCTAACCCTGAAAAGATCAAGGTCTTGATAGAAATGCAGTCACCTAGAACGGTTAAGGAGGTTCAGAGGCTTACTGGCAGAGTCGCCGCCCTCAACCGCTTCATTTCCAACGCAACGGACAAGTGCCTTCCCTTTTTCAAAGTTCTTCGGCAGGCTTTTGAGTGGACGACTGAATCCGAAGAGGCTTTCCAACAATTGAAGCAGTGCATGGCCAACCCCCCCTTACTCTCCCAAGTGCTCACGAGTGAGCCCCTTTTTCTCTATTTAGCCGTATTGAGCACCGCAGTCAGTGCGGCCCTTATCAGGGAGGACGGTTCAGTACAACGCCCAGTTTATTACATTAGCCGGGCTCTCAGGGGGCGCAAAACAAAACTACCCATTGCTAGAAAAAATGTCATTGGCCTTGGTCACCGCCTCAAGACAACTCTGTCCTTACTTCCAAGCCAACTCCATAGTGGTCCTCACTAACCAACCTTTGAAGAAGATAATGCAACAACCAGAGCTGTCTGGCAGACTTATGTAATGGTCAATCGAGCTCAGCCTATTTGACATCTCCTACTGACCTCGAATGGCGATCAAAGGGCAGGCTGTTGCCGATTTAATCCTGGAATTCACTAATCCCACTCCAACCACGGCCCCCTGCTCCCGCAATCCCACACTGAGGTAGAAGACCCCCACTCTTGGACCTTCAACATCGATGGATCATCCCGCAAAGAAGGCAGTGGGGCTGGTCTCATTCTCACCGCTCCTAAGGGTGGTTATTTCAAGTGTGCTCTCTGTTTCTTATTCGACACAAGCAATAATGAGGCTGAATATGAGGCATTGAAGCAGGTCTCCGCCAAGCCAGAGATATTGGTGTCAGCCATATCCAGGTGTTCAGCGATTCCCAGCTCATTGTCGGACAAATTACGGGGGAATTCGATGCCAAGGAAGACACAATACGGGCTTACAGGGATATTGCACTCCCCCTTGCTCGCCTCTTCAACACTTTCCACATCAAGCACATCCCTCGGACGGAAAACTCCAAGGCAGATGAAATGGCTCAACTAGCTTCTGCCGACCAGTCAGACCTCAGCCATGGCATCCGCTTGGAATACCTGGCCCACCCTATCATTTCCCCACAACAGCAGCAAGTCCACTTCCTCCAAAATGAACCTATTCCATGGGCGGCAAATATCCTGTTATTTTTGACAAATTGGGATTTGCCTACCGACAAACACCAGGCCACCAAAGTCAGGGCCCGGTCGTCCAACTACATCCTTATCAGCGGCCTCTTGTACAAACGTGGCTTTTTACGCCCATACTTGAGATGCCTCAATCCTGCTCAAGCGACCTACGTGATGAGGGAAGTTCACGAGGGTGTATGTGATAATCATTCGGGTGCCAAGTCACTAGCCCACAAAATACTTCGCACCGGTTACTTCTGGCCTACTCTCAATCAAGATGCCACTAAATTCGTGCTTAAATGTGATAAGTGCATGCTTTGCCAACATCATGCTCCTCCTATAGAACTGATCACACTTTGCAGTCCTTACCCATTCGCCAGATGAGGGATCGACTTAGTTGGCCCATTACCCACCGGCCGAGGCCAAACCAAATTCGCAATCATCGCCATTGATTACTTCACTAAATAGGTGGAGGCAGAACCCCTCGCTACAATTACCGAGCGGAACACAAACAGATTCATCTGGCAGTCGATCATGTGCCAATTTGGCATCCCTCAAACCATCGTCTCCGACAACGGCAAACAATTCGATAATGCCAAGTTCAGGAAATTCTGTGCAGAACTTCAAATCCAGCCATGTTTCTCTTCCTCAGGTCATCCCCAAGCCAATGGCCAAGTTGAGGTTACCAACTGTTCTCTTCTAAAGATCATCAAAACTAAGTTGGAAGCTGCTACGGGACTCTGGGCTGAGGAATTACTAAACGTACTCTGGGCCTACCGCACTACCGCCCGAACCCCCACTGGGGAGACCCTCTTTCGCTTAACATACGGCGCTGAGGCGGTTATCCCAATAGAAATCGGTCTACCTACCCCGAGGGTTCTACACCCGAATCCAGAACTAACTGAAGAACTATGTCGGGCAGACTTAGACCTAATTGAAGAGCTCCGAGAGACCACTGCTGTCAAGCGGGCCTCATATCAACAGAAAATGAGAACACACTACAACCGCAAAGTCCGACCGAGGGAGTTCGCCGTGGGGGACCTTGTTTTGCGCGAAGCAACTCTTGCCACAAAAAATCCGGCTGAGGGCAAGCTGGCAGCCAAGTGGGAGGGACCTTACGTTGTTAAGACCAGACCTCGTCCGGGCACTTACCGACTTCAGGACATGAAAGGTCGAGATCTCCTCCATCCATGGAACGCCGAGCACTTAAAGCGTTATTTTCAATAAAACCTTATTTTTGTATTGATCAATTGTTGTATGTTCTTTTTGACAATCTACACACTTGGATGCTTTTGTCCTTTTCTCACATAGTGTAAATTTGTGATCAATGGACTACGCTTTAAATGACAACGATCTTATATCTCAGTTATCTGCGTGATATTTCAATAACACCCTGCTTGCAGCCTCAGCTAGACTGAGTTACTTAAAGCCTCAACCAGACTGAGCACGAAGGACTCAGCTAGACTGAGTTACTTAAAGCCTTAGCCAGACTGAGCACGAAGGGCTCATCCAAACTAAGTTACTTAAAGCCTCATCTAGACTGAGCACGAATGACTCAGCCATACTGAGTTACTCAAAGCCTCAGCCAGACTGAGCACGAAGGGCTCAGCCAGATTGAGTTACTTAACGCCTCAGCCAGACTAAGCACGAAGGGCTCAGCCAGACTGAGTTAATTTTGGCTTAAGCCAAACCGAGCACGAATGAAAAGTTCGGACAAGACCATTCTTGCAACTTCATGATTGTAGCATAGTTGCCATACTTAGTTAAAATCTAGGTCCATGCTTTTACGTCTCTTAACATTCTTTACATTTTTAACTTTCATTTTTAATTCCGTTACAATCCACACGCCTCGTCGCCCAACCCAATCTTTCATTTCTCAACAGTCTTACAACATGATTTAAAACTTCACACTTTAAGACCTTTACATTTCAACGTTTTTATTATTAACATTCTTTGCGTCATGGTTTTCTCACAAGTTAGACTAGCTCCCTACTTCACAACTTTTACTACGATTTATACACAAGCCTTATTTAAATGCCCATTCTCATCCTTTTCAGATCTATAAGAAATAAAGGCAACAGTACGAAAAAACACAACTCATTATTTTATTTACAAACTTACACATAAATTCACTACAGACATTACACGACCCAAAAAAAAAAACAACAACAATAACCAAAAAAAAAATTATTTAGAAACAACAACATGCAAAACGCAAAAATTTTACATCAATCATTCATCCTCGCTCGAGGCTAGGTCTTCTTCGTCAACCCCCTCATCTAGGGAGGTCTGGGCTACATCGTCTTCATCTATTCTCACATTGCCGAAGTCCAAGTTTGGGAACAACTCTTTTGCTTTATGTTTAAAAGTCTTCCAGCCGCTGTCCCAGAACTTAGCCATCTCATGCTTGTAGAAGTCCTACCGCTGGAAGCTCTGGATCATTTCCTCTTCACTCCTACTTCTAGCGATTGCTCCCGACGGGCCAGCCCCCCTATCCCCCTCTCTCGCCAAGCTGCTGGCAATGGCGGCATTAATAGCCATCTGGAAGTCGGCGGACCCCTTGAACTGCTCTACCGCCGTAACACATAGATCGGGGTACGCCGCCCTCTCAGATGCCAACTTGGTCCTCTCCTCTTCTAAGGTCTTCTCCAACCCTGCTTTCTCAGCCATTGACTTGGCCCTCTCGCCGGCCAGGGCCTTCTCTATCTCTACCCTCTCAACCGCCAGTCTTGCCCGCTCGTTCACCAGCGCCCTTTCCAACTCAACGATCTTCTGATCTGCTTCTTCCTTTTCTTTGATCGACTGAGCGCGTAGATCTTTATTACAGACCATGGCCTCATCTCACCTTTTATTGGTGATGGTGCAGGCTTTCTGGGCCTCTTCTAGCTTCTTTGCTCGCTAGCCAACTAGAACTCGAGCGACACCACCTTGCGGCATTCCGTCTTCAGCTCTAACTTGGTCGCGAGCAGCTCAGCATTAGCACGGTCTGCTGAATAGCCCTGCACCATCGCCAACACCTCCATCTTCTTGGCATTCTGGGCATACTCTAGCCCCCTGACACACGCACTCCGCGCAGCTTTCCTCTAGCCCCCGGTCTCCCTCCTTAAACTTTCAAGCTGGGCCTTCACCTCCTCCAGCTTTGCCTTCAGTGGCCCAACTTCGCCTTTTGCGCGCGCCGCTTTGTTTAGTAAGGCTCTTGCTAAGGCCGTCGCCTCCATCTGGGCCGAGCACAGCCCCCTTAGCAGTTTGGCCTCTGTGAAACTTGCCATCAAACGCACGGCCGCGTCCTCCACTATTCCCAAGAGCCGATCTGCAGCAGTCCTGGCTTCGCCTCCTTCTCCCTCCAGTCGCCCGGACACTGCTGGAGCGTGGTAAATGGCGGTCTTCAACTTGGCCCTCTCTCCTTCTCCTTGGGGCACAGGACCCCCCTTGGGCTGTTGCTCTGTCCCCTGCTCAGGGCCAGTCGCTCCACCTTCCACTTGTGTTTCGGGGCCCAGGGCACTCTCCATCCCCTTCACCGTTCCCTCCAACTCCACTCCGGGGGTCCCCTCTGCCATCCCCTCCTTCATCCTCTTTAAGGCTGGTCGCTCCTCCCTTTCTTTACTCTCTTCTTCTTCTTCAACACAGCCTCTACCTCCTTTTTGCTCTTTTCCTTCAGAGAATCCACTGGAGGTGGTCGTGGCTCAAAACCGCTCAGGTCTTTCTCCCCCAGCGGCTTGGGGCACGGTCGGACTCGTTCCTTGACGATTGGTTTAGGCGGGCGGCCTAACTTCGCCTCTTTGTACTGATTGGCCTTGGCGAAGGTGGTTCTGTCCTCCACCTCTTGCCTCTTCCTCCTCGCCTTTAGTTCTGCCGGCGCAAGATCTCCACCGTTCGGTTGAGGGCCCAGCCTTGAGGCAAACAAGGCTAAGGGCTGAACGAGGTCGTCCCACTTGGCGCCCTCCTTCTCCCTCCATGCCTTCACCTTTTTCATTCTCTCCTCTGCCTCCGCCTCCAACCTTGGCTCAACCGACTTGGTTGGCACCTTCCACATCGTGCGCACTCCTATTCCCCCGTTGGCAGACACATAGAACCGCTGCGGCCTCCACCCCTTCACTAACGACGGCAACCCCACCACCAGACCCTTCCCTGCCGCCGCTTGTAAAGTGACCCAAGTCTCTTGCTGGCCCGAAGCCTTGTAGCATGCAAAAAACTCATCCACCGTCATTGCAGCTCCCTCGTTCGCCTGCGGCCACGCGCTTGCACAGGCCAATACAATCTTCCACGCATTGGACATCAGTTGGCTCGGAGCCACCTCTAGCCGATTCAACACGTCCACTACTATCCAGGGAAGCGGCAACCTCAACCCCCCCTTTAGCGCCTCTTCATAGAGGGCAAACTCCCCTGATCGGGCGTCGGATGGCCTCTCCTTCAACGTCGGCAATTTCAACTCTATCACCGCGGGAATCTGATACCTCTCGCGTATCTCCTCCAACTCCTCCACCGTACATATCGATTTATCGCCCTTCATGTGCCAGTGGTCCGACCCCACTTGACTAATAGGTTTCGCGGCCGTAATCATTGTCATAGGATGAGCCCGCATTGCCTGACTAACTACCCCCCCTCCCTTCGCTCCGCACAGTACTGTTCCGCAAACTCCACCGCATCATCATCGCCTAACGAATCAAACATTGCGGTTACTACTTCCTCTTGGGCCATTTCTCTTGTGTGTCTGTGAATGGCTTCGGACGAGGGCACAAGAAAGTTCACAAAATGTTGTAAAGGTGTGTCACTGGAAACAAACAAGTTTACTTCCGGGACGTGCTGGTTTTTTGCACAAAGATAGGTAAAATGGATAAAACCAAACGCCCAAGGCTTACCTGTATTCCAAGGGTCAAGGTCAAATTTTGCCAGTTTGAAAATTTTCAAAAAAAATTTCAAAACCGCCTTTTCAAACACCCTATATTGACCTATCCCTTCGTTTCTTGCTCAACGCCTAACCTTCCCCATTACAGGATTCCGCCACGTGTACAACCACGATCCACTGCCTCCTTCCCCTACCCTATCTTTTCCACTTCAAATCACCACGTGCCCTGTCACCCCTCGAGCCTCGCGCACCGCCACTTCTCCCTCCACTCGGTCACCCTTCGCGGTCGGCCCTCCTCACGGTCGGTTCTTCCGCTCGGTCACCCCTCACTGTCGGCCCACCTCTCGGTCGGTTTTCACCCCATCGGTCTCTCACAACCCTCGTTTTCTTCATTATTCCCTTCGTTGGGCTAAAGCTGCACTTAGGAATGGGGGACTACTGACATGGGTAAGCCCATAAAGGATATGTCCCACCACCTAACGTCCAATCCATGATTCAAATACTAAAGCCCAACACTCGTGAAACCCATCGTTACACCAAACACCAATAACATCTAAACACTTGGCAAGTAGAGAATCACCCACATCAGTAGACAAAGATCCTGCAAAGTTATTGCACCACACATCAGCCATTAATGAGTTTTCCTACAGTATTAATTGCGATAACCCTTCCCCGTCAGGACAGAATAGCCTCACCATGAACAAGGTAAGCTAGAGCATAGACTTTCGACTAAGGTGACAGGTCGGAAGGGACAACGAAATGATTAGCAGAGGATATAAGCAGGCATCGAAGACAAGGAAAAGGTTAAACTTTTCTATCACTAATCTATCTCTACATTCAATCTCTCTTTCTAACTTGCTCGTCGGAGGGTTCGCTGGGGGACTCCCCGTTCCTCGTTGAACTCTTGTGCAGGTCTCTCTATGGGCTTGGTACCTCAGGCACCGGTTTGGGAAGCGTGGATCAATCCGACCCGTTCCATCTGGAACACGCTGTATCATCACATATTATATTAAATTGAAATCTACATTTTATTTTCTATTCACATTTATTGTGGCCGAGTTCCAAGCTCACCTGAACAAAAATGGGTGATTATTTAGTATTTCCGGAGTATGGACACGTGATACTCCATAAAGTTTTGATTGGTAAAGAAGGGGTAGGAGCTCACGATTTATGTTGGGGATGGAGGAACAACATGAAACTAAGCAAATGGTGATTGACTTGGAGTATGACCATGTAGTGTTCCGGGATTATTAAATAATTTCCCAACAAGAAGATAGATGAATATTTGTGATTAGCTTAACAAATAAACCGGATTTTTTTTTTATGACCTCTGTTGCATTGACCACTCCAATTATTTTATTTTATTTTATTTATGTATGAGTGTGATATTATTAGAAAATTCCTTTAAGGGAAATTTGGCTATAAACCCCCTTTACCTTCCTTTCATTGTTAAAAGGACTAAGAAAAAAATTATACTTTCTAAATCCCTTCATAATTATAAAGTCTTGCATAAAGGACAAAATTTATTATTTAAATATTTTATTAAACTATTATACCCTCAACTAAATTTTCTCACCTTTTCCACCCACTCTCTCCCCACATTCTCTGTCTCTCTCCTCCCTCTTTCCCTTCTAACTTTGTTCTCCGCCGACGTGCTCCTCCTTCTTCTCATTGCCTCGATCGTCGTCGATGGCCGTGACATGATTAGATTACCGTCGGAAACTTCCAGATTCTTCTCCGGCGATGATAGCAACGACGGCTATGATGATTCCCTTCCAGATCTGAAGCTCTGTTTCTCGACAATTTTGGTAACTTCTTCTTCTCCGGCGATGATAGCAACGTCATCGTCATCACTCTCCTAGCCAAGTCCGGTCAGTTATCAGGTGAAAATCCGGCGATCAACAATGCCGAAACCGATCTCTACGATCAACTCATCAAGAGCATCGGGAACGAAATCAACTACGGGCCGAAAAATTGTCCTCCGGTGCCGGAATCGAAGGAGATCGTCTACGAGGAGAAACAGATCGTCTCTAAATTGAGGCATGTTTGGTGGAGTTGTTTGGTTATACATATTTTTTTAAACACATATTTGAGTTTTGAATATATGTATGTATATATATATATTTATGTGTATGAGTGTTGTTAAACACATGTATTCTTTTCATTGAGATTTGTGATTGTTGATCGAGTTTTAGAAGTTTTTCTTCTCAATTAGATATGTTGATTTGTTGATTAATTTGTTTTGTTTTTGTTTGTTTGTTTGTTTGTTTGTTTTTTGATTTATTTTTGTTATTTTTTATCTAATTTCATTTGACAGAACCAGAGTATTGCTCTGTTTTTTGTTTTAGATAATGAGAGTAAAATTTTACTCTTGTTCTATTGCTCTGTTTTTTGTTTGAGAGAATTAGAGTAAAATTTTACTCTGGTGTTAGAATGACAGTAAAATTTTACTGTCAAGAGGTAGTCATTACCAAACACTTCAGCCGCCACAAACACTGCCTTCGCTTTTTTACTTTTGCACAGAGTAACATTTTACTTTTAGCTTCAGAGTCTCACAGTTTACTCGTTTTTCAGAATAAAATTTTACTTTTGTGTAGAGTCTAACATTTTACTAGTTTTTCAGAGTAACATTTTACTTTTAGCTTCAGAGTCTCACAGTTTACTCGTTTTTCAGAATAAAATTTTATTTTTGTGTAGAGTCTAACATTTTACTAGTTTTTCAGAGTAAAATTTTACTTTTAGTTTCAGAGTCTCACAGTTTGCTCGTTTTTCAGAGTAAAATTTTACTTTTATACAGAGTAAAATTTTACTTTTGTGTAGAGTTTAACATTTTACTAATTTTTCAGAGTAAAATTTTACTTTTATACAGAGTAAAATTTTATTTTTAGTTTCAGAGTGTAAAATTTTACTTTTATACAGAGTAAAATTTTACTTTCATACAGGGTAAAATTTTACTCTGAAATACACAGTGAAGATGGCTTAATAGGAGAGCTGATAGACATGAGGGTAATATAGTAAAAGAAACAACTTTTAAAATATTAAGGAGTTTTGAAAGTACTTATATAATTCTTATCCTTTTGAAAGACAAATTAGATAGTAAGAGAGTTATCATCAAATCTCCCATTTGAAAATAAATTAATAGAACAGAAATTAAAACAAAAACAAGCCGTACAATACGGCCCACAGTATTAGCCCAAAGGGTTTTTTAAACTAAAACAGCAAAATAACATCTTATTTGATTGACTTTTGAAACATTAGGATCCTGCAATTAATTAATCTTTTATTACATTCTTCATGGCCTTATTCATCGAATTAAGTGACCAATGATCGAACTATTTCTAACAACCCAAATATAATATTCGGTCAATAAAAAAAACATTGGTTTTGATCTATTTTCCAGTTGTTCCAACATGTTTCGGTGCACCCAAAAACACATGAAATAAAAAAGATGATGAAAAAGATAGTGGTGGGCCGGAAATTCGGGCTCAGACATAGCTTCTGTTTTACTCTGCTTCAATAGAAAATTCTTATTTCACATGGGCTTGTTTGGTTTGCTTTTGGGAAAAATTCTCTACAAACAAATATTTAAGAGTAATTAAACCAAATAAAATTTTTCAAAAAAAATTTCAAAATTTTGTTTGGTTTGCTTCTTTCCAAAATCACTCTCTCTCATACACATCAAGTCAATCACTTTTTTTAAAACTCTCTCCCCAAAATAATTTTCCAAAACCATTTCTGAAAAAAAGCAAACCAAATAAGTTTTCGTACTTTTTATCTCAAAAACTCCTCTACAAACACAAACCAAACAAGCCTCCCAAAACATTGAAAAGAAATCCAAAGTCAATCAATTTCATTTTTTTTTCTTTCCTTCTCTGTATTAGACCTCTCGTCTCTCAATCGCACTAGCATACAATAAATCATTTTGATAATAAAGGTGCCATGATGATGACTACAAAATACACAATATTGTTAATTATGGTTGAGAGTGTTAAGGATATGTAATCTCCAACATATTTCCAAATATTTACAATTGTCAGATCATATGAAAATTTCAAACATGATTCAACAATTGTGAACATTTTTAAGACAGTGGGGCAGAGAAATTCAAGAGGGGATATGGTTGAGTATTAACAATATCGAGGAAAGGCTAGTTTAGGCCGGAAAGATTTTCTTCTTCTTCTTCTTCTTACAAGTATGGTTGATTGGAACTGTGAATTCAGAGGAATAGGGTGGCTTTGAGATAGGATTAGGATGGAAACACGAAGCAATGGCTTGAACCATGCAATCCCACATCAACTTCTTTACCAGCTTCCTCTTTGGTGGATAAATCAAACCCCCACCAATCTTGGGTTTGAACCTTGGCTCAGTCTTGGCTCCAACAATTCCATCAATTGGGTTCACCGCAGTCACATCAGCTCCGGCCTTCGTTCGGACCACTCCCTCACCAGGGTTCACCCTCATCTCTCTCTTCCTTTCTTGATATTTCTTTCTCAGTAGTGCCTGCAATTGTAAATGGAGATTCGGATAAGAGGGTTTTTTATAAAGAAACAAAAATGGAGGATTATTTGAAAAAAATTAAAGAAACCAGCTTGGTGGTTGCTGACTATTTGTGGGCCAATGATGGGACTTCCACACCCTCAGGACAACAAAAACCTCAGTACAATCACAGGAATCCTTGGAATAATGCTTCTCTCTCTTAATTGGTGACTCATTTTTCCTCTTAAATGCAGTCCCCACTGTCACATATAATCTTCAGTGTGAATTGTACCCATAGATGGGAGTAGCCCAAAAGAATACTTGGGACCCATTTCTCTCCCTAATATATAGGACTCAAATTCTTTCCCAATTTAACCGTTTTGTTGGGTTTTGATGAGCTTATTATTGGATTCATCTTGATCATTGAAATTATTTATTTTATTTGGCATTTCAAATAGATTTTTAATGTAAAAAAATGAATTTATTGAATCACATTTATCCAAAATAAATCATCTTTGTTTTTTATATTTTGGATAACAAATGTGATATGGACACGAGTCTGAATTTTTATTTTTTATTTTTTTGTATAAATGACTTGCTTTGATGATGGTACAAGATAAATTATTTATCATATTATCAAATTAGGTCCTATTACAAACACATCCTGGGCCGGCTCTAGGGGCAAGCCAGCCAAGCCGTCGCTTTGAGCCCCATATTTGAGCTAAAAATTAGAGTCTCAATCTAGGAAAAATTCTTATAATATTTTTAGACCTCAATTAAATGAAGGCCCCCAAATTTTTAACATTAAAACTCACCTAACTCCAACCCTCAACACCAAACTCAAAAACAAAATTGTTTTTATAAGTGGAGTATTCTAATTACTTTGATTTCAACTTACCAAAACCTAACTAAATTTAGCACTTCATATTAAACCGAAAAACAATATAATTTTATTAATGAAGGGTAAAAGTAATTGATTTCATTTTACCAAATTCCTCTCTAACTTAATTCATCATTATGAGATTGAACTTTTTAAATCTTAATATTCTCTCTAGATGCCTTTAGATTTTGTATCATTTCAAGTTTTACTTCAATTGTTTGTGGGCTTTACTTGAAAACTAAAATCTCTAAAATTGAATTGATTGTTGTTTGTTGAATAATAGAATGCATTGTTTATTTAATTATACCTCCAAGAAAGTATAGAAGAATTAATTGAATCACAATTATGAGCTCTTGGTTCAATTTTATAACGAAAAATGCAAGAACCGTAATGTTCAAGTGATATAGTGATATAATTCATTCAGTTCTTTTTTTGTATTATTATACAGTTCTAGATTTTTGTATAGTATTTTATTTTATTTTTATTTTTTTGTGTAAATGGTTATATATAAACAATATAACTAAATTTTATCTTTCAAAATTTTTGTAATAATTTTTTAAATTGATTTTTTTTTGGAGTGACATGAAAAAATTTAGGGTCCAATTGAGTGTTCACTTTGGACTCTTGAATGATCGGAGTCAACCCTGGGTACACCATGCCTAACTGTACCTTCTAATTAGCATTGTCAACAATAATATGTGAGGGAGGTGAACTCTACTCTTTTTTTTTTTTTTTTTTTTTTGGGTACATCGGAAGGGACGTGAATTCCACTCTGTCAATTAATAGGGAGAGATAGAGTGAATGAACTAGTTCGGTTGGTGCGGAGTCGAATGAAGGGGATAGCTCCATCAGGATTTGGAGTGGCGGTCGTGTATGGGGCACAGTAACTATATTATGTAGTTAAATGGATTTATTTCGGGATTTATTATATGATCTGTACTGTTTACATTTTAAAATACATTGAGTAGAACATACTTGTAAAAAATTAAGTTAATCGGATATCGTTAACCCTTTTATCCACTCACATTTATATATACAAAAATAAATGACAATTGTGATTTAGAATATTAAAATGAATACAAATATAAATAGATGAAAGAGTTAACGATATCCGATTAATTTAATTTTTTTTTTCAAATATATTTTACTTAATATACTTTAAAATATAAGCAATTCAAATTATCAAAATAAATCCTGAAATGGATTGATTTAACTGCACAGCAGCCACAAAAATCCACTCCATCATAGATAAAAGAGAATGTCAAGGGTGTGCCTTCACACTTCATTGTTTGTCAAGGTCTGCCTTCACATTTCATTGTTTGGGAATGAAAATAGCCATCAATCACTCTCTCTCTCTCTCTCTCTCTCTTAAAGTCATAATCAAACTAGCCACGCTTGAGAGGAAGGCCCTCCTACATCGTAGATGTTGGGTATACTTTTTTTATTAGCGTGTGAGATCCAATTAATTTATTAAAAGAGTTTAATTTGATTTAATATTAGTTATAATATATTTTTATATATTATATATCTAATTTTGTGGAGACCCAATTCAGCTTGGAAACAACTAAGGTTTTGATGAGAAACCCTAGATTCACAATATATATATATATATGTTTTTGCCCCGAGGGTGTGAAGAAAAACGACAGCAGCTAGTTGGTTTTTTTTGGGCTGAGATTGTGCTTGGAAAAAATCTCACTTTTGGGTCAAAGAGTGTTATTGTTTTGGCTGCTGGTTTGCTTGGTTTATTGGCTTTACTTTGAAGTTGATTTGGTTCGTTATTTTGAATCTTCTACAACTCTGGTTTCGAAGATTTTTGTTCATCTATTTGGTAAGGTCTTTCCTCTTGTTTATTTGTGATTATTTGGAATTCACCTAAGGGTGGTTTGTGAGACCATTCGTGTCTCGTTTGTAATCGTTTGGAAACTTATTTGGTTGATAGTGAAATCAGATTTCGATCCCGTGGACGTACCTCACATTGAGGGAACCACGTAAAAATTTTTGTGCTGTTTTTTATTTAATTTTTCCGTATTAGTTTTATTCTCATTGATTGATTTACTTGTGGGAAATCATATTTTCCCTAACAACTGGTATCAAAGCTTGCGGTTTATTTAGATTTCTTTATTTGTGTAAATTAATGGAGGAAAATGTGGGTCGCATGTCTAACTTCAATGGAAGTAATTGGGTAACTTGAAAAACTAAAATGGAAGACCTATTATTTTGTAAAGATTTATATGGACCTATTGAAGGTGATAGTGGCAAACCCGAGGGTATGAAAGATGATGAATGGAATAGGCTTAATCGAAAAGCCGTTAGTGTTATCTGTCAATGGATTGATGACAGTGTGTTTCATCATGTTGCTACTGAAATTTCAGCACATGATTTATGGAAAAAATTAGAAGGCCTTTATGATAGAAAATCAGCAACAAATAAAGCTTTTCTGTTTCGTAAGTTGGTTAATTTAAAATATAAAGAGAATAGCCCTATTCCAGAATATCTTAATGAAATAAAGAGTATTGTTAACCAACTTGTTTCTATGAAAATTGCTTTTGATGATGAGTTGCAGGTTTTGATGTTACTTAGTTCTTTGTCTAAAAGTTGGGAGACTTTGGTTGTGACCGTTAGTAATTCAGCGCTCGATGGAGTTGTCACAATGAGCCAAGTCACTAGTAGCCTATGAATGAAGAAACTAGAAGAAAATTAGCGGGCTCCTCTCATTCAGAAGCATTTGTTGTGAGAGGCCGAAGCAAAATAAGGGGGGAGGAGCAAGACTCCTCATGGTCGTGATCAGAGCCGTGACAAATCAAGAGATGGTTCTTTTTCAAAGAAAAACATTGAGTGCTATTATTGTCATGAGAAAGGGCATATGAAGCGAAAATACCGAAAGCTCAAGAACAAGGAGAAAAGGCGTGACAAAAGTGTGGATAAGAAGCAAGAAGACGCAACAGCAGTTACTACCAATGGTGATCTCATGGTCGTTTGTGAAGATGATTGTATCAATTTTGTGGGTCAAGAGAGCAATTGGGTGATTGATTCTGGTGCTTCTTTTCATGTGACTTCTCGAGTTGATTTCTTCACTACCTACACCAAAGGAGATTATGATTCTGTTCGAATGGGTAATGATGGTTTGTCCAAGATTATTGGCATGGGTGATATGTGCTTGGAAATAAATTTGGGTTGCAAGTTATTACTTAAAGATGTGAGGCATGTTCCCGACATTCGCCTCAATTTGATCCTACTGGGAAACTAGATGATGAAGGCTTCAACAACAAATTTGGTGATGGAATATGGAAGCTCACAAAGGGTTCTTTGGTGGTAGCTAAGTGCAAGAAGACTTATACACTTTATTCGATGCAAGAAAAAATTTGTAAAGGTGTTATCAATACACTTGAAGATGATACTTCTACTGAATTGTGGCACAAGCGACTTTGGCACATAAGTGAAAAGGGACTACAAGTTTTGTTCAAGAAAGAGTTTCTATCCGGTTTGAAAGGTACACATCTCAAAACTTGTGTTCATTGTTTGGCGGGTAAACAACATAGAGTTTCTTTCCATAAAAATTTTGCTTCTAGAAAAGAAAATGTTTTGGAGTTGATTCATTCGGATGTTTGTTGTCCTTTAAAAGTTAGAACACATAGTGGTACACTTTATTTTGTTACTTTCATTGATGATTATTCAAGGAAAGTTTGGGCTTTTCTACTAAAAACTAAAGATCAAGTTCTAGAAGTATTTAAGCATTTTCAGGCCATGGTTGAAAGAGAAACATGACAAAAATTGAAGTGCATCCGATCAAACAATAGTGGTGAATACATTGGGCCATTTGATGAGTATTGTCGCAGCCAAGGTATTCGGCACCAAAAGACAGTTAAGAAGACTCCTCAACAAAATGGCGTTGCCGAGAGGACGAACCGCATCATTGTGGAAAGGACAAGATGTTTGCTTTCACAAGCTAAATTACCAAGATCCTTTTGGGGTGAGGCAATGAGGATAGCGGTTGACGTGATCAATTTGTCTCCTTCTTATCCTTTGAATGGTGATGTTCCAGAAAGAGTTTGGACCGGTAAAGATGTATCTTATGAGTACTTGAGAGTGTTTGGTTGCCGAGCTTTTATTCACATTCCAAAGGATGAGAGGTCCAAGCTTGATAGTAAGTCAAGACAATGTATTTTTCTTGGCTATAGACGTAATGAGTTTAGTTATAGATTGTGGGATCCGGTCGACAAGAAAGTTATTCGAAGCCGTGGTGTTGTGTTTCTTGAGGACCAAACAATTGAAGACTTTGGCAAAGGTGATTAACCGGAGCCAAAAACTAGTGATCTCATTGACATGGATCCATCTCCTTCATCTTTGGTGGATGATGAAAGTGGGGGAGATGTGCAGCCACCTATTGAAGATATGGAGGATGATGCTAATCCTAATGAAGTTAAGCTAGAAATTGAGGAAGAGCATCCAATTCAAGAACCGCCACCACAACTTAAGTTGAGGAAATCTACAAGGGACCGACAACCTTCAAGAAAGTATCCTCCCAATGAATTTGTGTTGATTTCCGATCAAGGGGAGCCCAAGAGCTACTAAGAAGCAATTGAGCATGCAAATAAAGGTGATTGGAAAAAGGCCATGGACGAGGAGATGAATTCCTTACTTGAAAACCAGACTTATGATTTAGTGAAGTTGCCTAAGGGGAGGAAAATTCTGAAAAATAAGTAAGTTTTCAAATTGAAGAATGATAGCAAGAATCTGAGGTACAAAGCACGTCTTGTTGTGAAAGGCTTTGGGCAAAAGAAAGGTATTGACTTTGATGAGATTTTTTCGCCAGTTGTGAAGATGTCTTCTATTCGGGTTGTACTTGGCATGGCTGCAAGTATGAACCTTGAAGTTGAACAACTTGATGTGAAAACCGCATTTCTTCATGGTGATCTTGAAGAAGAAATTTACATGGAGCAACCGGAAGGTATTGTGAAAAAATGGAAAGAGAAATTTGTTTGCAAATTGAAGAAAAGTTTGTATGGTCTCAAGCAAGCTCCGCGGCAATGGTACAAAAAAATTTGACTCTTTCATGATGAATAATGATTTTTCTAAAACCACTTCGGACCATTGTGTGTTTGTGAAAAATTCCTGAATGGTAAATTTATTATTCTTTTGTTTTATATTGATGACATGTTAATTGGGGATCAAGATTCTACCATGATTAACAAGTTGAAGTTAGAGTTGAGTAAATCTTTTGCTATGAAAGATTTAGGACCGGCAAAGCAAATACTTGATATGAAAATTGTTTGTGATCACAAAGAGGGGCTGATTTGGTTGTTTCAAAAAAGCTACATTGAGAAAGTTATTGAGAAGTTCAATATGGATAAAGCGAAGCCAGTTGGTTGTCCACTTACGGGTCACTTCAAGCTTAGTTTGAATCAATGTCCTACAAGTGACAAAGACAAGGAAGAGACGTTGAAAATTCCTTATACTTCAGCAGTTGGTTCTTTGATGTACGCTATGGTTTGTACAAGGCCGGATATTGCTCACGCCGTTGGTGTGGTGAGTCGTTTTCTCTCTAATCCGGGTAAAGAATATTGGGCAGCGGTAAAATGGATTCTAAGGTATCTTCGAGGGACTTCGAAGGTGTGTTTGTGTTTTGGGGATGGCAAGCCGATGCTTGATGGGTTTACAGATTCTAACATGGCTGGTGATGTTGATTCTAGGAAATCTACTTTGGGGTATTTGATGACTTTTGCAGGGGGAGCTGTGGCATGACAATCTAAATTACAAAAATGTGTTGCTCTCTTAACTACCAAAGTTGAATTTATTGCCATTACAGAAGCTTGCAAAGAAGAGTTATGGCTGAAATTTTTTTTGCAAGAGTTGGGTTTGAAGGAAGAAAAGTATGTGCTTTATTGTGATAGTTAAAGTACTATTCATTTGAGTAAAAATTCTACTTTTCATTCGAGATCAAAACACATTGATATGAGATACCATTGGATTCGTGATGTGTTAGATTCGAAATTGTTACAACTCGAAAAGGTTCACACAGATGATAATATTTCGGATATATTGACAAAGACTTTGTCGAGTGACAAACATGTGAAGTGTCGAACTTTGGCGGGTATGGTTGATGTCTCCACCTAAGTCGGTAAGGAGAGAATTGTTGGGTATACCTCCTTATTGGAGTGTGGGACCCAATTGGTTTGTTAAAAGAGTTTAATTTGGTCTGGTATTAGTTATAATATATTTTTATATATTATATATCTAATTTTGTGGAGATCCAATTCAGTTTGGAAACAACTAAGGTTTTGATAAGAAACCCTAGATTCACAATATATATATATATATAGTTTATGTTTTTGCCCTGAGGGTGTGAAGAAAAACGGCAGCAGCTAGTTGGTTTTTTTTTTTTAGTTGAGATTGTGCTTGGAAAGAATCTCACTTTTGGGTCAAAGAGTATTATTGTTTTGGCTGCTGGTTTGCTTGGTTTATTGGCTTTACTTTGAAGTTGATTTGGTTCGTTATTTTGGATCTTCTACAACTCTGGTTTCGAAGATTTTTGTTCATCTATTTGGTAAGGTCTTTCCTCTTGTTTATTTGTGATTATTTGGAATTCATCTAAGGGTGGTTTGTGAGACCATTCGTGTCTCGTTTGTAATCGTTTGAAAACTTATTTGGTTGATAGTGAAATCGGATTTCGATCCCGTGGACGTACCTCACATTGAGGGAACCACGTAAAAATTCTTGTGTTGTTTTTTATTTAATTTTTCCTCATTAGTTTTTATTCCCATTAATTGATTTAATTGTGGGAAATCATATTTTCCCTGACAACAGTATATGAGTGCATGTCCGTGTTGGAAATGGTTGGAAAATTCTGGGTAAAATCAGAATTTTTTCCTAAGTTTGGTCTATTTTTTAGGTGGGCCCCGTGCGTCGATTTTCGCGGGTCAAAGTGATAACGCGTTCTATGCCGCGTTGTGATTCACGTGGTATATTTGGTTGCTCAAAACCATTACCGAGTGAATGGGAAATTGAAGTCAAAGTATGCTCCATGGAAATGGAGTTTTGGTGGAAAGTCCTTAAAGGTTTGAATAAGGCTTGTCCCATATTGATTTGGTGGGAAGTTTTGAACGGGTTTATAAGGTATGGGATTGGAACTGGAGGTGTGCCCCAAGAGGTACCTAAGTGTTTTAGAGAGGAAGGTTATGGGTTAGACCCATTGGACCCAAAAATCGCCACACACGTGCGCGCGCCGCCGTCCGTCCGTCCGGGCGGGCGGGCTGGGCTTGGGCGCTAGTGTGAGGTTGGGTTGGGCTTGTCTGGCCCAATACCTATCTTTTTGGGCCAAAATCATTTGAATTTAATTTTATTTTTTGGTAAAATAAAATCTTGAATTCAAATTAATTCCGGAAATAAACTGATCCGGTTTTACTATACACCCAAACAGGGCCCTTCCCGTTTTTATCTGTTTGAATTATGAACCCAACAGATTCAAATCTGTTTAAATTCAAAACCAAATGTGTTCGTTAGGCAAACAATTTGTAGTGCTGCTATTGTTTGTTGTTGATCATTTCATCTTGGCAGATAGACGTCCACATTCTGAAAGTACCGTGGAGAGGACAAATCTGTCTTAAGGACACAGTGTCAAACACTAGACTTGATCAGAATAATATTCAACATATTAATCAAGTAAGTTATTTATTTATTTTCTATTTTATTATTATTTATTTAAATCAGATTTTAATTTTATTTTGGTAACAAATTAAATCTGTTTTTATTTATTTAATTCTATTTCTAGTTTGATTTTTTGTAATCAAACATTTTTCTCTCCTTTCCTTTATTTCTTTTTATTCTAGTTGTTGTTTAGTACACAACAAAATTTAATCTATTTAAATACAGTGAAGATTGTCCAACAATCTTAAGACAGACCATTTTTGGTGTCTTCATTGTATTTAATTTTCTGTGTTTTCAAAGTAATATTCTGGTTGAAAAATACAAATAGTATTTATAAACTATTTGACGGATAGTAGTAATATATTGTCTATTTTCTTTGACAACTAGTAGTAATATACTGGTATCATTAACAATTGCAAAATATTATTTAGTGTTACAGAAAATTATTTTGGTATTTTATTTTTCTAGTTTTAGTAACAAGGAAAATAAAATTATTTTGTGTTATAATTTATTTTCTGATTTTAGTAACTAGAAAATTAATTTGTGGTTTGTTTTTCTGATTTTTGTAATCAGATATTATTTCGGTATTTTATTTTCTGCTTTTAGTAACTAGAAAATTAATTTTGTTAATTGATCATAGTTCATCATGAGTATACATGGAAGTATTTGATTCTGGAGTTAAATATTAGTTTTACAAACTAGTTTCATTTTTATTACGAAGAAATCTTTGTGGCAAGTATATTTTCTTTATTGGTTTATTGATTCATTCTTTAATTTTTGTGTATGGATCCGTAGTCGTGAATAGTTTCTGCACATGAGTCGGAAAATATATACATGTATATATGTATATATATTCACAAGAACATTTTAATGTGTATATAATTAGTTTATTTCTGTACAAATCAAACTGATTAAATGAAGGTATGTTTTGTCATTTTTGGAGTTTAAAATTTAAAACGCGTTGAATTTTATTTATGGGTTGAGAATCTTTTTATTTTATGATGCAAGTTATGGGATCATGCATGATTAATTTATTTTGTTAATTCATTATTTTTAGTTGATGCATTTGATATGTATGTATTGATATCAACTCAAGTTATTTTTTCAAAAATAATTTCATGTGATTTAGAATGATAAATTAATATGTTGACTTTGTACATAAGCAGATTAATTTGAGTATTTCTAATCAATTTTGAATGGGTGTTTAAACACTAGAAAAATTTAAACATGAAGATGTATGTAGTTATATCGTTCCATTTAATTGGAAGTAAATTTAAGAAATCTTTTATGTTGATTATTAGTTTGTTTTGAATTTGTGACATGAGATGTCGTTAATTATTATTTTACTTGCGTAGGAGAATTTGTTAAATCATAAACCTTTATTTTAATATGGGAGTGTATCTTTTGCATTAGATGAGATAATGTAATTTTCTTTTGTCACAAATATTTGATTGTGTCTCTTACAATCAAATGGGTTTTTTGAATTGTTTGATTCTTAGGCAAAATTTTTGTTAGGATATGATGTTGTCAAAACATTAATTCTGATTTGTGTAGTCATAATTATTTTGGATTTTTCATTTGAAATTAATGAATCATGATTTGAAATTTATGAATCAAGTACATCATAAACAACAAGTGATGGATGTTATATTTTGATTTATATTAGAAGTGATAGGGCCGGTGAATATGATACACCATTAAATGAATTTTGTGCACAACATGGCATTATCCACCAAACTACAGTACCTTATTCTCCACAGCAAAATGGAATTGTTGAAAGGAAGAATAGAACCCTAAAAGAAATGATGAATGCCATGTTACTAAGTTCAAGCTTACCACAGAACTTGTGGGGGGAAACAATATTATCTGCTAATTATGTTCTTAACAGAATACCCCACAAGAAAACCAACAGCACTCCTTATGAATTGTGGAAAGGTCGACCACCTTCTTACAAATACTTAAAAGTGTGGGGGTGTTTGGCAAAAGTTGAAGTTCCTGTTCCTAAAAAGACTATGATTTGACCAAAAATAGTAGATTGTATGTTTATTGGTTATGCTCAGAATAGTAGTGCATATTAGTTTCTGACTTATAAATCAGAAATACTTGATATAAATGTGAACACTATTATAAAGTCAAGGAATGCTGTGGTTTTTGAACATGTTTTTCCTTACAAGAAAGGACATGAATTAAGTTCACAGAAAAGAACTTATGATTGTACACAAAGTCAAGAGACTAATGACAATCAAACACAAGAGACTAGTAATGGTCTTGACCAATAGGATTTAACTGATGATGAACCAAGATGTAGTAAGAGAGCAAGAACATCAAAATCCTTTGGCCCAGATTTGCTGACATACTTGTTAGAAAATGAACCTCAAAGCTTTAAGGAAGCAATGACAGGTCCTGAAGCACCTTTGTGGAAAGAGACTGTTAATAATCAAATTGAATCCATTATGCAAAATCATACTTGGGAATTGGTGGATCTTCCACCAGGTTCTAAACCTCTTTGATATAAATGGATATTCAAGAGAAAAATAAAAGCAGATAGTTCAACTGACAAGTATAAAGCAAGACTCGTAGTTAAAGGTTACAGACAAAAGGAAGGTCTGGATTATTTTAACATATATTCCCCTGTGACAAGAATAACATCCATTCGCATGCTTATTGCTATAGCAGCGTTGTTTAATTTAGAAATACATCAAATGAATGTTAAGACAACTTTCTTAAACAGTGATCTAAATGAAGAGATCTATATGGAGCAACCCGAAGGGTTTGTAGTGTCGGGGCAAGAAAAGAAAGTTTGTCGGCTTGTAAAGTCTCTTTATGGATTAAAACAAGCATCTAAGCAATGGCATGAAAAATTTGATCATGCAATGCTTACTAGTGGGTTTAAGATAAACGAATGTGACAAATGCGTCTATGTTAAAAACACTGACCAATGATATGTCATAGTCTGTCTTTATGTGGATGACATGCTTATCATTGGAAGCAGTCAAAACATGATCAAATCAACTAAGCAAATACTTAATAAAAGATTTGATATGAAAGATATGAGGGTCACAGATGTTATATTAGGAATGAAAATTACTAAAACATCTGACGGATATGCATTATTTCAATCTCATTATATTGAGAAAATTCTTGATAAATTTATCAAGGATGATATGAATTTAGCTAGAACACCTGTAGACGTCAATCTTTATTTATCAAAAAATAAAGGTGATGCGGTGTATCAGTTAAAATACTCCCAAATCATTGGAAGTCTAATGTACCTAATGATTTGTACTCATCCTGACATAGCTTATGCAGTCAGTAAATTGAGTAGGTACACTAGTAACCCCGAAGAAGACCATTGGAAGCATTTATTCGGGTTCTTAGATATCTAAGATTCATCCGTGATCATGGTTTGAACTTTACTCGATATCCAACAATACTTGAAGCTTATTATGATGCAAATTGGATATTGGATACTAAAGGTTCAAAATCCACAAGTGGATATGTCTTTACTCTGGGAGGCGCTACTGTTTCTTAGAAGTCCACGAAACAAACATGCATTGCACGATCCACAATGGAATCCGAGTTCATTGCTTTAGACAAAGAAGGAGAAAAAGCAGAATCATATGTATAACGGTAAGTCACGACATATTCGTCGTCGACATAATACTGTAAGGCAATTGTTGTCAAATGGAATAATCTCAATAGATTATATAAAATCTAAAGAGAATATTATAGATCCATTAACAAAAGGTTTGACAAAAGAGCTAGTGTATAGTTCATCGAAGGGGATAGGATTAAAGCCTATTATATAAGAGTCATTATAATGGTAACCCTACTTATATGACTAGAGATCCCAAGAACTAAGTTCACAGAGACAAGTAAGTTATGTGTGGCTCGCCAGAAATCACCAAGGGATTAAAATACCCTACCCGTTCCTATGGTGAGAGTGATATCTGCAACATATGTTGTCTGCAGGGGTATAAGGATAAGCTTTGCTTTTAATGATTACTTATATCTTAATTTAGGTATAAAAATCAAGACAAGTATAAAGAGATACTTACAATAAGAATCACCTATATGAGTGTCGAACTGGGGCCAGTTCTATGAGAATGAAAGAGGCTAAATTCTCTAGAAATACTCATGAAAACCAGGAGCGTTCAAGGCCAAAATGAACACAACAGTAAGAACCACGATGTGTTAGAAGATATTTTGTGTGAAATCTATTGTCTTGGTTTACACGAATGGCTGAATAATTTAAGGCATCGCGTCCATTGGTTAGCCAGTAAGTCCGATAGGTTATCACTAGGGAAGGTTCAAGACCGAAAGCTACCTATCCTGATGCAAGATATTTTCGACTTATACTCTTTCGATAAAGTCTACATATGTTGCATTTCCGTTGTCATCAAATTTCATTCATGTGGGGGATTGTTAGAAATGGTTGGAAAATTCTGGGTAAAACCAGAATTTTTTCCTAAGTTTGGTCTATTTCTTAGGTGGGCCCCGTGCGTCGATTTTCGTGGGTCAAAGTGGTAACACGTTCTATGCCGCGTTGTAATTCACGTGGTATATTTGGTTGCTCAAAACCATTACCGAGTGAATGGGAAATTGAAGCCAAAGTATGCTCTATGGAAATGGAGTTTTGGTGAAAAATCCTTAAAGGTTTGAATAAGGCTTGTCCCACATTGATTTAGTGGGAAGTTTTGAATGGGTTTATAAGACATGGGATTGGAACTTGGGGTGTGCCCCAAGGGGTACCCAAGTGTTTTAGAGAGGGAGGTTATGGGCAAAATGGGCTAGACCCATTGGAGCCAAAAATCACCACACACGCGCGCGCTCCGCCGCCGCCGTCCGGTCGGCTGGGCTTGGGTGCGGGTGCTTGGTGTGAGGTTGGGTTGGGCTTGTCTGGCCCAATACCTATCTTTTTGGGCCAAAAATAATTGAATTTTATTTTATTTTTTGGTAAAATAAAATCCTGAATTCAAATTAATTCTAGAAATAAACTGGTCCGGTTTTACTGTACACCCAAACAGGGCTCTTCTCATTTTTATCTGTTTGAATTATGAACCCAACAGATTCAAATCTGTTTAAATTCAAAACCAAACAGGTTTCATACCTGTTCAAACAGGTTTGCACCTGTTTAATTCAAAACCTGCAGCCATCAATCCATCTATAAATAGGACAACCCTCATTTGGATTTTGTAACTCTAATTTTCATCCTTCATAATTTTGCAAACATTCTCTTCATATTGCTGCATTATTTTCTTCTGTGAGAGAGTATAAACACTTAGTATGTTCGTTAGGCAAACAATTTGTAGTGCTACTATTGTTTGTAGTTGATCATTTCATCTTGGGAGATAGACGTCCACATTCTGAAAGCACTGTGGAGAAGACGAATCTGTCTTAAGGACACAGTGTCAAACACTGGACTTGATCAGAATAATATTCAACATATTAATCAAGTAAGTTATTTATTTATTTTCTGTTTTATTATTATTTATTTAAATCATATTTTAATTTTGTTTTGGTAACAAAATAAAATATGTTTTTATTTATTTAATTCTATTTCTAGTTTGATTTTTTGTAATCAAATATTTTTCTCTCTTTTCCTTTATTTCTTTTTATTCTAGTTGTTGTTTAGTACACAACAGAATTTAATCTATTTAAATACAGTAAAGATTGTCCAACAGTCCGTACTTGACGATTTGGCGTAAATAAAATAAGTGAGTAAAATTGAGAAGAATAAAAAATAAATAAAGAAATAGGAAGGAAAATAAAAAAGGGAAAAATAAAAAATAAAAAGGAAAGAGAAAGGAAGATGGGAAGGGAGAGAGGGAGAGAGAGAGAGAGAGAGATTGCATGAGTGAATAAAAAAGGAGAAAAAAATGTATCTTTAAGATATTTTGACATATTTTTAAAAACTCTCATACTTTATTATATAGATATTTATCTCCATTTGGGTGTAGTTTTGGGGAGGGACATATGAAAGTGACATTAGCCCACTTTGAAAATTACTTCCATGAGAAGGTTGTATATATATATTGATTTTTAAGTAGTATGCCATTTCAATTTGAATTACTGTTTTGGGCGATGGAAATTTCTATGAAATTTCTATGACAGTGCATAGAAAAAAGTATCAGAATTTTTTCTTTTTGCTATATTTGGTTGGAAGATTTAAAAAATAAAAGGGAAAATGTATCTGAAATTAGATAAAATATACACATATTTTATTCAGATTTCACCTATCTTCTTCTTTTTTTTTTTTTTCCCCCTAAATTCTCTAACCTAACATAACATTCAAGTCGTTAGAATGTCTCTGGCCTTTTTAGAAGATATTAAATTTTATTTTATTTATTTATTTATTTTTTTTGAGGTTCTATACAAAACTAGTGGGTTTGGGTATTATACTAAAAAATTGGTTACTATGATTATATTGTGTGGTAAGTAAGTAATATCACTTTTTTTTCTTTCTTTTAATGAACGGAAGTTACTAAATTGTTAGGTTGACATATATGGAGAGTTGAATTTACAATCCCCTAATCATAAGCAAGTCTAGTTTCAACACTGAGGTAAGTAAAACCTACTTCATTTTATTATATATATATATTTTGGAAAAAACATGTTTTTCTACCACCTTTTTTTCATTGCCAATCAATTTTTATCTAACATAAATTATACTGATCACTTGTGCAATTAAACAAATGCAATAAAGCTCCATAGTTTGGTATAATTAATTATATTTTTCACCTTTGTAGTTTGGTCCAAATTTCATTTTAATTTCTATTGTTTCAATTTAAACAATTTGTTCCCTACACTTTAATTCCATTTCAATTTGATCATTCTATCCAAATTTTTATTAATTTTTTATATGTACATCTAGAGGTGTAAATTTAGCTTAGCCCGGGCCATCTAGGCCCAGGTTTAGGCCGACTCATATCAAGTTGCGCGAACTCCTACCAAAATTCAGGTCAGGCCAAACTGGCCCATGGTCTAGAAAATTAAGCTCAAGCCCAAGGGGTATTCCGGCCTTGAACGGGCCGGCGGGTCTAGGCTTGGGCTCAAGCTTGGGCTAGGCTTGGGCAGACCTAAACATTTTTTTTAATTTTTTTTTATTATCTTTTTCACTAAAATTTTATTATTTTCCACCAAAAATGACTCTGGGTCTCAGGTAGGCTGGACTTTGAGTGAGTCTTGAACTGGTTGATAGGCCGAGCAGGGCTTTCAAAATGATAACCTAGACCTAAGGTGTCGAGCTAGGCTCGGGCCCGGGCCTAACCAGGCCTAGCCCACCTAGGGCTTCGGGCGAGCTTTGAGCTGCCCAATAGGCCGCGGACCATTTTTACACCCCTATGTACATCTTAACAGATTGACAAATATTCAAAAATTGTTAATTTTAAAATTCAACTAGAGTGGAAGAACAAAATCGAAATTAGAGTTAAAGTGTAAAAATTGAATTATTTAAATTAAAACAATAAGGATCAACGTGAAATTTGAATCAAATTAAAACATTTAAAATTTAAAATTGTAATTTACCCTTACACAATTTTCCCTTTAGTAAAGTTAAAATAACTAAAAATTATTTAGATGGCATACATTTTTCTGTCTCAACACACCATTTATATTAATTTTTCACACTTTAACATTATGAAGAGGAGAAATTAATATAATTATGTTCTAAAGTTGTGTTAGAGAATTAGGAAACCATTAGCGCACAATAATACTAGCTCAATCCAATAAGAGGAGAAACTCTAGAGTCCATAGATATCATATCAAAGTCCAACATAATTATTTAAAACTCATGCACATTTAAAAGTTTAAGCCACAAAATGAAGAACTTATTTAATATATATTAAAATTGATCTTCTTCTACTCTTTATCCAATTTAAGACTGTATCTTGACAGATACTCCAACAAGGTGGAGGGTCATTGGCATAATTTACTCGAATTTTAAAATGAGTTCCAAAACAGCTAATGAAGATAAATGCTGATAGAATAAACATCAGTATAACCACCTGTGTGTGCTGTTTTCTGACCACACTACTAACCAAGTACTTAGCTAGAGAACACCGGTAGAATAGGTTGCGCCCGAATGACCTGTAACAGAAAGATGAGACTCCGGTGGTGGTTCTTTCACCTGGGGGCACTCTGATGATCGAGTCAATACTCAGTTATCTCTCAAAGATAATAATTAGTGCTTAACTCACTAGCCAAAATACAAAAAGCGTACCTTAGACGTACGAGGGTGCTTTACTTTTATAACCAGCACTAACCTGATTCCGACAGAAGCCTAGCTTCTCTTGGACTCTGGCTCAATGCTTATCCTGGACTTTCCAATAGACAAAGATAAACTCCCTAAGAGTTTTATCCTTATCCAGTCTGAGGTTCTCTCCCATTCTAGGACTCTCGTCCCTTATCCGTTCATCTCGGATTCCAGTATCTCCGCAAATAACCTCGGCGCCATGACCAGGACACGTGGCACCTCGACTGGTACTTCAGTGCCACTTTGGCTACGTGTCGTTATTCAAAAAATATGTCCCCACAACTGCCCCTTAGGTTCTATTACCTCGGCATCCTGAGGTGATGGAACCTATATTACTTGACCATATAACATGTCGGCTAAGCTTGCTCTACCCTTTATTACCGGGGTTATCACACATCGGCTTCCATATGATAAACACTTCAGTGTGTTTGCATCAACGCCTTAGAACCAAGAACCAAGTTAATCCAAGTTCTCTAGCCGAGATCGTCCCCCTAGCCAAGGTCTTTACTTCATTAAATCAAGAACTCCAAGAGTTTTTATACACGTATGAGCTGTTACGCACAGTAATTCAACCATTTTTGCCACGCATCTCTTCCCTATTGAACCATACCTGACACTCGCCATTAAGTCGCATTGCACTTGTGTGCACCGTTGCGATTTGCCGCATTTTCGTGTTTTGACAAAATCACTTCCCTCTCTCTTCGTCTTTTCACTTCACATTTTTTGATTTCTCTCTGTACTTCAAGTTTTTCTCTCTCTAAACCACCATTGTCATCTTCTCAAGGCTTTCTGCAACCATTTCCGTTCACCTCCATCGGCGACGTATCCACCGTTCTGCCACTCGAACCACCAAGGTTCAACTCCGGCGTACCTCACACCAGTGTCACTTCCTTCTGGTAAGTCACTGCTTTCCCTCTTATTAATCTGTGTTTTTCTTTAAAAAACTCAACTGCATTATTTGCTGCCATTGCCAACTTGTTCATGTTCTTGATTATTAATTTGTGCGTTTGAATTCCACCATTCGTCATCTGTTTCATGATTTTGTTTTGTACAATCTGTTGCTGGTATATACACACATGTTGTCCATACACTTGACGTTCTTGATAGCTTGTCACTGTTTTTGATTTTGCTTTCTGGGTTTTGAACCAAACACATACTCGTCATTTTGCCACTGAACTTGGCTTTGTATATTTGTACATGTTTTGTAAAATTTTCTTGAATTCTTGTTCTGTCTTCTTGAGCCTGAATCATGTTCTTGTTTCTGTTTTCTTGTTGCATTCCAATTTCCTATTTTCACATAGTTTTTAGGCTTGGGTTTTGATAGAAGCCACTATCCCTAGGAAAATTGGAACAAATTTCCCTAGATCTTAAAAAGCCCTTGCCCTTGCTTCTGTTCTGAGTTTAAGCCGAGGTCTCTCAAACCTTAACAATCCATTTCCTTCTGAAATCCAACACCTTCCCATTTAGCCGACTTTATGGGTATGTTCAGGTGGAGGGTAGACACCCCAACTAAGCTAGCATACTTTAGGCAGGAGTTTGCCATCCCTGCCGACGTTTACCTCAGGTTGGCTGGGGAGGAAGACTCAATTATGCCCAAAGACGACTCCATGCCATTCCCAGTAGTAGCCTTTATAAAGTGTGGACTTAGGTTCCCTCTTGACATCCTTTTCCAAGAAATCATTCACTACTATAAGATCAACCCAATGCAACTAGCCATTAACTCTTACAGAGTCATCAACGGTATCATTGCCTTAGCTAGCCAAGAAAATGCTAGGGTAGCTCTAGCCAACATCCAGTACTGCTATACCATGTGTAGCCTTAAGTCAGAAAAAGGCTACATTTATTACCTTAAGTCGAGGTCGACGGAATACAAACTCATCGCCGACCTCCCTGATTCCAACAAGGGCGTCGGAGACGATTATTTCATCGTCTCGGACAATTGGGAGGTCCCACCAAATGATGACCTTCACCTCTATCCCCTAAGCCGAACAGTTTTCAGAGAGGGAGATGGTAAGAGCCAAGTGTCACCTTTACTTGCTTTCAAGTCTTTTTTACTTTGATATTTTTGTATGCTCTAACGTCTGTTTGTTTTATTTTGTAGTTCTTCCTCGACCACCCAAGGACTTCCGCAAATCCTTCTATCCCAGCAAGGATTTCAAGAAGTTGTTAGGTTTGCTAGTTGATCAGCAGAAAGCCCCTCTGCTGCTCAACTATATCCCAACCTACAAGTCCATTTTGCTCGACGTCCCAAAGAAGAGCAAGTCCCTTCCTTCTGCTACAACTACTACTACAACTTCGTCATCTCGGCCAGATCAGGGATCAACCTCTGCTCCAGCAGAATAGCCATTTATTTCAGCTCCACAACTAATTCCATCCTCTCAGTGCCAACGCTGACGTCGAGCTCCATTTTTTGCACCAGCAGGCAGGACTCGTAGCCGAAGATGTCGAAGTACCGAGGCGTCTTTCTACGATCTAACCAACCCACCAACCGCACTTCCAACGATCCGCCTTGGCACTAAAGTTACCGTTGACATCTCCACCGACGAAATGAGGCGACAAAAGGCCGTTGTTGAAGACCTTCTTGTCGACATCTCCAATGTCGTCACAGTTCAATCTTTCCCTTCCCAGTCTCAACCTAAGCCAAAGCCAAAGAGGCTGAAGAAAGCCCAAGCTAAGGCAACGGTGGCTCAGATCGACTATGAGGACACCTTGTCAATCTCAAAAATGGCTGAGGCAGAAAAAAGTGCCTCTGCCTCCGAAAAGAGGCCCGCAGAGGCTGCTCCCTTCGAATCCACCCGGTCAAAGAAGCCGAGGTCAGAGTCTGCTGCAACCTCGGGGTCCCTGAAGTCTGATGCCCCCTAGGCCCCTTCAATCACCATCGAGGACAAGCCAGCAGAGTCTGCGACAGCGTGACTAACATCGAAGTCGGCGTTGCCCTCTCTACTGCCTTGCTCCTTCCCAAAGACCTCGAACGCAATGCCGAGGTCAGCGAATACGAAAATTTTGCTCTGCAGTTGCAGCACTCCGTACAAGTAAGCCCCTAATACTTGGTACTTTTTGTTTTTTCCATACTTAGAGAGTTTTACTAACTTTTGTTTTTTCCATTTCTTCTAGGCGATCCAGCCCGCCCACTCCTTCGCGATGCAGGCCTTCGACATTAAGAATGAGTTGACCCGCAAAACAAAGAAGGTTGCTGGTTTGCTCAAGACCATGAATCAAGCCGAGGCCAAGATGAAGACTTTGATAAATCAAGCCAAAGTAGCCAAACAGGCCCAAGACGAGGCCGATGAAAGGGCGGGGGCTGCAGAGGCTGTCGCTGAGGTCTTTAAGGCTGAGAAGAAGGATGTTGAGGCCAAAATGATCGAAGCCCAAGCCAAACTTCGAGATGCCTTGGCCACCAAAGCCGCCTAGATCAAAGCGGCGGACGAGAAGGCCTACGCCGAGGGGGCAGCCGACGTCCGCGAGGACTATAAAAAACAAGTCAGGGAGGCATGCAACAAGGGTTTCACCCTTGGTTGGATGGCCGCTTTGAAGGAGTTGGTTGTCCCCGAGGACTCTCCTCTGAGGGACGTAGACCGACTTGTGCTGCCATTCCTATCCACTTTAAGCCAGTCTGAGGCTAAGGCTGGGGAGGATGAAGAAGACGATGAAGAATGAGAATAAGCCGACGACGAAGAGGCCAAGGTGGCTGTTGCTGAAGATCTTGCTGGGGCCAAGTCACAAACTCTGAATGAGCAAGTCCTAGACTTGACTCAGGATGAGGAGGGCGAGGTCTCAAAAGGTGCCTCCTCCTAGAAGACAACATCCAAGGTGCCAATCGCCGAGATGAGCATTGATCAAACTCTAAGAGAGATTGACGCCAAGCTCGAGAATGAGAAGGCTGCCGAGAAGATTCTCCAATTGTCTTCTGGGGCCAAGACACAGCCCGCCACAGATGCCGAGCAGTCTTGCCATAATCTTTTTCTTTGTACTTAATAATTTTTTGAACACTGTTTTCAGTTTTCATATTTGGCTGACGTGCCACTTTTGTAATCAGAACAAGTAGTCTTTTTGTAGGCCGAAGTGCCCTTCTTCTTCTTTTAATGCAAGTACAACTTCTTTTTTCAAGTGTTTATATGTTTGTAAGCTCTACTGCTTCCATACTTAGAATAATTTGTATGTCTTCGAAGTACACCTTAACTGTGCAATCTCCTCGAGGTAAAAATACTTCGGATATATCTGCTGAATGTTTATCTCGGCCTTGTCTTAACACTTGAAAAACATTGTAAGAAAGTTTTCACAAGTGTTTATCTAAAATATGCCACTTCACTTTCAATTATCAAGACTTTTGTCTTCCATTATTTTCCAAGTCTTGGCAACATGGTAATCTCGGCAAGTACGTAGATACTTCTTTCAACATAACCTTAACTTAACTTCAACTTGTAAATTTTTCTTAAAATTTCAACAAGTGTTAAACCAACCTTAGCTTGTAAATTCTAACTTCCAAGCATTATTCTCCAACTCTCTACCCCCTAATGTGAACTTAAGTTTCACTTATGTTCACATTAAGTGTGTACCTATGATCTTGTCGCCGAGATCAGATTCAAGTAGAGACTGGCCGAGGTTATCAATCTCGGTCTCTGTTAATCTAACTGATATGTATTTAGTGTCATGTTTCGATCAGAAACATCGTCAACTTAGTTCAACTCTATTATATGGAAGCATAATTCAACTCTGTCATGTAAGTCTAAGTTATTCATCATGTTTCAATCAGAAATATCATCAACTTAGTTCAACTCTATTATATGCAAGTATAATTCAACTCTGTCATATAATAAGTTTAAGTTATTCGTCATGTTTCAATCAGAAACATTGCCAACTTAGTTCAACTCTATTATATGCAAATATAATTCAACTCTGTCATATAATAAGTCTAAGTTTTTCAATCAGAAACATCGCTAACTTAGTTCAACTCTATTATATACAAGTATAATTCAACTCTGCCATATAATAAGTCTAAGTTATTCGTCATGTTTCAATCAGAAACATCGCCAACTTAGTTCAACTCTATTATGTACAAGTATAATTCAATTCTGCCATATAATAAGTCTAAGTTATTCGTCATGTTTCAATCAAAAACATCGCTAACTTAGTTCAACTCTATTATATGCAAGTATAATTCAACTTTGCGATATAATAAGTCTAAGTTATTTGTCATGTTTCAATTAGAAACATCGCTAAGTGATTGCTCAATCGTTTTACACAAGTTTGAAATAAAAAATCAAGCTAAAATTTTATTAATTACTTCGGCTAATAACCAAAGATTTTAAAGAAAGAAACAAAATGAAATCGTAATGATAAAAGAACTTCAAGTTGCAAGTATTCCAGGGTCTTGGCAATGCTTTGCCTTCACTGTCTTCAAGCTGATATGCCCCATTACCCAGGACTGAGATGATTCCATAAGGTCCCTCCTAGTTTGGGCCAAGCTTGCCCTCTCTGGGATCTTTCTTGTTACCGATGACCTTTCTCAGGACAAGGTCCCCAACTTGAAACTCTTATGGGTTGACCTTCTTGTTGTAAGCCCTAGCAAGTTGCTGCTGGTATGCCCCCAGCTGAATTGCTGCTTTTTCCATTATTTCTTCCAATAGGTCCAGATCTCGGGCTAAAAATGCATCATTAGTCCCATTCTCTACTCCCTAGGTTCTGATCCCTGGGATGCCGACCTCTAATGGGATTACTGCCACTGTGCCATAAACCATAGCAAATGGGGATTCCCAAGTTGATCTTCTTAGCGTAGTCTGATATGCCTAGAGTATATTAGGCAGCTCATCCACCCACTTTCCCTTTGCTGCTTCCAGTCTCTTCTTGATCCCATCCAAGATAACCTTATTGGATGCTTCTGCTTAACCATTGCTTTGAGGGAAGCTTAGAGTAGAGTAAAAATTCTTGATCTTGTACTTTGCACAGAAGCTCTTGATTAACTTACTATCAAACTGCATACCATTGTCTGCTATTATTGCCCTTGGGATCCCAAACCTGGTGATGATGTTCTTCCATATGAAGCTCTTCACATCAACATCTCGAATCTTTACAAGGGGTTCAGCTTCCACCCACTTAGTGAAGTAATCTGTTGCCACTAGCAGGAATTTCCTTTGTCCAGTTGCTTGAGGCAGCTGTGTTACAAGATCCATGCCCCATTAGGCAAATGGCCAAGGGCTGGATACTAAGTTTAAATCTGCCGCTGGTTGGTGTATCAAAGGTGCAAACCTCTGACACTTCTCACACTTTCTGATATAAGCTTCAGCATCTTTCTGCATATAGGGCCACCAGTATCCCTAAGTAATGGCCCTATGAGCAAGTGACCTGCCCCCAGTGTGGCTTCCACATACTCCTTCATGTATCTCATACAAGAAGTCTTCAACTTGTGAAGCATGCACACACCTCAAAAAGGGTCCAGTAAAAGATCTTCTGTAAAGATGTCCTTCTACTGTCAGACTGAATCTTGACGACTTAAGTATGATCTTGTGTGCTTCTTTATGATCATCTTGCAGTTTCCCCTCTTTAAGGAATACTATTATTGTATCCATCCAGTTTGGTCCCATCTCCACACACATTGCCTCATGTTTTGTGTTTAGTGGTTCTATACTTGAACCTAGCAAGTAGTCAACCATTATTGTTCTTGCCTCTCCTGGTTTCATTGCACTAACCAAGTTGGCCAAGGCACTAGCATAGCTGTTGTCATCTCGGCTAACTTACTGTAGTTGGCAATTTTGGAACAATGCCATCAGTTTGCCCACCTCATTTACATAGGCCACCATCCTTTCATCTCGGGCTGCGTATTCGCCTGTTGCCTGGTTGACGATAAGTTGGGAGTCACAAAAGACTATTACCTCGTCGGCTTCCATTGTTGCTACCAATTTCAACCCTGCTATCAGTGCTTCACACTCTACTTCGTTGTTTGAGGCCTTAAACCCCAAATGAATGGATTATTCTAGCATCTGTCCATCCGACGATACTAGCACTACTCATGTCCCCGCTCTTTGTCGGTTTGAACTTCTGTCAACAAACAGGCGGAAGGAGTCACCGACGTAAATACTACAGGGCCTAAGTTTCTCTTCTTTCCTCTGTTTAGCTATCCCTAACTGGGTTTCTCCTTGTTCACCTGGACATCGTATACCTCGACTCAACGGAGCCCGATGTATGATGGCGCCTGGTGTGAACTCGGTCGCGAAGTCAGCCAAAACTTGGCCTTTGATTGCTGTTCTGGGTCTGAATTCTAGGTCATATTGGCCCAGCACCACTGCATATCTGGCTATCCTACTTGTTAAATCTCCTTGTTGCAATAGGGACTTCAAAGAATGCTCAGTTAACACCACAATCTTATGGGCTTGGAAGTAGTTGTAGACACCCTATTTTTAACCGACCTTAAGACTCAGACGTCATCGTTTGAGCGCTCGGTGATAGTGCATGTTGTGCTCGTTTCAAGTTTCTGGAGTTTTGGCCGAGTGCCTTGCCTCCGGGCCTCTGAACTCTTTGTGTTTCGGCTCGATTTGCGGACCAAGCCTTGTTTTCCTTGCCTGAGGGAATGAGAGGTCTCGTAAACCCCTTCTTGTGGTCGTAGACCACTTTTTGTGGTCGTAGGCCACTTTTCCCGTTTGGAGACTAGTTTTTGATTTTCGGAGCCTTTGGCCGCGCGCCTTGTCTCGGGACCGCTTAACGTTCTCCGTTTGGTGTCGTTTTTGAACCACACCTTGTTGCCTCTGCCTAGAGGAACACTGTGGTTTGGGAGACCACTTTTGTGGTCGTAAACCACCTTTGATGCCCGTAGACTAGTTTTCAAGGCTTCTGGCTGCGTGCTTTGCTTCCTGAACTTTCGTCTTGCATCTGTTTTGGTTTGTTTTTGGTACAAACCTTGTTTTCCTTGTTTGAAAGGTGGTACAAGGGTGGTAGACCAGTATTTTCCCTTGGAGACCACTTTTCTTCCCGCCAGCCAGTTTTCTGGTCTGACAACTGGCTTTCTTGGTCTTTGGGCCACCTTTTCTAGTCGGCCACCACACCACCACCTTGTTTTCAGTGTCTAGACTCTCTCCCACCATGGCCGACCACTTGTTGTCTTGGAAGACTACTTGTGGTGGTCGGCCGACCACTTTAAGTAGCTGGCCGACCATTTCAAGTGGTCGGCTGGTTTTTGTCATCTTTTTGGAGATATTTCCTCCAACTGGCACAGCTAAAGGGCACTGAAACCATCCTCCATACACGTGTATGGAGGGATGGCCTTGGACCCTTAGCTTCCTCAAGAAGCTTTACCTTTTGTTCTCTATAAGAGAGAACCACCTCCTCCCTCCTCTAGGTTTAGAATTTTGAGGCTTGAGTGATAGATATACACTCGTCTCTATATTTTATTGTTTGTTCTTGTTTTGTGCCTTAAAGTGTGATTTTGTCTCACTTTTGTACACAAACACACACTCAAACAACACCCTTTGGTTGCTGAGGTGCTTAGGAGCTGGTTTTGGAGTTCTTGGACTGGTTTGAGCTCAGAAAAGTGGATGGAGTTGTAGTTTTGAAGGTGGCGGTGAGCTTTTAACCTTTTAAACCCCCATTTTGGCTTAAGCTTTTGGACCTATTTTCATGCTGATTTAAGCTTAGCTTTCTACTGCAAAAAAGTTCTGTTTTTCAGTCCTTGTGATGTTTAGTTAAGGTCACTTTTGCATTGGGAGTGGTCCACCCCCTTTTAGGCCTTGTTAGGCCTTGTTTTGAGCCATCCTTTTTGGCTCTTATTCTAGCCTTTTTATGACCTTTCTATCACTGAAATCCAGAGGATTTTTAGTGATGGAAAGGTGGTTTTGAGGTCTCTAATAGGAGAGGGTCATCCCCTCTCCTTGTGTTTTGAATACTTGTTTCATATACCTCATGTTTGAGCATGTTTGTTAAGCTTTTGTTGGCCATATCTTAGCATGTATTTGGAGTTATTTTGCTGTGGCATGCTACTTTTTTTACTTGGTTTTGTCACTCCATACATGCCTAATACACTTGTAGTGTAAATCACACAAACTAGTCTTGTATGCTTCATGAAGTATCATGTCATTCTAGCTTGTTTTGTGTCCATTTCAGTATATTTTTTGTGATGTTTTTCCATGTTATACCTCTGTTAGGGTTTGGTTTGGTCACCCCTTGCATGCTCTATGCACTTGTAGTGCAATTCCATAATTTAGCCTAACATGTGCTATGCTTTAACATGTCATTCTAGCATGCTTTTGGCTTAACTTCAAGAAGCTTTTGTCCATATTTTAACATGCTTTAGCTCTGATTTGTGTTGTTTTAGCCATGCATGACTTGTTTTGTATAGCTATAATGCATTCTAGCTTGTTAGCTTTGTGCATCAAGTCCACTAGCATGCATTACTTGGACTATTTGAATGATTTGGCATCATTTCTAATGTGATTTCAGTCCATGTAGTGTGGTCGTACACTTGCATCTTTCACTCATTCAATGCGTTGGAGGGTTGGTCCTTTATGCCTTAACGTGAGTCATTGCGTATGCCTTCATGCCTAAGCTTGCGAGCTATCATTTCAGTGTGTATTTAGGGTTATTTTGCCATGATATAACTCTGATTTTTTTTGGCAAAGCCATCCCATGCTTGGTTCTAATAGGTGTAGTGTAATCCACCTTATTTGCCTTGTATATTCCATGCTTCATGTCCTTCATGCTAGCATATTTTGGCTTCCTTCCATACATGTTTTAGTATCATTTTGACATATTCTAGGACTATTTTAGGTTGCCTTTGCCATATGCTTCATGATTTGCATAGTTGTAGTACAAATGCATATGCTAGCTTCAAGCTTTGGGTACCACAGCATGCTTCATTTGTGTTGTGTACATGATTTGGCATCATTTACCATGTTATTTCAAAGCATGTAGTATTGTCATGTTCCCACTTCATTCACTCTTTAAGTGCCTTTGAGTTTTGAGCATTGTTGCCTTGTTTGTGGCCAAGTGTGTATGCTTGCATGCCTAGGCCTTTGAGCCCTCATCTCAGCATGTTTTGGTCACTATCTTCACCTATTTCAGCTCTGTCCATGTTTGGTTCATGCATTTGTGCCATGTATTGCATGCCTCCTTTGTAGTCCTCCTTATTAGCTTTCATGCTTTAGGACCTTTGCATGCTATACTTGTGTTTGATTGAATGATTTGGCATCATTTCTTATTTAATTTCAGTGCATTTAGTGTTGTTACACTTTCTCATTTGTCACTCCTTGAGCGTTCTCGAGGGTTGTGCTCTTAGGCCTACTTGGTTGGCCAATGCATTGTGCATGCATGCCTTGCTTTTTGTGCCTTTATTTTGGTGTTATGGCCACTGTTTTGGGCATGGCTGAGGTCTGTCCATTTTGGTTTATGTCCATTTAGCATTGTGTATGCCATGTAGTTCATCGCATTGAGTATGCCATGTTGTTTGCATTGTGTATGCCATATTGTTGTTAGCATGTTTGTTTTCATGTTGTTAGCATGCTTATGTTCCTTTACATTGAGTATGCATGCTATTAGCATTGTTAATTTGAGCTTGCTACATTGCATGCCATGTTGTTTGCATTGTTGTATTGCATATTGTTGCATGCCATTAGCATTGATAGGTTGTTTATGTTGCCTTGCATTGAGTATGCATGCTATTGGCACTGGTGGTTTGATCATGTTGTTGCATGCTTGTCCCTTGCATTGCATGTTTGCATACTTATGTTGCATTCCATTATGCTTGCGTGCATTGCATTGTAGTTAATCATAGTGCATTGCGTTGTGTATGTCATGTTCTTGTTTGCATAGTTGCATTGTGTATGCCATGCCATGTTATTTGTTGCATTGTGTTTGGAATAGGTGTTAGTCCAAACATGGGAAACGAGGGACGTTTCATACTTGAAGTGATGAAACGTGCCTCAATTCTCGGCCGCCGACGCTCTTGATCATACATGATAGAGTTCTAGGCTTTATGTGTTTATGTGTGCATTCATTTTACATTGAATCGTGCAACTTCGCCTCTCGGCCATCATGCATTGGAATCCGCGATTGGTGGCCTGAGGGTCGAGAACCACACTCCTTTGAGCTTATGAAATGATAGGGAAGGTGGTTGTGCACACATATCTTGCAAATACATTACCATGTCCTTTCTTGCTCTCTGTTGTAGAAAACTGGAGTTGGCAGCAACAGCTAGTCGACCAGCCAGAAAAACCAGCTGGCTGACCACTTTTTCTAGTTCACAGCAAAGATAGGTGGTCGGCCATGGCTGGTGGCACCCCTAGGTGGTTGGCCACCCTCCCACAGGTTCCCATGGTGGAGTTTAAGCTTTCTGGAGCTTGGTGCAAGGTTCTGAGAATAGTTGCAAATAGAGGCAAGTTAAGGCATCGCGACGGATTTCTGAACGAGGCGATCGGGCATGCATGCATTCTTCCCTCTGAGGGCACCTCTGTTTACTGTTTTACTTAGCTAATTTGCTTAGCTAGTTTATGCTTTGGTCTTGTAATTAAGTAGTTAATGCGTTTAGCTGCTCATTTGTTTTGTAATAGCGTAATTAGTTAGCTTGTTAGTTAGCTAGTTTGGTTGTGTAATAATTAGTTTAATTAGCTTAGGTTAGCTAGTTAGCTTCTTATTCGCTCCCTCCGTCGAGAGGGCCAACTGTTGTAATAAGCGTACGTGTGTGTGATGCATGTCTTTCAGCCCCCATTTCTTTCTTCCTTTTACTTAACCGCTTACGATGGTTAGTTTTAGGGCATATTTCATTTAGCATACCTTATGCTTGCATGTGTGCATCCATTCATCTATCTTGCATGCACCGGGCATGGCGCATCATACTAACTACATTGTATTTCAATTCCTATTTGAATACGTGTACCAAGTTGCATTTCATATGTCATCTTAGAATAGCCGAGCCTATTTTAATTGCATTCTCGCATGTGTTGCATTAGCCATTTTAACATGAACTAGGATCATGCGTGATTTCTAACTAGTTCTCTGTTTTGGCTCGGAGTACACTGTGAGTATTTACGCTTTAGCATACTGCATGTGTGTTATTGATTACCATGAAAGCATGCTTGCCATGAGGCTAACTACTTATTTGATATAACTGCCTGAATGCCTGTCGGTGAAGGTTGAATTACTTGAATTGGAACAACTCATTGAATCTCGAATTTAGCCTACTTGCGAGTAGCAAACTTCAAACCATTTTCACAAACGAACATGCAATGTTTTGTTCCAAATTAGGCGATTTAGTCTATACTTGTATGCTATGCACATCACATAGTAAGATTAGCTAATTAACCAGAATAAGAGCACATGTATTTTCAAACACAAAATATCATGCTTAGTATAGGCCGATCTTTGATCGGGCGAGCGGGGGTGCTCATTGCATGACCTTCCCCTCTCGTACCCAAGTCCCCGAGCCGAGGCAACTTTGATGATGACGGACACGTGGCCTTAGGCACGAGTCAGGGTTTCCTAAATTCCCCCAAAAAAATATATAGGTGGCGACTCTGTATCTGGCAAAGCAGTCCATGTTTGGCACTTCTTTATAAAAATCAGTTTTCCAAAACGATTTGTTGGATTTGGACTCTTTGGTGATTTATCGGTCATACATCGCACATTGTAAGATTAGATTCAGAACTGTGACATGAGTCCGAACTTGTAGTAGCTAGAGAGCAAACCGGAATCTCGCGCCCTCGCAGGCGCGGAACACCGGAAGCCCTCGGGCGGTCTACAGTAGTGATTTAGCTTCTTGGAGGCCATTACTAAAGCCAGTGTCAACTTCTCCAAGGACAGGTATTTGGTTTCTGCATCTGCTAGGGTTTTACTCACGTAGTAAACTGCCCTCTGTTCTCCCTTTTCTTCTCTGATCACTATTGCACTCACTGCATGTTCTGAAACCGCTAAGTATAGGAACAGTTCCTCTCCAGGTACTGGATTTGAGAGAACTAGAGCTGTGGTCAAGTATTTCTTCAAGTCTTCCAAGGCGGCTTCGCACTTTTCTGTCCATAAGAAGTCTGTGGCTTTCTTCACTAGACTGAAGAAAGGTTTGCATTTGTCAGAACTTCTGTTTATGAATCTATTTAAGGCTGCGGCCCTTCTAATCAACATCTGCACTTGCTTTGCCGACGTTGGGCTTTTTAACTCCAAGATGGCCTTGATTTGATCTGGGCTTACCTCAATGCCCTTTCTGATGACCAAATATCCTAGGAATTTCCCTGACCCAACTCCAAATGTACACTTCGATGCATTGAGTCGGAGCCGAAATGTTCTTAGGATATCAAAGACTGTCTTTAGGTCGGCTAGATGATCCTCAAGTTCCTTGGTCTTCACGACCATGTAATCAATGTATACCTCCACTATTTTGCCTATTAAATGCCTGAACATTTTAGTCACCAATCTCTGGTAAGTTACTCTTGCATTTTTCAACCCAAAAGGCATCACTCTGTAGCAGTATAGCCCTTTTGGGGTGATAAATGTAGTCTTCTCCTCATCGCCGAGGGGGGGTATATGACTATTTGATGGTATCCCCTGTAAGCGTCTAGGAAGCTCATCATTTTATGCCCTGAAGTGGCATCCACCAATTGATCAATTTTGGGTAAAGAGAAACTGTCTTTGGGACAAGCCTTGTTCAGGCTGGTGAAGTCCACACAGACCCTCCACTTCCTATTCTTTTTCTTCACAACAACCGTGTTTGATAGCCATGTTGGGTAGTTTACCTCTCGAATGGCTCTGGCCTCTAAAAGTTTATCCACTTCTTCTTCTACTGCTTCAACATGCATCAACGTTGGCCTCATTGCTCGCTGGGTGACAGGTTTAGCCGACCTGTCCACATTCAATTTTGTGGCAAGTGACCTCAGGGTCAATGCCAGGCATCTCGTATGGTGTCCAGGCAAACACCTCAAGGTTTTCTCTCAAGAACGCTTCTAATTCCTTTTCCTCCTCCTCGACCAAGCCTGAGCCGAGAAGGAAGAAGCGCTATTCATTCCCTTGCTAGACTAAGACCTTTTTCAGGGCTTCCTCACTTTTCTCGGCCGGTTCTTTGCTGACATCGTCAAGGACCTCTATGTCCTCATCTTCAATCTCTACTACTTCTGCTTCTCGTATGTTGCAGGTGGATCCCATTGCTACCATGGAGCAATTCTTTTCCTGTACCTGATCTCCGTTGACCTCCTTAATTCCATGTTCTATTAGGAACTGCAACAGCTGGTGCAATGTTGAGGGAACAACCCCCATTGCATGCAGCCATAGCCTTCCCAGGATGGCATTGTAAGGGGAGAGAGTGTCAATTATTGTGAACTCAGTTTTTACCTTCTTGGTGCCAGCATGCACCTCCAAACTTACTGCTCCTGGGGGCCACGTCGGCATTCTATTGAACCCGACCATTGGACCATTGGATTGTTCCAGATCATCTTGGTGAAGGCCAAGCTCATTGTAACATCTGACATATATGATGTCACAAGAGCTTCCCTGGTTGATCAGAATTCGCTTTAGCTGGCACTCTCTAATCTGGAGGGATATTACCAAGGCATTGTTGTGTGGATGCTGCACCATCTCTAGGTCATCTTCAGTAAAGGACACTACTAGTCCCCGGCACTCGTCTACTGTAGGTCTCTTCTGCCGGACCTGGTACAGATGTTGCAAGTGTTTACCTTCTGAGTTTCCCCACGTATCTCGTTCTCATTAACCTTCGAGTGAATCACATTGATCACTTAAGGTCCGCCTGCTTGTGGTTCTGTGGTGCTGGTGGAGGTGGTGCTGCTAATGCCTAAGGCAGTCTTGCTTGCTCCTCCCGTGTCCTAGCCTCATCGACCAGGTCCCTGAAATGACCTTGTCTTACCAGGTCTTCCAGATGTGCTATTAGGGCTCTGCATCCTTGAGTTAGATGCCTATCCTCATTGTGGTAGGCACAATGTTTCCCCAGACTTGTTTCCATAAATTTACTAGGAAGCTTCTCTGGTGCTCTATAATAGGGTTGATTCCGGATAAGGTTGATTCTGGATTCTTTCCAAGACTTTGTAAACCGGAATTCGGAATACGGTTGTGACTGTCTATGCAGCCCTCAATCTTGTCTCTTGCTTGTTATATCCAGTGTTACCTCGGCTTCGCTTCGGCGAGCCGTTTCTCTTCTCTTGTTTTGACGCATTTGTCCCCGGCGTGTCCTCCTCAGTCTTGGCATACTTTTCTATCCTGGCCATAAGTTCTTCCATACTTTTTGGTAGTGTCTTTGCCAATGATTTTTGAAGCAAACAATCATCTTTCAAGTCGTTCTTAAAAGACACGACTGCCACCTCTTAATTGTATCATGGTATTCGGTTGAACATCTCATAATACCTTTTGGCATAGGCCCTAAAGCTTTTATCCTTACCAATTCTTAGATCCATCAGGGAGTCCACCCTCAATAGCTGTAGTTTGTTTGTCACAAATCTAGCCATGAACATCTTGGCTAGGCCTTCCCAACTTTTCATAGTTCCTTTTGGCAACTTGTGAAACCAGTCTGATGCGATTTCCCCAAAGGATGAGGGGAACACTTTGTAGAGTAACGGCTCGTTCCCGGTGTACAATGCCATTGAGTTCAGGTACAAGCCGACATGAAAGTTAGGGTCAGACTTACTGTCATATATCTGGAACCTCGGCATGTGGAACCTTTTTGGGGCCTCAAATTTGTCCAACTCCACCGAAAACGGCATTCTCGGCTTGACCGAAGAGGTTACCTCGGCATCTTGTCGCTTCCTCTGGAGGTAATCCCTCAAATCCTCCTTGGTTCATCCAGGAGCTCGGCTATCAACAAATTTCAGCCTTTTCGGTGTACTACTCCAGTATCATTATGAGTCCTCTTGGACCACCTTCCATTGGTCGTGTTGAAACAAAGTTTCTTCCCTTGAATACGCTGATGTTCTTTGGGCTTAGCTTCTTTGGTACGGTGTGTCCTTCGAGAGTCTCCCTTCATTGACTCTCCTCGCCCGACCTCCCTTGAAGGCCGGTGAGAGTGTTCCTTGGTCTTGGTGTGCTGGGGGACTGGAAGAACTCTGTTTGCTGCCCCCTTTTCTGGGAATCTTTTTTGGCCGCTGGAATCGGCGTATCTTGTAACTGGAAACGGTGGCTGCATGACGTTGTTCTGTATCATGAAATTGACGACCGATTGCAGGTCTACCAATTGTTCGCCATTCCCTTCATCTTGTCGTCCCTCCGCAGGCATCTATCTTTCTATACCTGGAGTTCGTTCTCATTATAATATCTGACTCGGTCTGACTTCTTTGGAACGTCGCCCTCCTGGACAACGTCTTTCTCCCCGGGATTCTGATCCCGAGTTTCTTCTTGCAAGTTTATCCTCCTCTATGTTAGGATCAAAGTGTTTTACCACTTCTAGTAGAGATGTCGTCCCCGATCTTCTCTTTCTGTCCGTCGTTGGCCATCTATTCTATTTTCTTTCTCACAGACGGCACCAAATTATGTGTACTGTTTTCTGACCACATTGCCACCAGGTACTTAGCTGGAGAACACCGACAGAATAGATTGCGCCCAAACGACCTGTAATAGAAAGATGAGATTTCGGTGGTGGTTCTTCCACCCAGGGGCACTCTGACGATTAAATCAATACTCAGTTATCTCTCAAAGATAATAATTAGTGCTTAACTCACTAACCAGAATACAAAAAGCGTACCTTAGACCCACGAGGGGTACCTTACTTTTATAACCAGCACTAACCTGATTCCGACAGAAGCCTAGTTTCTCTTGGACTCTGGCTCAATACTTATCTTGGACTCCTCAATAGATAAAGATAAAACTCCCTAAGAGCTTTATTCTTATTCAATCTGAGGTCCTCCCCTATTCTAGGACTCTTGTCCCTTATTCGTTCATCTCAGATTTCAGTATCTCCGCAGATAACCTCGGCCTAGCCGAGATCACCTCGGCCATGACCATAACACGTGGCACCTCGGCTGGCACTTCGGTGCCACCTTTGGCCATGTGTCGCTATTCAAAAAATTTGTCCCCGCACCACTATTTGCACATCACGTGACAAATGAGAATCGTCAGGGCACATGTGGCGATGATTAAAATTTGAGGCATGTACACACAAATTTTAATTTATGAATTCATATTTTATTAAGTCTTAACGAAATTTTTTTAAACTTTCAAGTTCTATTAAAATTTTAATTGTCAAAATTACCTTTCAAATAATGATTGTTCATCATTTATGATTATCCATCATTTATGATTATCTATAAAGGAATATGATGATTTGATATTTATTTTGATCTTCAAAATTTTAAAACATTAACTTTTAATTGAAAAAAACTATAAAAAAAAAATAATGTGCCAAAAAAAAAAAAAAAACTAGTCAGTGTGTTTGGTTTAAATTTTTTTAAAATTGAGTTTTTTGTTTTTCATTTTTTTTTAAATTTTTAGTGAACATTTTTTAAATTTCAAGAATTTTTTAAATTCTTTTAGATGCATCTTATTTAGATGTATTTAAAGGTAAAATATTTGTAAAAAAAAAATTTAAATTAATAAATATACAAGAATACGAAAATGTACTGAATATATATATATATATATTTCTATTTTTGGTATTTAGTGAATTTTTTAAGATTTTTTTCTCGAACATTATACTTTTTAAGTGTATATATGTTTGATGTATCTAAAAATTAAAAAAAATGCTTAAAATATTTTTTAAAAATTCAGTAAAAACAAAAAAAAAATTCGGAAAACAAAAAATTGCAGTTATGTTTGGGTAGAGTTTGGAATCTTAATTCCACACCTTTGTTTGAGTGTCCGCGTTTGTTACAATTTTCAAATATTGATTCCACACAACTTTCAAAATATGTCTACTCGGTCATCCTCTCGGATGTCCCCCAGACGTCCGGGACCGGTTGGCCGGAACAATTTTGTTTTTGGCATCTGTTATTATTATATTTTCAATAAAAAATATTTTTGAAATTTTTTTAAGAACTTTTAATAGAATTTTGGATTGCGTGTTTGATTATGAGGTTGTAAGCTTTTTAATTAAACATCATATGTCACATCAAAATTTTCAAATTCATTTAAAACTCTTTTTAAAATTCATACCAAACAATTTTCCATACTCAAATCATATTTTCAAAATTCACAAATTCAAAATATAATTCTATTCTCAAATTATAATTCTAAAACTCTACCAAACGCTAGTTTCAATTTTCTAAAAAGTGAATCCTAAGTTTGGAAACCAAACAGCTTATGTTTTTTTTTTTTTAATTGAAAAAACTGAATTTTTTTTTTTTTTTTTGGTGCAAACTAAACTTTTTGTATTTATAAAGGAATATGATGATGAAACATTGATGTGCAAAATTGAAAAAATAAAAAATAAAAAAAAAACTGATAATATTCTCAGTTTTAAAATTGAAAAAAAAATATTAATTAAAAAAACGTTTAATCTTATACTCTTTTTTTTTTTTTTATATTAGTTAGTGAAACAATTATCTGAAACATTACTACACAAAATTGATAATGTTCTTATTTTTTAAAATTATGAAAAACTGATAATATTTTCAGTTTTACTAAATAAAACTTATTAGTTCAAAAAATCTTAAATAGGACCTGATTTACCACAGCATATGTAAATAAGACTTTTAGGTAATTAACTCTTAAAACTTTGACTAACTAGTGGATAATAAAAGATTATCTAATAATTAATAGAGATTAAGTTTTTTATTTTATTTTACTTGTATAAAATATAATATTGAAATCTAATAAATTACCGTCATAATAATAAATATCAAATACAACATATAATTGATATAAAAAAAAACTTTCAAAAATAAGAGAGAGTTCTAAAAAAAAAAATACTCGATAAACAAGACTCAGATATATGTGAAAAAATTTTAACTACTGACCTCGTTGCGAGGTATAAATGTTCTGATCAATTGGACTCACCTTATTAGTTGAGATTAAGGTTTTGATTTTTTAGTAAAACTTATTTTGGTCTTTAATAAAATTTTCTAAAAATTTCTCAATTATTTTCATCCAGCTCCACCGAACAAGAAGCAACTCACTTGGGGTACGTCCATTTTTGCAATTCTTGTCCGCAATATAGTGGTATTTTGGGAAGATGGTAAAAATTAACTTTTTTGCTTTTAATTAAGCTTTTTGAGAGTGATTTGAGAAGTTGGTAAAAAGTTGCTTTTAACCAAGTTTTTTTAGAGTGATTTGACTAAAATACCCTCACTCAACTTAAAAAAATTACATTTTATCCAAACTTACAAAACATAAATATTAAGGGTAATTATGTAATTTTTCAACTTACTTTTTGCACTTTCCAAATGAAAAAAAAAAAAGCAACCTGCGTTTGCTCAAAAACGCAAACCTTGCGTTTTTCATCCTTCCCCAAAAGAGCCCATAATCACATTAGATTAGTGTGGTTAAGCTATTTGGACAAGTTGGTGACGATCAAGATGACAATTAATTAATCAGTAATGATAGAGATCACTAAGAGTGTAATCTTTCTTAAGATTACCTTGAGATCATGGAATATTTAGAGAGATGGACTTCATCATGGCATCGGCATCAATTCTTCCATAAGCGTTTATTTTATTTTATATTTTTAATATCTTAAAGGTCTTTGCTGGAGCAGTTTGCTTTTGAAATTTCTGCAATGACCGGTTTTAATTATATTTATTTTTTAAAATTTTTTAAAATTAAATCATTTTAATCCAATTAATAACACCCAATAAAAAATTATAATAAAGTTAAAGGGAAAATAGTATTAAGAAATTAACATCTAATTTAAAATCATCTATTCCCTTTTAAATGGAACATTTTGCCCTTAACAGATGTCAAATTTCTTAACTAATGCGATTAATTGGACTACTTAACATAATATGAAAAATTAAGAGACAAAATTGATACAATTAAAATTAAAAAACTAATTTTTTTAATATTTTTTTTCTGAATTCATATTATAATTGTTTAACCGAAAACACATGAAATCAATAAGAAAATGGACTACTGGGTTTGGAAATTCAATTTAGCTGAGACATAGGTGTTTGGCGGAACTTTGCTAAGCGCTTTTGAAACCCAAAAGTCGTTCCAAAGACAAATTGTCTGTTTGATAAAAATTTCAAAATGAACTTATACGTGTAGTGCAGCCTCAAAAAGTCCATTTATCAGAAGCTTGCAAGCCCTTAATTTCATGAGTAGAAATTTATTGTTGGAGATTTTGGAAAACAATTTTAAAACTAGGGGTTGCTTGAGATGACCTAAATTAGTGTACATTTTATCTTTTAACGAAAAGATGTGCAGAAAAGTAGAGAGGTGATGTGATGAAAAAAAGATAAAAAGATTGATTATTTTTGGATTGCCAAACTGGACCTAAAATAAGGAAGGTAGATTCAGCACTTTTATAATGAGCACCTGTCAGCCTGCCTGCCAAACACAATATATTATTCTCTTTCCTTTTATTGAAGGACTTCGAATGAAGTCCATTCTCAAAAAGTCCTTTCTGAAGAAGTTGTATCATTGTTAATATGTTTCATCTATTTCATTAACAGCATTGCCAAATTGTGGGACCCTATGGTGTCCCAACATGTCTGAGCTAGATAACCAAATTTGGTTGAAAAGTGAAGCCACCAAAGGAAACTTCCTTTTTGCCCTTCAATTTGAAATGAAAAGAAATTAAAGCTCACCCTCAATTTCATTTTGTTATTTCCTTTTCTTCACCATCTTTTTGGATTAGACAAATCAACCCATTATTACTTGGCCATCTACACACAAAAAAAAAAAAAAAAAAAAATCATGGATTTACATTAAAGTTATTGTCCAATTCTAACATTTTTTTTTTCTACTTTCATAGAAACCACTGTCAGAATCAAAAGAAATCTCATAGAACTTGGCTCACCTCTTATTAAAGTATTGTGTTTGATTCTGTGATCGATTTCTGTTTTTTTAACTTTGTAAAAAAATTAACTAGTGACCATCAGGTAGAACATTGAGTGATCGATCATGATGAATCGGATTTTGCAGGGTTGGTTTAGGCTGGAAAAATTTTCTTCTTCTCTTCCTTCGTCTTCTTCTTGTTGTTGCAAGTCAATTCAGAGGAATGGGAAGGCTTTGTTATGGCCTGAACCATGAAATCCCATATCAACTTCTTTACCAGCTTCCTCTTCGGTGGAATCAAGCTCTCACCAATCTTGGGCTTGAACCTTGGCTTGATCTTGGTTGCAACCGCTCCATCAATTGGGTTCACCACAGTCATTTCAGCTCCAGCCACGGCTCGGACCACTCCCTCACGTGGGTTCAACCCCATCTCTCTCCTACTTGCTATTTCTTGTTGGGTGGTCTTGGGCCTCTCTCAACCCCAAAATGGGTGGTCTTGGGCCTCTCTCACCCCAAAAGCTAGCTCAAGAGGTGAGGCTTTCCCTCACACTTATAAACTGACCACCAGCCCCTTCCACAACCGATGTGGGATAACCCCAACAATCTCCCCCTCACACATCGGGCCCTGGGTCGGAGCAGCGACAACCCGTTTCTCCCGTGGTCCTTCCACAACCGATGTGGGATAACCCCAACAATCTCCCCCTCACACATCGGGCCCTGGGTCGGAGCAGCGACAACCCGTTTCTCCCGTGGACTATTGGGCTGAGACTTGTTGGAAAACCTGGGCTCTGATACCAGTGTTGGGTGGTCTTGGGCCTCTCTCAACCCCAAAATGGGTGGTCTTGGGCCTCTCTCACCCCAAAAGCTAGCTCAAGAGGTGAGGCTTTCCCTCACACTTATAAACTGACCACCAGCCCCTTCCACAACCGATGTGGGATAACCCCAACAATCCGACTTAGGTGGAGACATCAACTATACCCGCCAAAGTTCGACACTTTAAATGTTTGTCCCTTGACAAAGTCTTTGTCAACATATCTGAGATATTATCATCTGTGTGAACCTTTTCGAGTTGCAACAATTTCGAATCTAACACATCACGAATCCAATGGTATCTCACATCAATGTGTTTCGATCTCGAATGAAAAGTAGAATTTTTACTCAAGTGAATAGCACTTTGACTATCACAATAAAGCACATACTTTTCTTGCTTCAAACCCAACTCTTGCAAAAATTTCTTCAACCATAACTCTTCTTTGCAAGCTTCTGTAATGGCAATAAATTCAGCTTCGGTAGTTGAGAGAGCAACACATTTTTGTAATTTAGATTGCCATGCCACAGCTCCCCCTGCAAAAGTCATCAAATACCCCGAAGTAGATTTCCTAGAATCAACATCACCAGCCATGTCAGAATCAGTGAACCCATCAAGCATCGGTTTACCATCCCCAAAACACAAACACACCTTCGAAGTCCCTCGAAGATATCTTAGAATCCATTTTACCGCTGCCCAATGCTCTTTACCCGGATTAGAGAGAAAACGACTCACCACACCAACGGCGTGAGCAATATCCGGCCTTGTACAAACCATGGCGTACATCAAAGAACCAACTGCTGAAGCATAAGGAACTTTCAACATCTCTTCTTTGTCTTTCTCACTTGTAGGACATTGATTCGAACTAAGTTTGAAGTGACCCGCAAGTGGACAACCAACCGGCTTTGCTTTATCCATATTGAATCTCTCAAGAACTTTCTCAATGTAGCTCTCTTGAGACAACCAAATCAGTCCCTCTTTGCGATCACGAACAATTTTCATACCAAGTATTTGTTTTGCCGGTCCCAAATCTTTCATAGCAAAAGATTTACTCAACTCCAATTTCAACCTGTTAATCATGGTAGAATCTTGACCCACAATTAACATGTCATCAACATAAAGCAAAAGAATAATAAATTTGCCATCCGGGAAATTTTTCACAAACACACAATGGTCCGAAGTGGTTTTAGAAAAACCATTATTCATCATGAAAGAGTCAAATTTTTTGTACCATTGCCGCGGAGCTTGCTTGAGGCCATACAAACTTTTCTTCAATTTGCAAACAAATTTCTCTTTCCCTTTTTCCACAAAACCTTCCGGTTGCTCCATGTAAATTTCTTCTTCAAGATCACCATGAAGAAATGCGGTCTTCACATCAAGTTGCTCAACTTCAAGGTTCATACTTGCAGCCATGCCAAGTACAACCCGAATAGAAGACATCTTCACAACCGGCGAGAAAATCTCGTCAAAGTCAATGCCTTTCTTTTGCCCAAAGCCTTTCACTACAAGACGCGCTTTGTATCTCAGATTCTTCCTATCATTCTTCAATTTGAAGACCCACTTATTTTTCAGAATTTTCCTCCCCTTAGGCAACTTCACTAAATCATAAGTCTGGTTTTCAAGCAAGGAATTCATCTCCTCTTCCATGGCCTTTTTCCAATCATCTTTCTTTGCATGCTCAATTGCTTCTTGGTAGCTCTCCGGCTCCCCTTGATCAGAAATCAACACAAATTCATTGGGAGGATACTTTCTTGAAGGTTGTCGGTCCCTTGTAGATTTTCTCAACTCAAGTTGTGGTGGCGGTTCTTGAGTTGGATGCTCTTCCTCAATTTCTGGCTCAACTTCATTAGGATTAGCATCATCCTCCACATCTTCAATAGGTGGCTGCACATCTCCCCCATTTTCATCATCAACTGGAGATGAAGGAGATGGATCCATGTCAATGAGATCACTAGTTTTTGGCTCCGGTTGATCACCTTTACCAAAGTCTTCAATTGTTTGGTCTTCAAGAAACACAACATCACGGCTTCGAATGACTTTCTTGTCGACCGGATCCCATAATCTATACCCGAATTCATCACGCCTATAGCCAAGAAAAATACATTGTCTTGACTTACTATCAAGCTTGGACCTCTCATCCTTTGGAATGTGAACAAAAGCTCGGCAACCAAACACTCTCAAGTGCTCATAAGACACATCTTTGCCAGTCCAAACTCTTTCAGGAACATCACCATTCAAAGGATAGCAAGGAGATAAATTGATCAAATCAACCGCTGTACTCATTGCCTCACCCCAAAAGGGTCTTGGCAATTTAGCTTGTGAAAGCAAACACCTTGTTCTTTCCACAATGGTGCGGTTCATCCTCTCGGCAACGCCATTTTGTTGAGGAGTCTTCTTAACTGTCTTTTGATGCCGAATACCTTGGCTGCGACAATACTCATCAAATGGCCCAATGTATTCACCGCCATTGTCTGTTCGGATGCACTTCAATTTCTGCCCTGTTTCTCTTTCAACCATGGCCTGAAAATGCTTAAATACTTCTAGAACTTGATCTTTAGTTTTTAGTAGATAAGCCCAAACTTTTCTTGAATAATCATCAATGAAAGTAACAAAATAAAGTGCACCACCATGTGTTCTAACTTTTAAAGGACCACAAACATCCGAATGAATTAACTCCAACACATTTTCTTTTCTAGAAGCAACATTTTTATGAAAAGAAACTCTATGTTGTTTACCCGCCAAACAATGAACACAAGTTTTAAGATGTGTACCTTTCAAACCGGGTAGAAGCTCTTTCTTGAATAGTACTTGCAGCCCTTTTTCACTCATGTGGCCAAGCCGCTTGTGCCACAATTCGGTAGAAGTATCATCTTCAAGTGCATTGACAACACCTTTACAAATTTTTCCTTGCATCGAATAAAGTGTATGAGTCTTCTTGCACTTAGCCACTACCAAAGAACCCTTTGTGAGCTTCCATATTCCATCACCAAATTTGTTGTTGAAGCCTTCATCATCTAGCTTCCCAGTAGAGATCAAATTGAGGCGAATGTCGGGAACATGCCTCACATCCTTAAGCAACAATTTACAACCCAAATTTGTTTCCAAGCAAACATCACCCATACCAATAATCTTGGACAAACCTTCATTACCCATTCGAACAGAACCATAATCTCCTGCAGTGTAGGTAGTGAAGAAATCAACTCGAGAAGTCACATGAAAAGAAGCACCAGAATCAATCACCCAATGACTCTCTTGGCCCACAAAATTGATACAATCATCTTCACAAACGACCATGATATCATCGGTAGTAACTGCTGTTGTGTCTTCTTGCTTCTTATCCACACTTTTGTCACGCCTTTTCTCCTTGTTCTTGAGCTTTCGGCATTCCCGCTTCATGTGCCCTTTCTCATGGCAATAATGGCATTCAATGTCTTTCTTTGAAAAAGAACCATCTCTTGACTTGTCACGGCTTTGATCACGACCATGAGGAGTCTTACTCCTCCCCCTTGTTTTGCTTCGACCTCTCACAACAAATGCTTCCGAATGAGAGGAACCGGCTGATTTTCTTCTAGTTTCTTCATTCAATAAGCTACTAGTGACTTGGCCCATTGTGACAACTCCATCGGGCGCCGAATTACTAACTGTCACAACCAAAGTCTCCCAACTTTCGGGTAAGGAACTAAGTAGCATCAAAGCCTGCAACTCATCATCAAAAACAATTTTCATAGAAGCAAGTTGGTTAACAATACTCTTTATTTCATTCAGATGTTCTGGAATAGGGCTGCCCTCTTTATATTTTAAATTAACCAACTTACGAAACAGAAAGGCTTTATTTGTGGCTGATTTTCTATCGTAAAGACTCTCTAATTTTTTCCATAAATCACGTGCCGAAGTTTCAGTAGCAACATGATGAAATACACTGTCATCAATCCATTGACGGATAACACCAACGGCTTTTCGATTAAGCCTCTTCCACTCATCATCTTTCATACCTTCGGGTTTGCCACTATCACCCTCAATAGGTCCATACAAGTCTTTACAAAATAATAGGTCCTCCATTTTAGTTTTCCAAGTTACCCAATTGCTTCCATTGAAGCTAGACATACGACCCACATTCCCCTCCATTGATTTACACAAATAAATAGACCCAAATAAACCGTAAGCTCTGATACCAGTTGTTAGGGAAAATCGATGAATCCCCCACAAGTAAATCAATCAATGGGAATATAAACTAATGCGGAAAAATTAAATCAAAGGCAACACAAGAATTTTTACGTGGTTCCCTCAATGTGAGGTACGTCCACGGGATCGAAATCCGATTCCACTATCAACCAAATAGGTTCCAAACGATTACAAACGAGACACTAATGGTCTCACAAAATCACCCTTAGGTGAATTCCAAATAAACACAAATAAACAAGAGGAAAAACCTCACCAAATAGAAGAACTAAAATCTTCAGAACCAAAGTTGAAGAAGACCCAAAATAACGAATCAAACACCAATCGAAGATGCCCAAAACCAAGCTTCAAAGTAGAGCAACACACAAACAAACCAATTTTGGGTTGACCAAGTCAAAAACCCAAAAGTTTTGAATCACCAATTGATCTACCCAGTAGCACTATCTCACCAAATTGATTTCTTCAATGTTGGCAGCCGCCGTCCTCCTTGCTTCGGAAAAAACAAACCATAAACAATATGTCTATATTATTAATTCTAGGGTTTGTTTTATCAAAATCCTAGTTGTAACCAAATTAGATTGGGCCTCCACAAATATAATATATAAAAATATATTATACTAAACCAAACCAAATTAAAACTCTTTTTTCAAAACCAATTGGGTCCCACACTCCAATAAGGAGGTATACCCAACATTTCTATCAGTGTCTGAAAATCTAAATGGTAAAGATATAGGGGCTTTATAATGGTAAGATAAAGAGGGCTTTATAAAGAGGGCTTACCCAAACAAAACAAAAGAGAGGGCTTTATAATAGAGATAAATATGGGGGACAATTTGGATTTGGAAGCAATTCAAAGCAGGGTGAGGTGTGGGGGACATTTTTTAAAGTATTTCCACACCATCAAGGGACAAGAAAAAACATGATGACACCAGCAGAGAATCCTTTGTCCTTATTGCTGACTCTCAGATTGTCCCTCTTTTAGATTTTGCAGTCCCCGCCCCCACTGTTGCTTGATCTTCCTGCCAATTTTAACTCGTGTGTGTACATAAAAAGTCCCATTTTACTCCTGTACTCGATCAATTGTGTGAATAAAATATGAAATTTAATTAGTCCAAAACTGGGAAATCCACAAATTTTAGTGGAGTCGATATGGAGCCCATAATTATGAACCAATCATGTAATATGGGCACAACTTGTTTGGAGTTCAGTGCTGAGAAAAATAGAGAAAGAAAAGTTTTCTAACATGTCTATCTTGTGTTCTATGTGGTGTACCATGCTCATTGTATTTAATCATATAACTAATTTTTTTAAATATTTTATTAATATTTTTACCAAATGTCTCACATGGTTTATAAGATCTATATAACTTAATGTGGATTTCACACCATGTAAGACATTTGGTAGAAATGTTCGTAAAACATTTGAGATCCTCAACCATTTTTATTTTTTATTTTATTTTTTATTTTTATGTTTTAAACAAAATGATTATATCTCGTTATTATAAGGGGGCAAATAGTGATGTGATATGTCTAACTTACCAAACAATTTTTTCTGGGAGAGGAATTGTAGAGTCACAGTACTGTGTCTTTTGCCAAGTAAACTTCAACCAATACAGCTTCGTTTGAGAAGAAATGTTGGGTTGAGTTGAATTTGAGGTTATTTTAATTACAAAAAGATAAAATAAATTTTTTAATTTAATAAGACAAAATATCACATTCAATCTATAATTATTATATTATTTCTCTCACAAAAAGTCAAAAAAATTATAAAATCCTTTCCAAATAAGGGTTTTTAGTCCAGACTAAAATAACCAAAAAATCAAAAAATTAACTCACTTCCCAAACGAAGCTTACATATATTGCTACATGCTTTACATTCTATTTTTTAATATAATTTTCTATAGTTTCACTTTCAAATATCTTTAATTGGGAAATAAATTTAAAAAAAAAATTAGCAATCACTTTTTAGTTTCAAATACCTTTAATTGGGAAATAAATTATAAAAAAAAAAAAAAATTAGCAATCACTTTTTAGTTTCGCCTTACCATTCCCTATCATATATATATATATATATATTCTACTATTATCAAAAGTGTGAAAAACCTACCATATTTTTTATTTTATTTTTTAAATTTCTCAATTTTATCTTTTCAAATCTACTATGTTTTCTAAAAGTAATGAAGAGTCATATATAAAGCAACTATCTATTTATTTTTAGAGTTAAACACTCAAAAACGATATATCTGTTTTCAAGAATCCTATATAAATATTATCAACAACAACAACAAATATATATATATATTTGTCTCCGTATTTAATACATGGATGACGATTGAAGAGCAAAAAATAATTATTCTTTCTTATTTCATATGTCTGCTTTTATATTGATATACATAATATTTATAATTCTCCATCAGATATACATAATATTTATAATTCTTTATCATGGATCAAATCATTATGAATAATTTTGATTGAATCTTAAAATTGTATGAATTCGTTCATTTCTAAACAAAGGAAAGCACATGCGTTTTTAAAACAGAGATTTGTGTTGCATCTCAAAAATTCGTAAGTTATCTTTATACACTTTCTTTTTGTTTAAATTATATTTTATGAACTATAATATTTTATATTATACTTTAATAACCATTGTATGAGGTCAAAATTCTAAACAAAAACTACTTACGTTGGTTTTATTTTTTAAATCTGTTTTTTAATTTTTGATTTTTCATATTTTCTCAAGTTTGGTGATTAAAGATACTGAAATTTTTTCATATTTTATATTAAAATTATACTTTTACATGAAAATTTAATATTTAATAATCTAAATAGAATTAAAAAGTAAAATATTGATAAAAAAAATTTATAAATTCAATCATGTATTGATTTTTTTATTATTATATATTTTTTGTTATTATTATTATTATTATTATTATTTAATATTCATAAATTTTTTTTTTCTAAAAAGAGTACATTTCTAAATGTATTTAGATTAAGTGAATGTAAATCATAAAGTCAAATTAAAAAATAAAAAATTATTAAATTAAGTGAATCTAAAAAGAAAATAAAAGGATTTTTATATATATATAAATAAATAAAAAAACAGTGTCAAAAACAAAAAACATGAAAATAAAAAAAATTCAATTTGAAAAAATAAACCAAACCAAACACTATAAATTTCTCTTTTTTAAAAATCTTTCTTCACTAATTTCTAATCTTACACAAATTATTCACAAATTCCTTTCAATTTTTATGTAAATTTAATAATCTAATTAAAAAATTGTGCGTACACACAAAAATATAATACTAAACATCTACATTATGACGAATTATTTAATTACGAATAATTAATTTCTTATTGTTACCTGTATTATATTGTTACAAAAAATTTCATATATTACTTTTGTGATATCTTATATATGTCAATGTAGGTATATAAATATAAAAAAAATATAAACGTAAATTTATATATGTTACTGTATTCATATATTGTCAATTTATATTGCTATATTACCATCAGATACTTTAATTTTCTAACATGTATCGTTTTAATAATATAGTTAATTTCTTAAAAAAAAAACTGCGAAATTGTGTATTATTCTCCTATCAACTTATATTCAATACATATGTACATACATGTCATACAAACAAGTGCTCACAACAAACACTTTCAATAACAAACAATGACTTTTCAATTATCATAACCAATTTTATATAGACTCTATTTGAGAAATACTTATTTTTTAAATATATAATTATAATTTAATTATTATGATATTTGAAAAAAAAAAAATACATCGATATAAAAATAAATAAATAAATAAGATAGAATGTGTTTAATTATGTGTATCGCACGAATTAAATTAATTACCTTTTATATTTTGTCTATCTTACTGATATCTTAATATTAATTTATATTTAATTTTTTATTTAACATGAAATTATTTATTTCAAAATATTTATATTTAATTTAAATTTTGTACAATATGTATGAATAAATCAAAAAGAATATTTAAGAAAAAAAATCAATACTCTACATAATTAATTTACGTATTTTCTTCTTAATCCAATTACAACATATTTATATTTAATCTTCAAATAAATTTTGTATACTTTTATTATTTAAATAAATATAAAAATAAAAATAAAATTAAATAATTAGAATCACTTTTGATTTTATATTACTAATTATGTTTCTAATTTAACTATTATTTTTTTATACCAAAATGAGTATTTATTTTACTATTTTATAATTTAACATATATCGTATAAAACCAATATATGATAATTATTCTTTTATAGCACAATAGAACTAAAATTATCAAAACCAACAAATAATTTATCTAAATTTATTATATATAAGTATTCAAGTAATATTCTTATAGAACGATAAGACTAAGATTATTAAAATAAATAATTTAAATTTAAATTTTACTTTAAGTTAAAATTAATAATATTCTTTTGTAACACATATCATAATATAAAATATCATTACATTAATATTATTTGGTACCACTACTTCCTATTGATACCAAAATAAACATCAAAATGTATTCATTCCAGAGTACAAAAAAAAAGTTACCAAAAGGTATAGTTCAAATTAACAAAACAAACAAATTAATCAACAAATCTAATTAATGAAATGTTCTAACGGTATGAAGCAAACTTAAATGATTTCACATTGTGTTTAAATTGAAGAGTGGGATAATAATTTTGCTTCACTAGCAGAGTGAAACAAACATAAATGAAAAGAAAACATGACTATATAATTAATTTTCAACACAAAATGCACAATTCACTCACTATCTGATATCTGATAGCAAAGAGATTATGGAACTCAATTTAATGAAACAAAATTAGGACAAACAAATTAAGAAAACTTTATTCAATTAAAATATGATAAAGACATAGAGTAAAATTATTTATTCTATTAAAATCTAATAGTTTATCAGAGAGAAAAATTAAGACAAAATTATTTATTTCATTATTTTGGCCAACTACACCTGTATACGTTTTAATTCATTTTTTTTCAATTGGGCCTAACAACATTTTTTTTAATGTTTTTTTTTGAAAAAAAAAAAATCGGGCCAAATAGAAGTTTTTTGAAACCATTTTAATTGGCCCTAAATCAACAAAAACTAATTGGGCCTATTTAAATTTTAAATATACTACTAATGAATTATTCTATTAAAATCTAATAGTTTATCAGAGAGAAAAATTAAGACAAAATTATTTATTTCATTATTTTGGCCAACTACACCTGTATACGTTTTAATTCATTTTTTTTCAATTGGGCCTAACAACATTTTTTTTAATGTTTTTTTTTGAAAAAAAAAAAATCGGGCCAAATAGAAGTTTTTTGAAACCATTTTAATTGGCCCTAAATCAACAAAAACTAATTTGGCCTATTTAAATTTTAAATATACTACTAATGAATTTAGAGCCCTACTTTTAGGCCAAATTTTGAGTCCTAGGGCAAAAACTCAGTGGCCTTAACCCAAGGCCAATCCTGAATAGGACTGATGATGATAATGGTTTTGGTAGCCGCAGCGACGACAATGCTATCTTGTGGTTGTAGGATAGAGGTGGCAATGATATGGCAATAGCAAGTAGAGACTTAGGCCTCGTTTGGGAACAGGCTATTTTAGTAACTTTTTGACTTTTTACGAAAAGATGTGCAGAAAAGTAGAGAGGTGATGTGACTAGTTTTAGTTGACTTTTTGGCTTTTTGGCTAAAATAGCCAGTCCCCAAACGAGGCCTTAATCTTTAGAGCATCTCCAATTATTTGTTATTGAAGCTACCAAAGCCATTTTGTAGCAGGTGTGCGGGTAAAAGTGGTTCCAATGATAAGCTTTGACAGATGCTAATTGTGCCAACTCACCAAAGCCAACCGTTTCCTCCCTCTCTCCTTTTCTACCTCCCTTTCCAGTAAAAGCTTCCAAAACAAAAACAAAATTCACCAAAAAATAAAACAACAAAATAATAAATTCTTAAGCTAAATTTCATAATCAAGCAGAATCAGGCCAAAAAAAAAATTTCAACAAAAAAAATTATATTTATTTTAGCAAATTTAAGGAATATCAATCAAAAAAATCTTAATGTCAAGCACAATCTCCAAATTTGAAGCAATCTCAAGTAAAAAATAAAAAAACTAATACGAAGAAAATTTATACTAAAAAATATATGGAATTTGAAGATGCTTCAGCTTTGGTTTCTTCATCTTTGTGTTTGGATCGTCTTCATTTAGGGCTTCGGCTTCATCTTCTTCGTCTTTGTGTTTGGATTGTGTTCGTTAGGGTTTCGGGTTTGGATTGTTTTCGTTAGGGTTTTGGAGCGTTAGATTATTTGGGTTTGTGAAAATAAGAGGAGACAAAGGGGATCGATGAGTGTGAGTGAGAGAGGAATAGATAACAGTGTTGCTAGATAAAGAATAGCGGGATGAAGATGGTGTGAGAGAGAGTGATTTCAGAGAAGAGAGAAAGAACACTGTTGGGTTTCTTAAAGAATAGAGAAAGAGGGCGGGTCAGTGGTGAAGGTTCTAGCAATCAAGGCCCGGTTTGTTTTCAGAGTTAGGATGGAAGGGATTGATAGTGAGGGGATTAAGTAAAATTGTATTTGTTTTGATGATAGTTGTTAGTATAGGGATTGTTAAATTATTTTTATATAAAATAATAAAACAAATAAAAAAAATACAAAAACATTAAATATTAGTGTTTTAAAAAAAAATGCCCAACATATAAAAAATTTTAAAAAAATAAAAATAAAAATAAAAAAAAAAAATTTCAGAAAAAAATAAAATAAATAAAATAATATTTTTACTTAACAAAAAATATAAAAAATTAAACATTAATGTTAAAAAAAAAATGCCTGACATGTAAACAATAAAATAAAAAATTTCTAGTCCATCGGACTATTTTTTTAATACCATGTCCTGGAGGCCCATCCGAATCCCATTTGCAAGGCCTATCCTAAGCCCTTCGGCTTAACAATCCCTTCCTCAACTCTGTAAACAAACAACACATGAAATGGAGACCACAACTATCCTAATCCCAATCCCCCTGTCATACCCCAAAACAATCAGGGCCCAAGAGAGAATGATGAGACTGAGAGAGTGTTGGGGTTTTGAGAAAAAAAAATATAAAAATATAAAAATTGTGAAGTATTTGTGAGCCATTGATCTCATCCAACGGCTAGAATTTGTGAGTTTGTGAGTTTTATTTGCGAAGTATTTGTGAATTATATTTTTTAATTTTTAATGTAGTTATTTTTTTTTAATAAAAATTTTGTAGTGCTATGTGAATGGTAGTGTGAATTATATATATATATATATATATTTTAAATTATTTTATTTTATCTTTCAAATTTGTCTACTCAGGTAGAATGTAAATATTTAATTTTTTTTTAAGAAAAATGTCATAAAAGACAATAAATAAACAATAAAAAAATCCTAAAAATCTATATCCAAACAACATCTACAAAATTGGAAGAAAGGTTGGTTGAGATTTGCCAAAATAACATGTGATTATTGGAACACCATTACTGTAATTTGACAATAAATTGTTCAATTATAACAATAACAATATTATTATAGCATTTATCATTGGAGATGTTATTAGCTAGGGTTAGGTGTTTGCCTAAGGCCTTGATAGTAACGTTATAAATTTAGAATATTTATCCAAAAATATTAATATTTGATTTAAATTCTTTCTACACATAAATGATATAATATACAATTTCAAATTTCCCCCACGCTATTCTTGATAATCAAAAAGTGCAATTTTTGACTTTTTATAAAAAAATATAAAAAAAGAAAAAGAAAAATAATGCAACCTAAAAAAATAAAAAGATAAAAAAATATATTAATATAGATCATTCCAAACAAACACTTGAATAAAGAAAGTGCTCCACTTGATTAAAGTTAATTATATTATATTATATGTATATATATTCCAATGTTTGGAAGAAAGCAAGTTTGTTGACTGATTGACAGACTCGGCAAATTTCACCATTTTATGTTCCAAAACACTATAAGAGATAAGCGCTTTTCACATATAGAAACACAAAAACAAATGGAATTCCACTTGAAATTGTGAAGTTAGTACTTGTCAAGCAAATTCGACATTTTACATGATGGAGAATTTTATATACACACTTTATATCATATATATTTTTAGTTTTTTATTTTCTTTTTTAATTATGATCAAATTTTTTCTTTAATTATGATATTATTTTAAAATTTTGGTCATGACTCTTTTGTGTTTGGTTATGACTTTTTATTTATTTTTTAATTTTTTTAGTTATGACTCAAAAAATATAAAATTTTGTCATTTTCTTCTATAATTATAAAGTGCATATGATACACACCTTTTGAGGGACATATGAATCAACCAAGGGCGGACCAAGAATTCGTCGATGGGGTGAGCTAATATTAAGGTAAAATTGTACAATATATTTTAAGTATAACTACATAAGAAAAAAGAGAATTTAATAATACAATCTAGATTAATATCTAAATTTATTGATTAGAAACAATCTAACTAAGTTGTGTTCGATGAGTCTTTAAATATTCGAATTCATCAATTACAGATTCAAGATCAATTTTCAAAGTAAGGTCTCGTTCAAGGTAGAGAGACAAGCAATTTGCAAGTAACTTATCCCCCCATTGAATTGCAAATGGCAATTTTAACATGCTTCATACTCGAAAATACTCTTCTGTAGTCGCTGTAGAAATAGGAAGGGTCGACACAAGACGAATCAATTTGTAGATCATGGTATAATGCTCGAACTTTCTTGTCACAAATAGTTTTCAGCACAAATCGGCAAGGGTAGATATCTTATGAAACTCGGGATCACAAACAACATCAAGCTTATAATGCATTAATTAACATCTCAAAGCATGGATGTCCTGGGAAGTGAAATCTGGGGCATAAAATTTCTCGGCAAGATTGCAAATATTATCCACATTAAAAAATTTAAAATTGCTACTAGGATCCAAAGCTGAGCTAAGAGAAAGAAGTTCTACTACCCCATCATTAAATCTATGTTCTAACTCCATCAATTGAAAATCAATTGTAGAGTTGAATATGTCAAAGTGATAATGATGCTCAATTGTAATGTGATCTTGTTGACGACGACTTGTACCCTCTTCATAAGGAGAACTCATATCATGCACCGCAATGTTATGTCAATTGCAAAATGACACCACATTTGCAAGAAAAATATCCCAATCATCTTGTCTAAGTTTTTGAAGGAGAGCTTTTGTTGTGGAGACTAATTTCATCGCATTTAAGATGTCTTGAGTTTTCTGTTGTAAGGCCTGACAAAGTGTATTCACGATTCCCAATTCCCAAAATGTTGTCCATCAAGTGCAAGACGAATATGAATTCAAAGCTCTTCATTACTTTGTAAACACCATTAGCTTGCCTGCAAATTTGTTAATTTGTACTCTTCTTGAGACTTTCAATAACTACACAAGATGCCTCATACATATCAATCAAGTTTCTAACAGAGTCATAATGCGAGCTCCAACGAGTAGCTCTAGCTCGATGCAAGGTACCAATTTGATTGGCCCCTTCACCAGATTGATGCTCACCACTAGCCAATATATTTTCAACCTCACTCCTATGAAAAGATTTTAACTCACCGAGGTACTTTGGAAAAGAAGTAACAAGATTGACAATACAACTCAAATGAGAAAAAAATTGCCAAACATTAGGCTCATCTTTTACTGCTGCAATTAAGGCCAATTGCAGATGATGTGCAAAGCAATGTACATAATATGCATATGGACAATATTTAAGAAATAAAGTTGAAGTCCATTCCATTTGCCACGCATATTGCTAGCACCATCATATCCTTGACCACGGATGTTTTGAATAGGGAGATTAAATCGAGAAAGGATATTTGATATCTCTTTTTTAAGAGTCAATGTAGATGTATTTTGGACACCCGCAATATCAAAGAACCATTCCCCTAGCAAACCACCATTCTTGACGTATCTCAAAATAAGGCTATTTGTTCTTTTTTAGACTCGTCTTTGGATTTATCAACAAGAACACAAAAATAACCTCATGCAGCTTCATCAAAAATCATATTCCTAACTTTGTTAGCAAGTATATGCGAAATCTCCTGTTGGATCTTCGGAGAAGTGTACTTGGCATTTTGTAGAGCATTCTTTAATATAATGCTCTCAAGTGTGTCATTCCCTCTCACCTTGAACTTTAATAATTCAATTAAATTACCTTGATTCAATGAAGTCGAGCTTTCATCATGCCCTCTAAAACCAAGTCCTTGAAGAGCAAGTACTTGAATGGTTTCAATTGTTGCCTTTATTCGCATTCGATTCTTCAAAATCTCTTCTTTTGATTGCACATTCAACACTTTTTCAATGCGTTGGGAAGATTTCTTTAAATTGTTATGACTAATAACACAATGACTATGCGATGAAGATGCAAGTCTGACATGAAGCAAAAAAACACATTTGGATCCATCATTTACTCTCTTCCAATTGTTAAACCCCTCATCAACAAGCGCAGAACAAATGATCGACTTATTTGGCTAATCAAACAAAAAACATGGAAAACAATATGCTTTATCATTTGAAGGAGAATACTTTAGCCAATAAAATTGTTTAAACCAAAAATATTGGAATCGACGATTCTGCTTTCCAAATGAGGACCTAGGATACTCAAGTTTAGGTTGATAAGATCCCAAGTTCACATAAGCTCGTCTAACCTCATCTTGTTGATTAACTGGATATTCACAAATTTGTAAGCGTAAACTAGGATCCCGTTCAATAATAGTTGAATCAAATTTGCTTGGCTTATTTGCTTGAGGCATGGAAGGCGGGTTGCACATCAGAAAATGAGGTTTCAACAAAATTGGATGTTGTATTACTAGACTTTTGTTTTGATTAATAGAATAAGAATAGGGTTTTGCCTATTTTAAGTGGTGGAAGTTCCATCATTTATAACCTAAAAAAAATTAGCCCTATTTAATATTAAATAAGAGTATATTCGCAATAATTTTAAGTATTAGGGTTTTTATATATATATTCTCAATAATTTTTATTTAGGCTTTCATTATTTTTATATAAGTCCCAAAAAACTCTTTAAAAGTTCAAAAACTAAGAGCAATATAAAACATTGAACAAGGTTTAAAAAAAAAAAAAACACACTAAGAGCAATATAATATTTGTTGCATAAAGACAAAATTTCAAAACCATTGTTAATCAAATCCATTCTCAACCAACGAAATAAAATAATTGGTTAATTACACTTACAAAAAATGTTTGGAAAGTGGAGTTATTGGAGACGACGGAGAGAGGGCCGCTGCCTATCTATTGGAAGATGTGAGGATTGTTTTGAAAGATTTGTTCTTTAAACAAATACAAACTTATTGGGCTGCCTATCTATTTTTTTGAGTAAGTATTGGGCTGCTATTAGGCTATCTACCTAAAAAAACGAACCAAAAAACTATTGGCCCTTATTTGGAGCTAGGTTGGGAGAGGTTGGGAGGATGAGCTGGGCTGGATTGGGCTAGGAAAACAAATTTCTATAGATTTTTAAAATTTTGGACTGGGCTGCAGCCACTTATGCCCAACCTTAGGTCTGCTTTTGGAATCAACCAAATCTTATTTGGTAACTTGGGATTTTAGTGAATTTGTTTTTTTAATTTTTTAGTTTCTGATGAGGTTAAAAATATTAGTATGTTTGGAATAATTTTTATAATTGAATATATAATTGTGAAAAAAAGTAATTAATTAATATGTATAATGTGATACTTTGATTTTTTAAATTTTTTGTCAATCAAAAAATCACAAACCAAACGGGCCACAGTAGAGGCTTTTATCTCATCAGACCAACATCACTCAATTAATTTGAATTGAAACCTCACCTCATTTACTGTAACGCTCTCAAAATAATACATATAAATCCAACATTTATGATATTCATAGACAAGAGAATAAAGCATATTTTCATTCATCAGAGTATTCTCACAAAAGTAATACATGTTGACAACAAAAGTAAATGCCCTGTAAGCTTACAACTTTCCAAGTCAACACTTGGTTACAACAAAAGAAGAGTTCTAACTCTCTACACAAATAAGCCCTTGGCTTTAATTTACATGTATCACCAAAATAATAAAACAACCAAAAGAGTCTTCAACTCCGAAAACCGTCCAAGCTAAGGCCTTGGTGGCGGCATAACACCTGAACCTGAAAATGATGTCCCATATAGGGTGAGCCAACGCCCAGTAGAGATATGCTAAACATAATATGAGCAATAACTAAAACATTGGCATTTGATAAATGTTTAACTCATATAAACAAACAAACATCTTTTCCCATTTCATTATCCAAACCAATTCATAAATATGGTTCCCTATTCAGCCAAACAGTTCATAATGAGCCTACAACTCATATTAACAATACTTCAACGATTCAATTTCAAATGAGACTATAACTCATATTATCATCATTTCAATACCTCAATACTTCCATTCATCTACGTTATACAAACACAATTAGGATTTCGGGACTTTCATCCTGGACACTCCGGCCATCTTAGTTATCACTAGAGTCCATCCCTTATCTTCTCCAAAATCCGGTTTAGGAGTATATCCCCTATCTCCTCTCAAATCGTGAAGTACATCCCCTATCTCCTCCCAAACAATATACATATACAATGTATTTAAACACTTATCATATACAATAATCAAGCCAAGGACATATTCAATGTGTTATTCCATCTGTCATATTCAATGACATATTCAATTGATTAGTCTTAATTCACCTAATCATCATGCAGTGTCTACAACAATCAAGACTATCCTCCACCGATAGCCCAAAGCAATTATTTCTAAACAGATAATAAAATTATCAAACAGATATATTATCTACAATTTCAAAGGTGTGTGATCAATCAATCCAACTCCACTATTAAACCTCATAATTATCCAATTTCACTATTTCCAACTCAATTTCATATTTCCATAACTTTCCCAAATTAATTATACAAATTAATTCATCACAATAAATTAAGGCTTTTCTCCCCATTTTCGCTACGTTGACCCAAAGGTCCAAAAATCATCAATACACATCAACAACCTTATTTTATGATCCAAAATACACATGTATTGGTCAAAAGAACAAAACCCCTCTTTATACATTTTGAAACCCTAACACCCAAAACTTCCCAACTCCAACATTAAATCAAAATGACCACAAGTTTATGTCAAAGATCATAAATATGAGTAGTAATCCCTATCTCAAATTTCGGAGCTCAAAGGAGAAGATGAAGAAATTCGAAGGTGCTCCAAACCCAAAGATTTTTGGATCCAAACGTAACCCACACCAAGCTCTACACTTTTTACAAAGGGGCAAGGGTGGAAGATCGCTAAAACTAGATGATTTCGTAGAGAGACTCACGCTCGAGCGTAAAAAGCCCCGCTCAAGCGTCGAATGCACACTTCCAGAAGTTCTGTAGACGAAGGTCGCCGCTTGAGCGTGAAAGTGGACGCTCGAGCATCCAATGACCTGCGTAAAAAAAATACTGAAGGTGTGATAATCCCGCTCAAGCGCCAAAATCCCTGCTCCAGCGTGAAGGCCAAAATCTGGGCATCAACTCTATGTTTCTGAACACAACCAACCTGTTTCAAACCCGCCCAACACAACCCACAACTCAAATACAAGAGTAAAGGATGGGAATGAGAATAAGACAACAACACGCATCCACGGAACCGAGTCCGGAATATAACAAACAATGAAGGAAAAATCGGGATCGCTATATTTACAGCTAAATATTATGACCACATAGCAGAAATTATACGTCTAGAAAATCATATATCCATATATTATATATTATAACATATGTTGATATATTAATTAACATATTAATTGGAACACGTAACACTCACTATATAATTTATCCACTATCTAATTGTTATTATTAAGAGTTATATATTCATTTAATTCTTACTATTGATTAGATACACTATCAACATAAAGTTTTTGAAAAATAAAATAATTATTCAACTAATCATGCCTATATTGAAAAGTCTTGTTTTAGTTAAAAGGTCAACATTTCTCTGTATCTTTTTACATATTTTTTTATAAAAAATTAAAAAGTTATTATAGTAAAAAAATTCAATTACCAAAAGAATCCTTAATACTAACCCTTGTTTGGCATGTGAAATTTAGAAGTTAAAAGGTTAAAATAATCATAAAAAAATAAAATAGATTAAAAAGTTAATAAGATAAAATATCACATCTAAACCATAATTATTTTACTTTTTCTATTAAAAAAAAAACTAAAAAATATAACCCAAACAAAAAAAAAATTTAACCAAAAGTCAAAAAATCAACTCAATTCCCAAACCAAGCCATAATTTGAGCATAGTGTAGGACATAGCTTATGTCATGCTGTAATCGCCAATTGGATTAAAATTACCGTAACCACCATTTTGACGTTGCTTAGCCTCTTTAAATTTTTAGTCAAATTAAAGTTGAAAAATCTATTTTGCTATTTTAGTTAGTTACCCACTATATCAAACTCTCTATTCTAACTCAGTCTTATTAAAATATTATTTTGTTATTGTATTTTTTATTCTTTCTTTTTTATTAAATTGATGAGGTGCCACCCAGACAATTCTTAAAAAATAACAAAAAATAAATAAATAAATTTGCCGTTGACCGGTTGACTGGCCAGTCGACCAGTTAGACTAGTTTTCGGCATTTTTTCTTTTTTTGCTACACGCACTCACGGGACATCCGGTGTGATATCTTAAAGGACATCCGGGTGAACGACCGGTTTAAATATTTTGACCCAGTTTTACTCCAGAAAATATAATAAAAAATTATATAGCGAATGAACAGTGCCTCAACAAAGTTGTTAAGGTACTGTAGCAAATTTAACAAAATGTTAATTTAGGAAAAATTTGTTGAGACTGATGGAGGGAGAATTTGTTGATTTATTAGCTATATTTTTACTTTTTGTTATTTTGATGATCCTAATGCGGATGTTCTTAATGCGTGACTTTAATAGTAGAACACGTCATTCGATCGTTTTACTCTTTTAGAAATTAATTACAAAATGAGATAAAATAAATAATTTAATACAATTCTTATAATAAGATAAAATAATATATTATATAAGGGAGATGGTGTTTTTAGTGAGAATGCATATGACACCTACAAAGTTCCATCCTAAAATTGTTGATTTTTTAATTTACAAAATAGATTAGAAAAAAAGTCTATTGGCCAATTAATTATTTAAAAAAGTAATTATTCCTTAAATTATAGATTTCAAAATGCATGACTATTAAAAAGGAAGTATTTACAGTTTATCTTCTCTCCAATCTATACTCTCTAATCCAAAAAACCCTAGCCCTCTACCCATCTTATGAAGAGTAGAAGAGTAGATGGAGTATTTTTAAGGTGGGGCACATATTAACTATCATGGTGCAGTGCCCGTGCTCCCTTTTGATGTTCACTCAATAGGTCAAGTATTCAAATTCATAATACATACTAATATATTTGACTTATATTTTGTCTATGTACATCTCAATTTATATGTGTATTATTAAAGGTTTATTCCGTAAGTTCTCCATCTATATGTACATTGATTTTAATATTAGTTAGTAAATGTGAGGGAGAGATATTTTTTTTATTTTTTATTTTTTATTTTTTTATTTTATGGATCTCCAAGATGACTGAGGATGTGAAGCTTTCCGACATTGTTAAAAAATATAATAAAAATATTCATTTTCTGGTTTGAAATTTGGAGTTGATTAGTTAATTTTGAATCCATAACAAATCAAACTAAATAATTTTATAGTGCATATAATATTTTATTGAGAAATACTAGACATCTTTTCAAAAATGATTTTTGAGTTCTTGGGTTGATCGCTTTTTAAACCAATTAATAATTAATATGGAGTAATTCAAATTATTGTGAATAAATTTAGGAATCATATTTTAAGAATTTCAAGCTTTTTCCTATATTATTTATGTATACAATGATGTATGTTAATTTTAATTAGTTTAGTTGATATCTGTATATAAGCAACTTTAACCACACTCTTTATTTTTCACTAGCTAAAGTACAAAAAAAGCACCTTCTTTATTTTACTTAATTAGTTTAGCTATTGTGTGTCCCAATTATACTCTTTATTTTAATTAGTCATTCAAACTAACTTAACCAATTTTCAAAATAAAAAATGTTATATATATTACTGTATTTTTCATAGAATGCCATATATGCACCAAATGCTAATATGGTTGCTAATGAGACATTTGCGATAATATTTTGAAAAATAATATTTTTTAAATATTAGTTTTAAAAATATTATAAGAAATAATTTTAAACTAATATTTAATTTATTTTTTTTTTATTTATAAAATGTATAGTATGTGAATATACCAACATATGAATTTTGCGGAACCATCGGGAATGGAATGGGAGGGGAAGAATAAAAGAAAACAATAAAAGAATTTAAAAAAAAATACAAAGGAAGTTCTTCAATAATTGTAATTTATCACATTAAGAACCAAAAAAACACAAATTAACTAATCAAAAATCTTACAAAGTTCAATGAATAAAATGAGACCAAAAAAAAAAAAAAAAAAATCATAAATAGCAAAGCTAGGAGCCAGGTTTACCAGTCATATGGTCCAGCACTCTACGTCCAATTATCAAAGGCATGAAATGCAAAGAATATTACAAAAGATTTCAATTGTTTGTTTTCAGCTCAGTGGGAAACCCTTGAAATTGTATCTTTCCCTGAAGAGCCTCAACAACTTCAGGAATCACATTCATATACTTGCTCACATAGCTTTTCACAAACATCTTTTCAGTCATTCTCAATGCATAAAGTAGGCTTACATTTTTTATTTTTTATTTTATTGCATCTTTTGACATCAAAAGTTGTAGAACTGAACACCTAGAAATAATCCTTTTCTCCAAGCTAAGAAGCAGAATATTTGGGTTCTTGGAAATCATGGAAGGCTTTAACTTCGAATCATTGACAAAGAACGCCATCAGCTTCTTGATCTTCTTCTTTGATGCAATCATACACATGGGTTGCAATTTGAATGCTGAAATAATGTTATCCTTCAACAACCCGAAACTACAATAAAGCCCCAATTTTTGTTCCCAAAGTGATTTGCACATGATCGCCAATGAACGGATGGCTAAAACAAATAGAAAATTTTTGGGATCAAAGCCCAATTTCTCAACTTCATCAACAACCTCACTAAACCGATTTCCTCTTAAAAGTAGAGACTTCGGTTGAATCAAGATCAATTTCAAGATTTTTGACTCAGGTACCCCATGATTGATCAGGATTGCAACTTCAACTAGAGATAACAATTGTCTAACTATCTATTACACACTCCCCACCAAACTAAACACCATCTATATTCAAGGAAATAGGGTAACACCACCTCAAAATTTCACACAAATTTTACTCAAAACCCAATTAAAACACATAAACATAACCTGCAAATCAAAAAACTAGATAAAAGGAAAACAAACCCAATTTGATCTTTCCCAAAACCCATCAAATTGGTGTCTTAAGATAATTGAATTTAGAAAAAAAAAAAAAAAAAAAGATTTAAACCAATTAAAATCAGCAATGTTTTCACATACATAAACCTAAACAACTGTAGCAGCAACATACGAGACTACCAATCTCAGATACGTACATGTGAAAAACAAAGAAAAGAACATGGAGAGAATGAACAAAGTAAAATTTAGATGTGATATCAAAAGAATTGAAGAGGAGTTTCACATACCTTACGAGGAATTTTAGCGAGAGAGAGAGAGAGAGGGTTTACTTTGTGATGAAGTCGTGGGATTTTAGGGGGGACAATAGACGAACGAGAATGGATCGGGGTTCAAAGATGGGTTTGGGAAGGAGCTTTCGCAGAGATGGGTAAAAATGGCGTTCATAGAAGGTAAACTAAAAATCAAAAGGGAAAAAAAGATTCACAGATAGGGGTTTCAATTTTGGGTTTTGTAAATATGGGAGGGGAAGAGTTGAAAATAGAGATATAGAGAGTGAAAGAGAGAGAGGGGGGTTTATGAGTTGCATAAAAAGGGAAAACAAAGAGATACAAGGATCCATACCTTGAGGAAGAGGTCAGATGAAGGGAGTTGCAAACAACACTGAAGGAGAAGATCGATTTCGCACTGAAGGAGATGATCGATTTCGTGGTCATTGTAGAGTTTGGAAAGCCTTCAATCACTTTCCAATTGTAGCCAGCAGAGAAGGCACGAAAGAAAATAGGAAGTAGGAATGGTAAGGGGTCGGGGATGTAACAACCCTCGTACTGATTATCGATAACCTACTGAATTAGTTACTGATTTCTGTTAAACTGGACTGATAATGACTGATAATTGGATTAACTGAAGTACTGAATGAACTGATTGAAGTCGAAACTGAAATCAAATAAGTATATCTATTGTATGGCATCTCTATCTGTTTGATTGAATGATTATCTGTTAGAACTTATATGTTTAAACTGTTAATTGAAGGCCTTATCGGCGGCCGAATTAGGAACCGTTTAGAGTTTTGGAATCAGTAGAATATCTGTGATTTAATGGTATATTTATTTAAAATGTGATTAGGAATGATTAAACTTGATTAAATTAAGCCAATTCTAGAGTTCGTCTTATTTACGGAATTGCCATTGAGTGGCTTTTGTTTATTCTTATTATGGATTGTGCCTTATACACTTAGAGACACATTTTGATCAGCCATTTTCCTTAGTCCCCACCGAAATTAGAAGAGAGTTAGAGAGAGAGAGGTTTGCTCTTGTTGATTTGGCTTGAACTCTTGAAGAATTGCTAGAAGAACTTGGAGATTCATAACATAGGTTGCTAGATTGGACTTCTAGACAAGTGATTGAAACTCTAGGTAAGAATTTATCTTCTTATTGTTGTCATTGAGCTCCATCTTGCATGTTCTAGGCTCCATTGTAGAATCAAACCATGATTTAGTGCATAGAGGTTGATTTATGCTTAAATTGTTGCATGCATGGCCATTTTGGTGCATTTGGAAGTTGAATTCATGGTAGATTGTACATGCATGCTCATGTTTCTATTATAGTCCATGTTTTCAAAATATTTTCCAACTATTGAGCTCTTTAGAGCAAGGATTGAAGCTTGAATTTGGTTAAAAACTCATGCATGTCATGTTGCATGTTGTTCTTGAAAACTAGTTTGAAAATGAGTTTGATTAAACACCCTTGGGCCTTGATTTCTTAAATTGAGTCTTGAAACATGTTATTCTATGTGTTTAAAAGAATTTTTCCAGAAAATAGCCCAAGAGGATTGAAAACATCGCTTTTGAACTTGGTTTTGAGCTTGGGACTCAAATCTGGGATTTCCAGATTTCTGTTGTCCGCTCGAGCGGTGGAAGTAGCGCTCGAGCGGAGAAGTCGAGCTCCCAGCATCTTGCATTGTGCATCAGTCCGCTCGAGCGGAGAATTGGGCGCTCGAGCGGAGGACTGGGTGACACGCTCGAGCGGGCGTTGAGCGGAGATTTCACCTATCCAGTACTTTTTGGTCCGCTCGAGCGGGGGATGTTGCGCTCGAGCGGGGACCTTTGTTTTGCCTGTACGCTCGAGCGGGGAAACCTGCGCTCGAGCGGGGCTCTGTTTGACTGAAAATTCTGCAAATGTTTTTTAAGTGTATTTTCACATCCTCATTCCATCCTAGGCATTCTTAGGCCTAGTTTAAGACATCTTAATGAGGATTTAGATGTAGAACACACCGAGGCATAATAGGAAGTTAATTATTATACTTCCCCAACTGTTAAACTTAGAGTGTGTTCATCTTGTTTACTGTTTAGGGTTGGCTTTCGGGGACGCGCTCTAGCTGCTATTAGCCCAATCTCTGTGAGTAACAGATTGTGTAAAGATATGTTCAAAATGGTTATCTTTTGAATACTGAACAGAACTGTTTACTGAACTGATCTTGTTTATTGAATGAATGTATGTCCTGTATTGTGAACTGTACTGTGGCATCTTAGCACTTATCGATTACTGTTATTGTTACAGAGCTCTGTCGGTTTCCTTGTGGAACCATACTGTTTATTGATTGATGGCCATCACTACTGTTGGGTCTGTTAAGACCCGGTCCTTCTGGACCTACTGTTTATAGGCTAATGGATGTACCACATATGACTGATTGACTGAAATACTGAAAGACTGAAATACTGTTTAATGAACTGTTTTCATTACTGTAAGGACATTCATTCATAACCTCTTTACACTTATTGTTATTCACTGGGCTTTAGCTCACTGTTTATATATATATGTAGGTTCTCAGCAGCCAGACCGGAGCTAGGAGCGTGGGTTAGTCCCCAGTTTTGTCAAGCCAGCCTATGTGCCTCACTGCGAGGTTCCGAGACGCCATGCTATGGCTTGGGGTGTTTTTGTGTTCCCCACCTGTCTCCCGACTGTTTTGTATTACTGTATAAATTGTTTACTGTTTTACCGTACTGTTCTCAAGGGATTAAGTCCCTGTACTGAATGTTGTGAATGATTGTACAGACTGTACTGTTTTGAACTGTATGAATGCATGAAAAATGTTTTTGGCATACAGATTTTCACAGCTCAATGGACACTAGTTATTTACTGTATTGGCTTCCGCCAGGCCCTGTACTCTGTTTTACTGTATTACTGTTCAGCAGGCCTTCGGTAATCTCGGATTACTGGCCAGTTACGGTGCTAAACCCATAGGGCCGGGTTTGGGTCGTGACAGAGTGGTATCAGAGCGATACTTAACCACGAGTTATACCGCACACACGTGTCCAAATGAGCTATAGGGTGTCCTAGAAAAGTGATTAGGGCATCTCATGAACTTGAAAAGTGTGTGCTTATGACTGACTGATTATATGTTAAAGTGTTGAACTGTTTAAGTGTACAACTGCTTATAATGATAACTGTTATAACTGCTTATAGCGGAATGGATAATCCAAATGAACCTGAATCATCATCCTCTGAGGCCAGAATGGCCAGACTTGAACAAATGATGGGACTGGTAATTGAAAGACTAGATCAACAACAGAACCAACAGCCCCCACCTCCTCCTCCTCCGTGCAACCGGAACAGAATGTACAGAATGTGAATGCCAATGAGGTGGACATTATTGCACTGACCCATAAGTTCAGCAAGATGAAACCGCCGTCCTTTCAGGGAGGCTTAGAACCGTTAAAGGCTGAAGCTTGGGTTCTTGAGACTAAGAAATTGTTTGAAATGTTTCCGTGCTCCGAAGCCAACAAAGTACTGTTAGCAACCTTCACCCTTCAGGAAGAAGCAAGAAGGTGGTGGATGTTGACCCGAGATGCGAATACTATTGTGACTTGGACTCAGTTCAAGGAGTCCTTCTTTGAAAAGTATTTTCCCCAGTGCATTAGGGACAGAAAAGTGACTGAGTTTGAACAGCTGAGACAGGGCAATATGTCTGTTGCCGAGTACGAGAAGAAATTCACCGAATTTGCCAGGTATGCACCACATATGGTGGATACCGAATATAAGAAGGCCAGAAGGTTTGAAGGAGGCCTTAGTGCTGCTATACAGGACCGAATAAATGTTTTGAAAATGCCAACTTTTGTGGGTGTTCTCGACCGGGCATTGATGGCCGAGACAAATATTGCAGCAGTGAAACAATCTGAAACACCAACAACTGAATGGCATGGTAAAAGACAGGTTTTCAAATTCAAGAAAGGCAAACATAACTCTGCAAACAAGAAACAGAATACGGGGTCAACGACTAGGCCCAGCCAAGGGAGTGGATTTATTCCACCCTGCTCTGTATGTGGCAATAAGCACAAAGGGGTTTGCTACCAGATTTCAGGAGCTTGCTTCAGATGTGGCAAGTTGGGCCACCGAATTAAAGACTGCCCTTCTGCTCCACCAGCTAGTGGTAAAGCTGCACCAAGTGCAGCAGCATCAAATGTAGCACCAAAGCCTAACCCCAAAGCTACCGGGAAAGAGCCTGTGAGGCAGGGCCGAGTATTTGCCCTAGTACCGGGAGATGTTCAGAATACTGAGACCGTTATGTCAGGTATCCTCTCTATTTGTGCTCAAAATGCATATGTATTGATTGATTCGGGGTCTACACATTTTTATGTGTCGCATGCTTTTTCACGGAAATTGAATAGACCCTTAGAACCTATGAATTACTTGTTAGCTGTATCATCACCTGTTGGAGGATCCATGACATGTGCATATATGTATCCTGCTTGTGAAATTATTGTTGGGGATATGCATCTGTTTATTGACTTACTGCCGTTAAACATAGATCACTTTGATGTGATATTGGGGATGGATTGGTTACAAAAATATCATGCACCATTGACTGTGTAACGAAACAAGTAGTTTTCCGTCCACCTGGTTTACCTGAATTTGTGTTTAATGGGAGTGGAGTAGTACCTCCTCCGTATTTGATTTCTTCTGTGAAAGCTGTTAAACTGATTGGGAAGGGGTGTAGAGGATATTTGTGTTCCGTACTGACTGTATCTACTGATGATTGTGTTAAAACTGATGTGAATTGTATTCCTATAGTCAGAGAATTCCCAGATGTATTTCCAGATGATTTGCCAGGGGATTTGATGATAGGGAAGTTGAATTTACCGTGGATGTAATTCCGGGTACACAGCCAGTGTCGAAAGCTCCCTACAGAATGGCTCCAACTGAACTGAAAGAGTTGAAAGTACAATTGCAGGAACTGTTAGACAAGAAGTTTATCAAACCCAGTACTTCACGTGGGGGGTGCACCTGTTCTGTTTGTAAAGAAGAAAGATGGCTCACTGAGACTGTGCATTGACTACCGTGAATTGAACAAGGTAACTGTGAAGAACAAATATCCATTACCGCGTATTGATGATTTGTTTGACCAGTTACAGGGTGCACAAGTGTTTTCCAAGATTGATCTCAGATCGGGATACCATAAACTGAAAGTTAAACCAGAAGACATTGATAAAACTGCTTTTAGAACAAGGTATGGCCATTATGAATTTTTAGTTATGCCGTTTGGAGTCACGAATGCCCAGCTGCATTTTATGGACCTTATGAACAGAATTTTTAAACCATACCTTGATGATTTTATTGTGGTATTTATTGATGACATACTGATTTATTCTAAGACTGTTGAAGAACATGAACATCATCTGAGACTTGCCCCTGCAAACCTTAAGAGAACAGAAAACTGTATGGTAAACTGTCTAAATGTGAATTCTGGCTTGATCATGTTATGTTTTTTGGGGCATGTTGTTAGCAAAGATGGAATTTCTGTTGATCCGCAGAAAATTGAAGCCGTAGTGAACTGGCCTAGACCAACAAATGTGACTGAAGTCCGAAGCTTTTTGGGATTGGCTGGATATTGCAGAAGATTTGTCAAAGATTTCTCCAAAATTGCCCTGCCATTGACTCAGTTAACTCAGAAGGGGGACATCATTTGACTGGACAGACCAAAGGGAATCAGCATTTCAAGAATTGAAAACCCGACTTGTGACTGCACCGGTTCTTACTTTACCTTCAGGTACGGATGGTTATACTGTATTTAGTGATGCTTCTCATAAGGGTTTGGGATGTGTTTTAATGCAGAATGGGAGAGGTTATTGCTTATGCTTCCCGACAGTTGAGACCGCATGAAAAGAATTTACCCAACCCATGACCTGGAACTTGCTGCAGTGGTGTTTGCACTGAAAATTTGGCGTCACTATTTGTATGGAGCAACATGTGAAGTGTATACTGACCACAAGAGCCTGAAATATTTCTTTACACAGAAAGAACTGAATATGAGACAGCGGAGATGGCTTGAACTGATTAAAGACTATGACTTACAAATACTGTATCATCCGGGAAAAGCCAACACCGTTGCCGATGCTTTGAGCCGAAAATCGATTGGGAACTTAGCCTGTTTGCTGACTGGACAGAAAGAGTTGCTTTGTGATCTTGAAAAGTCTGAAATTGAAATTGTTTTGAAGGAACAAGGTGGAACCTTAGCTGCTATTTCTGCTCAACCAGCCTTGATTGAAGAGATTAAAGAGAAACAGCAACTGGATGACTATTTGAAAAAGATCATTGAAGAAAGAGAGTCTAAACCGAGACCGGGATTCAAAATTGACAACCATGTACTGAAATTTCAAGATAGACTGTGTGTACCGAATGACACTGAACTGAAAAGAAGAATTCTGCAAGAGGGCCACAATTCAAAATTTTCTATCCACCTAGGGAATACGAAAATGTATCAAGATTTGAAATTGAATTTCTGGTAGCCGGGAATGAAGAAAGAAATTGCCGACTTTGTGTCCAAATGTCTTCATTGCCAACAAGTCAAAGTTGAACATCAACGACCCGCTGGATTATTGCAACCCTTACCCATACCAGAGTGGAAATGGGAGCATATCACGATGGATTTTATCGTTGGGCTACCTCGCTCCAGAAAAGGTATGGATTCAATTTGGGTTATTGTTGATAGACTGACTAAATCTGCTCACTTCTTACCTGTCAAGACAATTTATAATGCGGACAAATTGGCTGTTATCTATATTGATGAAATTGTTAGACTGCACGGAGTGCCTGTGTCTATTGTTTCTGACAGGGATTCGAAGTTTACATCGAGGTTCTGGCAAAGCCTACAGACTGCATTGGGTACTGAATTGAGGCTGAGTAGTGCTTATCATCCTCAGACAGATGGACAGTCAGAAAGGACCATCCAGACTTTAGAAGATTTATTGAGAATGTGTGTCCTTGATTTTCAGGGAAACTGGGAGAGTCATTTGCCGTTGGCTGAATTCGCCTACAACAACAGCTACCATTCGAGTATTGGTATGGCACCTTTCGAGGCATTGTATGGCAGAAAATGTAGATCTCCAATCTGCTGGGCAGAAGTTGGAGATGGGCCGTTGCTTGGGCCCGAAATTGTTTATGAAACGACTGAGAAAGTGAAACTGATACAACAAAGATTGAAAACTGCACAAAGTAGACAGAAGAGTTATGCAGATATTAGAAGGCGAGACCGAGAATATGAAGTGGGTGATCACGTTTTTGTGAAAGTGACACCAATGAAAGGCCAGACTCGTTTTGGAGTCAAAGGCAAGTTAGCGCCGAGATACGTTGGACCTTATGAGATTGTTGAGAAACTCAATCCAGTGGCGTATCAAGTTGCACTTCCTCCTGAAATGGAGCATATGCATAACGTCTTCCACATCTCTATGTTGAGGGATTATCTTCGGGATCCATTCCATGTGATTGAGCCTACTCGGATAGTGTTGAGTGATGACTACACTTACGAGGAGAGGCCTATACAGATTGTAAATAGACGGATCAAGAAACTGAGAAACAAAGAGATCCCGCTAGTGAAAGTTGATTGGCAGAACCATGGTGGTGTGTATGCCACTTGGGAAAGGGAAGATGACATGGCTAAGAGATACCTAGAATTGTTTCCACTGAATCCTGTTTTCTTCCAAACTGAAGGTAACTCGAGTTTAGAGGACTAAACTCCTTATAAGGAGGGGAGACTGTAACAACCCTCGTACTGATTATCGATAACCTACTGAATTAGTTACTGATTTCTGTTAAACTGGACTGATAATGACTGATAATTGGATTAACTGAAGTACTGAATGAACTGATTGAAGTCGAAACTGAAATCAAATAAGTATATCTATTGTATGGCATCTCTATCTGTTTGATTGAATGATTATCTGTTAGAACTTATATGTTTAAACTGTTAATTGAAGGCCTTATCGGCGGCCGAATTAGGAACCGTTTAGAGTTTTGGAATCAGTAGAATATCTGTGATTTAATGGTATATTTATTTAAAATGTGATTAGGAATGATTAAACTTGATTAAATTAAGCCAATTCTAGAGTTCGTCTTATTTACGGAATTGCCATTGAGTGGCTTTTGTTTATTCTTATTATGGATTGTGCCTTATACACTTAGAGACACATTTTGATCAGCCATTTTCCTTAGTCCCCACCGAAATTAGAAGAGAGTTAGAGAGAGAGAGGTTTGCTCTTGTTGATTTGGCTTGAACTCTTGAAGAATTGCTAGAAGAACTTGGAGATTCATAACATAGGTTGCTAGATTGGACTTCTAGACAAGTGATTGAAACTCTAGGTAAGAATTTATCTTCTTATTGTTGTCATTGAGCTCCATCTTGCATGTTCTAGGCTCCATTGTAGAATCAAACCATGATTTAGTGCATAGAGGTTGATTTATGCTTAAATTGTTGCATGCATGGCCATTTTGGTGCATTTGGAAGTTGAATTCATGGTAGATTGTACATGCATGCTCATGTTTCTATTATAGTCCATGTTTTCAAAATATTTTCCAACTATTGAGCTCTTTAGAGCAAGGATTGAAGCTTGAATTTGGTTAAAAACTCATGCATGTCATGTTGCATGTTGTTCTTGAAAACTAGTTTGAAAATGAGTTTGATTAAACACCCTTGGGCCTTGATTTCTTAAATTGAGTCTTGAAACATGTTATTCTATGTGTTTAAAAGAATTTTTCCAGAAAATAGCCCAAGAGGATTGAAAACATCGCTTTTGAACTTGGTTTTGAGCTTGGGACTCAAATCTGGGATTTCCAGATTTCTGTTGTCCGCTCGAGCGGTGGAAGTAGCGCTCGAGCGGAGAAGTCGAGCTCCCAGCATCTTGCATTGTGCATCAGTCCGCTCGAGCGGAGAATTGGGCGCTCGAGCGGAGGACTGGGTGACACGCTCGAGCGGGCGTCGAGCGGAGATTTCACCTATCCAGTACTTTTTGGTCCGCTCGAGCGGGGGATGTTGCGCTCGAGCGGGGACCTTTGTTTGCCTGTACGCTCGAGCGGGGAAACCTGCGCTCGAGCGGGGCTCTGTTTGACTGAAAATTCTGCAAATGTTTTTTAAGTGTATTTTCACATCCTCATTCCATCCTAGGCATTCTTAGGCCTAGTTTAAGACATCTTAATGAGGATTTAGATGTAGAACACACCGAGGCATAATAGGAAGTTAATTATTATACTTCCCCAACTGTTAAACTTAGAGTGTGTTCATCTTGTTTACTGTTTAGGGTTGGCTTTCGGGGACGCGCTCTAGCTGCTATTAGCCCAATCTCTGTGAGTAACAGATTGTGTAAAGATATGTTCAAAATGGTTATCTTTTGAATACTGAACAGAACTGTTTACTGAACTGATCTTGTTTATTGAATGAATGTATGTCCTGTATTGTGAACTGTACTGTGACATCCTTAGCACTTATCGATTACTGTTATTGTTACAGAGCTCTGTCGGTTTCCTTGTGGAACCATACTGTTTATTGATTGATGGCCATCACTACTGTTGGGTCTGTTAAGACCCGGTCCTTCTGGACCTACTGTTTATAGGCTAATGGATGTACCACATATGACTGATTGACTGAAATACTGAAAGACTGAAATACTGTTTAATGAACTGTTTTCATTACTGTAAGGACATTCATTCATAACCTCTTTACACTTATTGTTATTCACTGGGCTTTAGCTCACTGTTTATATATATATGTAGGTTCTCAGCAGCCAGACCGGAGCTAGGAGCGTGGGTTAGTCCCCAGTTTTGTCAAGCCAGCCTATGTGTCTCACTGCGAGGTTCCGAGACGCCATGCTATGGCTTGGGGTGTTTTTGTGTTCCCCACCTGTCTCCCGACTGTTTTGTATTACTGTATAAATTGTTTACTGTTTTACCGTACTGTTCTCAAGGGATTAAGTCCCTGTACTGAATGTTGTGAATGATTGTACAGACTGTACTGTTTTGAACTGTATGAATGCATGAAAAATGTTTTTGGCATACAGATTTTCACAGCTCAATGGACACTAGTTATTTACTGTATTGGCTTCCGCCAGGCCCTGTACTCTGTTTTACTGTATTACTGTTCAGCAGGCCTTCGGTAATCTCGGATTACTGGCCAGTTACGGTGCTAAACCCATAGGGCCGGGTTTGGGTCGTGACAGGGGATTACACTCCGCGTCCCCAATCCCCGAAGGTTCGAAATTCCCCGTCCCCGCTCCCTGATCCCTGGCGTAGAACCCATCATCCCTCCGCTCCGTCCCCTATCCCTAATGGGGATCGAGTTTTCTTGACCCCGAAAAATCCCCGACAACAGATAATAAAATTAAAAAAAAAAAACAACAGAAGATCATTATCAACAACATAGATCATCATCAAACAATAGATCAACAAAAAACAACAGATCAAAAAAAAAAAAAAAAAAAAAAAAGATCATCATAAATCTCACAGATCTGAGCTAAAATCTATATATATATATGTATATGTATATAACGCATAGAGAAAGAGAGAGGAATAGAGAGAGATGGAAGGCGTCAGTAGAGAAGCAGAGGAGGGTAGTGAAGGAGATCGGCGGAGGAAGACAGCGAAGGAGATCGGTGAAGGAAGGCAGCGAAGGAGATAAGCAGTGGAGATCGGTGTTGTGAAGAGCACTGTGAGGGACTGAAATGGTGATTAGAGCACTCCATGGCGGCTCTCTTCTCTCTCTCTCTCTCTCTCTCTCTCTCTCTCCTTCTTCCCCATTTTTCTCACAACGCGAAGCTCTCTCTCGTTGCCAAAAATGGTGACCAGAGCATGATTTGGATTAAAATCGATGAGATACCAGGGAGAGAGAGAGAGAGAGAGAGAGAGAGAGAGAGAGTAAAGGGAAGAACGATGGCGGCAGAGAAACGGGGATTGTGAAAAGCACAGAGAAACGGTGGAGATCGGTGCTGTGAAAAGCACTGTGGGGGACTGATGTGTTTTGTGTGTGTCTATAACCCTAAAATGAGGCCAACAAATTAAGAGACACACATATGTATATAAAGAGGGGTACAAAAGTAATTTTATTTGGGGGATAAACAGGGCCGGGGACGGGCCGGGCCGGGTTCGGGGCTTTGAAAGCTATTCCCGTCCCCGGCTCGAAACTCATCGGTGATCCAATTTCGAATATCATCTCTGGCCCGTTGGGGGTATTTTCTGAGGAAAAACCGCTCTTATCGGGGGCGGGAGAGCAGGTCCCCGTCGGGCCGGGTTCAAATTACCATCCCTAATAAGAAGCTCTTTAGCCAGTCTATTGGAGTGACATTACAACATTTTCTTAGTTTAGTGACATTTGAAAGTGCCACAAAACTATTGGTTTAATGACATTTTTTAGTCTTGTTGCATTTTGAACAAGTGCCATTTGTATTTGTGCCACGGTAGATACTTGCAAGTGCCACTACACCATCATGGCTAAAAACTTTCAATAACATTTTAATGTCATCGTAGATATTATTTGTGGCACTATCAAGCGCCATTAAAAAAAGAGTTAGTGACACTTATAAGTGTCATTACACCATCAAGACTAAAACCTTTCAGTAACACTTTAATGTCATGGTAGGCACTATTCGTGACGCTATCAAGTGCTATTCGTGATGATAATTCGTTGTAGAACAATTTGATCCGCTCTTGTGGAGACTCAAACCGCTAACCTCCCGCACCATAAACCTTATACACCACACTCTTCCCACTACACCTCTATAGCACCACATAATTATATATGCAACATATATTATTTATATAGTACATACATCCATATTAATATAAAAGTATATGTATAAACATAATTATTTTATTGAACATAATTTATGTAAAATAAACTATTTACTAGCAAAATAAAAAAAGACCACTTTTGGCGACTAAAAAGTTTTTTTAGTCGCCAATTCTATATTTTTGGCTACTAATTGTTTTTTAGTTGAAAAAACTTAACTTTTGTCGACCAAAATCGGATTTGGTCGCCGAAAATGCACTTTCAACAACCAAAATTTTGGTTGCCAAAAAATTTAATTCTCGCCTTAGGATTTTAGTTCTCCCGCGTTAAAAATGATCACTTTTGGCGACTAAACTTATTTTTTAGTCATCAATTGTAGACTTTTGGCTACTAGAATTTTTTTAGTCACCAAAAAGCTTTACTTTTGGCTACTAAAATTTTTTTAGTCGGTAAAACCCATATAATTAGCGACCAAAACTTATTTTTAGTCGTCAATTGTAGACTTTTGGTTACTAAATTTTTTTAGTCGCCAAAAAACTTTACTTTGGACTACTAAAAATCTTTTAGTCACTAAAACTCATATAATCAACGACCAAAATTAGTTTTAGTCGCCAATTGTAGACTTTTAGCTACTAAAATTGTTTAGTCGCCAAAAAACTTTACTTTTGGCTACTAATGTTGTTTTGGTCGCTGAAAGCTATACTTTCAGCGACCAAATTTTTTTTGGTCAGGAAATTTAGTCGCCGAATGTGCTTTTTCTTGTAGTGTATATTGAGTTTAATTTATTTATTTTTAATCATTTACTGCATTTTAAAAATTTAGAAAATATATTGGCATTTTTTGTTTTTTCAAAAATACCATTATAAGCTTTGAAAGTTTTTAGCTTAGTGGCATTTCTCAAAATGCTATAAAATATTTGTTTATGACACTTTTCACCTAAGTGCCATAAAAAGTAATTTGCACCTACCTAGTGTCCTGACATTTTTTAAAAAATGTCATTGTTATTAAAGTTTAGTGGCATCTGTTAGTAAATGTCACGAACATAATTTTTTGTCATTATTTTATAAAATGCCATAAAATTGATGTGACATTTCTTTCTTGAAATGCCGCTAGAGCCTTATATGTTTGTGGTTCTGTGGCATTTTTCTAAAACATTTAATGCCAATTTTTATTTTTGTGGCATTTTCTAAAAACATGTCACTAGTGTAGTGTTACTAAAGTGTAAATTTGTTGTAGTGACATTTTTGTTATAGTGAAGTGGCACTTTTTTTTAATTGAAATGCCACTAGAGCCTTGTATGTTTATGGTTCTATGACATTTTTCTAAAAAATGCCACCAAATATTCTTTTTGTGACATTTTTTAAGAATATGCCACTAGCATGGTGTCACTAAAATATGTTTTTATTATAGTGTGAGAATATTAGGATAATATTAGTTAAAATACCTAATAGGACCAATATGCCTCTTCATTTGGAGTTGCCCTAATATACTTGATGTATGTTCCTCAGTATAATTTGTAATTGACAAAGGGATGTCAAGCTTTGCGTTTCATCTCAAGAATATGGCATTGATCAGGTAATTTTGAACTCACAGTGATGATAAGTAAACAAAGTCAAATTAAATAATTCTATAGTATATATAATATATTATTTATGTATATATTGATTTATGTTAATTTTAATAATTTATTTGATATCCCTATTGTGGCATTTAATATACACACTACATAGAATAATTTATATATTATATATTTATATTTATATTAATAATCAGACCAGGCAAAGTTTCAATGATTATGTCAAAATTGAGCTCAATTAATAAATCGTCTTAAAAATTTAGTGCATAATTTATATCTGTATTTATCTATATCTATATCTATATATTATAATATCATATTAACTTTAAAATATTGATCTAAACGTTTTCATTTTTTTTTAAATTTTAAAAGTTAAGAAATATACTTAACATAAAAATATTGGCACATCTAATCATATTTAAAATATATATATATATATAGCCGTATCTAACTCATATTTAATTTGAAATTTAAAAATATTAAGAGAATTTTTTAAATGTAACTTTTGGCTTATATAATTTTATATTTTAAAAATATTTATTTCAAAATATAAATCAAAATTTTTATTATTTTAATTTTGAAAACTAAAAATTACATGTATCATGTAAAAATTTTTTAAAAAAAATAGGTGACTAAATATTTACATCCAGTTTATTAATCAAAAAGAAATTTCACATATACCTGTTAGAGGAAATTTAATGTGTTGTGCGTATTTTTATGTAATATCTAAATATACATGTAACGTGTTTAAAATTACAAGTGATTTTAACAATATCTTTTAACTATACCTACCACTTTTATGATAAACAAATTCATAAAAGATTATATTTTTTTTATCTTTCCATCACTTTTTAACACTTTCATCCTAAACAAACTCAGTGTAAGAATTGAACTTGAGCCAAGGATTATTGGCATAAAAATTTACTCAAATTCAATTTTTAGGTTAGTTTTAGTGTTTTATCCAATGTTTGCCCTTTTTCTTTAGCTTATGTGATCACAACTTGAGAAATTATGATATATAAATATAAAGTTTAAATTTACTATTACTATATGTTTCTACAAATTAACCTTTTGATTTTTTAGATCAAGCATAAGGCTTGGATTACAACATGACCCATAGTTTAAGCCGACTCAATCTTAGATAGTTGTTTTACACATAAATATATTAAACTATTCATGTAATAGTTTTAACCGTTAATATATAAATTTATAAATTTTAATCAATATGTATAAAAATGTACATATTCCTTATTTTATTATAAAAAAATGAGAGGTATGTACTTACTAATTTAATAAATGGGTCAGTCCATGGGTTGAGTATAGATTGATGACAATTTTTTATTAATTAAGATTAGGGTGTAAACGTCTATCTCATTTTTAATGTCAGACCCAATTTTAGTTTTAGAAGCCAACTCTTATTTGTTTTTATTTGAGAGTTATGACCTAAGGTAAAGTATAATTTTTAAGCTTCAAAAAAGAAGAGATAAAAATTAGAGAGATGATGGTTGGTTAAGGATAGAGACTTCCCAAGGGTTATCTTGGGAAATAGTATCATGCTCCTCTTAGAAAGAGATAATTGATAAATTTATAAATCAATATATAAGATAGTTATATGTAGAATCATTTGATAGGGTAGATCACTTATGAACTTTTTAACAATGACTCATTTTAAATAGCAAAATTCTGTGCATAGTACGAGTTATACTAGTTAAGAATAATACTATGGGGGTGTGTTTGATTGGACGGACTGGAAAAGGGGGGATTAGAATCCATCGGACTTGAGTCCTGGGATTGGAATCCCTCGGACTATTTGGTTGGATTGGATATGTATCCTGTGTTTGTTTTTTCATGGGATTAGATGTCCGGACTGTGAATCCCCCGGACTATTTTTAGTGAATCCAACGTTTGGTTGGACGGACTGGATAGAATAAATGAACAAATGACTATTTTACCCTTTTTTAATTGTTTACTAAGTAATAGCAATATTAAACATATCTTTAATATTTTAATTATTTTTAGCTAGATTAAATAAAAAAAATATTTTATTTTATTTTTTACACAATTAAATAAATTTATTTTTTAAAAAAAAAATAAAATAAAATATCAATAAAAATATATATTATTTTTTTTAATTAAGATTTTAAATAAATTTGTTTAAAAAAAATAATAATCAAAAAATGAAATTAAATAAAACATCTATTAAATTTAAATAATGAAATTAAATAAAACATAAACAAAATTTTAAAATAAAATATCAATAAAATATCCATAAAAATTTATTTCAAAAAATTAAATAAATAAAACATCAATAAAAAGTTAAATAAAATTATTTTATTTTTAAATTGAGACATTTAAATTTTATTGAATTTTATTAAATATAATACATAATTAAATAGTAGAGGGTCAAAATGGTCATTTCATCATCTAATCCAAACAGTGATTAGTCCCCCACTTTCTGTCCCACACCCCCCCTAGGACAGGATAGTCCCTCATATGGGGGACATGGAGTCCAACCGGACATGGAGTCCGCCGGACTAAAAAAAAATCAAACGGCAGATAAGGAGCACTATTTGGACTCAAGTCCAAATAGTGGATAGTCCCCCCCCCAATCCCCCCAATCAAACAAGGCCATAGTGGATAGTCCCCCCCCCCAATCCCCCCAATCAAACAAGGCCTGGGTGTGTTTGATTGGGGGGATTAGGGGAGGGACTATTCACTATTCGGATTGTTTATCCGAAGGAGTGAGCAGTCTATCGTTTGTTTTTTTTTAATCCGCCGGACATGGAGTCCGGCCGGACTCCTTATCCCTCATATGGGGGATTATACTATCCCAGGAAGGGTGTGGGACAGTTTTGGGGGGATTATTTACTGTTGAGATTAGGTAGTAAAATGACTATTTTGGCCCTCTACTATTTAATTATGTATTATATTTTGTAAAATTCAATAAAATTTAAATGTCTCAATTTAAAAATAAAATATTTTTATTTAACTTTTTATTGATGTTTTATTTATTTATTTTTTAAAATAATTTTTTATAGATATTTTATTGATGTTTTATTTTAAAATTTTGTTTATATTTTATTTAATTTCATTATTTAAATGTTAATAGATGTTTTATTTAATTTCATTGTTTAATTATTATTATTTTTAAAAACAAATTTATTTAAAATTTTAATTAAAAAAATAACATATATTTTTATTGATATTTTATTTATTTTATTTATTTAATTTAAAAAAATAAATTTATTTAATTGTGTAAAAAATAAAATAAAATAAATTTTTATTTAATCTAGCTAAAAATAATTAAAATATTAAGATATGTTTAATATTGCTATTACTTAGTAAATAATTGAAAAATGGTAAAATAGTCTTTTGTTCATTTATCCTATCCAGTCCGTTCAACCAAACGTTAGATTCACTAAAAATAGTCCTTTTCAGACATCTAATTCTATAAAAAACAAACACATGATACATATTCAATCTAACCAAATAGTCCAGGGGATTCACAGTCTCATGACTCAAGTTCGATGGATTCTAATCCCCCCTTATCCAGTCCGTCTAATCAAACACACCCTATATGTAGTGGTTAATGTACTAACCAGTATACTAATAGATAACATGACATAATTTTAGAAATTTTGAATATTTATAATTTGTATAATAAATAGGATCAATAATAATGATATAACACTAATTAGTACACTAATATGTATATTAATTAATGCATGTAGCATTACTGAATAATTAATCTTTTAACTTTGGTAAATGTTGCCCCCAGAATAACCACTTTATAGTCTCTACTTTACCTCTTGGACAACTGGCTGACTATGATAATTATGAGGTGACGATTAATATCTGCTTAGATATTGAAGACTTGAAAAAGGATTCTTTTTTAGCCTTAAACAAACTCAGTAAATAAAATGTATGGCTCAAATTTATTTGAGTTATGTTTGGTAATGGAAAAAAAAAAGGAAAAAAAGCCATAATTTTTTTGAATTTTTATTTATTTATTATTTATTTATATTATTTTTAAGTCCGCCTAATTTAGAAAGATCTAAAAAATGAAAATTAAAAAAATTATTAAAAACAAAAAAAAGTTGACTTTTTAAATTTTTGTAGTATAATTTTTTTATTTTTGTAATTTTTAATTTTCAAATCCATCTCACCTGGTAGAATTTAAAATTTTGACAATTAAATGCCCTCCACAAATTCTTTCACACTATTGTCAAATTTTGTATACATTAGAGACAAATGATGTCCCAAAAATGTGTGAGCTGGAAAACCCAAAATTCGTTGAAAAGTGAAGCCCCGAAAGGAAATTTCCTTTTGCATTTGGGTCAATTTGAATTGAAAAGAAGTTCAAGCTCTCCCTCATTTTCATTCTCTCTCCTTCTATGCACCAACTTTTTGGATTCTACCTATCATCTCCAAGTCAATCAATCTATTACCAACCTTTTTTTTTTTTTTTTTTTTCTTTTTTTAATTCCATTGTCCTGGACTCTTTTGATACAAAAGAACTCAAATTTCTCCACTTTTTCTTGAATTTACTTTTGGATTAATGTTTGGTGATTACCGATGAGCAATACTAGGTATCATGAAAATTTTTTTATGAAAATGATCATGAAAGATTTATGACCCTTGGATTACACTTAAAACAAAGCACCATACACTAATCAAGATAATCCAAGAGTCATAATTCTTTCATGATCATTTTCATAAAAAAATTTTCATGATTCCTAACTTTTCTCATTACCAATATATAAGAGTGTTGTGTCTAACTTTATAATTAATTTTTCTATATATTTTTATACTTTTTTATAAAAATGAGCATTAACGGCGGTTTTTTACCGCCGTTAAAGGATGTAAAACCGCCGTTAAAGCCTTTAACGGCGGTTTTTAAACGGCGGTTTCGTTACCGCCGTTTATGCGCGTGTCGGAAAAAGTAAAACCGTCGTAAAAAGGCAAAATACCGTCGTTAAAAATCGACCAAAAAATGGCGGTTTCGTAGGGCCAAAAACGGCGGTTTTTTACCGCCGTAAATAGGTTAGAATTTTTCAAAAAATAAGGCTCCGTTTGGTAGAGCTTTGTAATTATGATTTGAGAATATGAGTTGTATTTTGAGTTTGTGTGTTTTAGAATTATGATTTGAGTGTAGAAAATTTGTTTGGTTATGGTTTTTGAATAAAGTGTTGAATTGAGTGTGGAATTGAGTTTTGAATTAAGTGTAGAATTGAGTTTTGAAAGTTTGATTTGACATGTGAAGTAAAAAAAATTGTTTGGTTATGAGTTTTGAAAAGAGTTTTCAAAACTTAATTCAAATTGTTATAACTCATAACAAAACACATTACTTTCACATTATTGAAAATTTTGATCAACACTCATAACCAAACTCTTTTTAAAATTCAATTAAAAAAATTTATTATTAACAAAAAATAACATTAATTAATTTTTTAATTGAAAATACTACAAAGGAAATAATTTTTTTTCAAAATAAATATTCAAAAAATTTAAATCATAAATATTTAAATAATTTAAATAATCTAAAAAATTTAATAAGTAAAAAATTAATTTAAATATTCAAAAAATTAAAATAATTTAAAATTTTAATATTTTAAATTTAAAAACAACTGTACACTCAAATCCTAACCAAACACATAAAACAAAATTCAATTAAAAAATTATTTTTAAAACTCATAACCAAACACATAACTCGAAATTCCATACTACTTTCACAACTCTACACTCAAATCGTAACCAAATACATAACAAAAAATTAAAATATTTAAAAATATTTTTATAAAATAGAGTTTGAATTTATTTTTATAAAATATTTTAAAATTTAAAAAATTAAAATTGTAATATTTAAAAATTAAAATATTTAAAAATATTCAAAAAATTAAAAAAATTAAAAAATTAAAAAAATCATAAATCTTAAAAATATTAAAATATTTAAAAATATTTTTATAAAATAGAGTTTGAATTTATTTTTATAAAATATTTTAAAATTTAAAAAATTAAAATTGTAATATTTAAAAATTAAAATATTTAAAAATATTCAAAAAATTAAAAAAATTAAAAAAATCGTAAATCTTAACAAAATTAAAATATTTAAAAATATTTTTATAAAATAGAGTTTGAATTTATTTTTATAAAATATTTTAAAATTTAAAAAATTAAAATTGTAATATTTAAAAATATTCAAAAAATTAAAAAAATTTAAAAATTAAAAAAATCGTAAATCTTAACAAAATTAAAATATTTTTAGAATATTGATTTGAATGGAGTTTTGAAAAGAGTTTTGAATTATGTGTTTGGTTATGAGTTTTAAAAAGTAATGATTATGTTTTGAAATGAGTTTTGAGAAATGAGTGTAGAATTGTGATTTGAAAACCCTAAACAAACACAACACTCAAAAGTGAGTGTTGAACTAGATTTTGAAAGCTCTGCCAAACGGAGGCTAATTCTTTCTTCTTGTACTCCCCAGGTTTTGAACCCATGACCTCTCATCCACCCACACCACCAACCACTTTGCCACAGCCACTTTTCATGAAATATATTACCTAAATAAATATTTAAATATTACTTTTACTTTGTAGATGGTTTCGCCGGAGTGCCGCCGGAGTGCCGCCGGAGCTTCGCCGGAGATTCGCCGGCAAAGACCGCCGGCATTAACGGCGGTAATGGTTGAGCATTAGCGGCGGTTTTATTACCGCCGTTAAAAGTGGGCATTAACGGCGGTTCGTTATCGCCGTTAAAAGTGAATTTAATTACCGTCGTTAAAGACACTTTTAGCGACGGTTTTTTTAACGGCGGTAACGAAACCGCCGTTAAAAGTACTATTAACGGCGGTAACGAAAACCGCCGTTAATAGTACTTTTAACGGCGGTTTTCGTTACCGCCGTTAAAAAAATCGCCGTTAATGCTCATTTTTGGCGTACTAGGCCTGGTTCATAACCTTAAGAGGTGGTCTTTGAGTCTCAAGTTTACGTGTTTGGAATAAGTCTAAAGGACCTTACCTAAGTGAGTTTGACGTAAACAAAAACAAAAAACAAAAAAAAACAGATAACGACAATACAATTTTGCTACATATAAAAATAAAAAAAATAAAAAATTACGTACAATTTTACCTAGGATAAAAAAGAACGGTACGGACTAGATTAATTTTGAATATGACTCACAACATATTAAACTTTACGCTGTAAATTTATTGATAGCTAAAAAGGTGATATATACGATGACTAGAAAAATAAAAATAAAAATAGGATATTGTTGATTATGGTCGAGCATTGAGCGATCATCGATCATGAGGAATTGTATCTTGCAGGGGAGTTTAGGCAGGAAGGATTTTCTCCATCTTCAACTTCTGTTGCAAGTATGCTTGATGGGGAGGGTCAATTCAGAGGAATAAGGAGGGTTTGAAGTAGGATTAGGATAGAAACAAGAAGCAATGGTTTGAACCATGCAATCCCACATCAACTTCTTTACCAGCTTCCTCTTTGGTGGATAAATCAAGCCCTCTCCAATTTTGGGATTGAACCTTGGCTTGGTCTTGGCTCCAACAATTCCATCAGTTGGGTTCACCGCGGTCACACCAGCTCCGGCCTTGGTTCGGACCACTCCCTCACCTGTGTTCACCCCCATCTCTCTCTCTCGCTATTCTCTCTCTCTCTCTCTCTCTCTCTAGTGTCTTCTAATTACAATGGTGAGATAGAAAGCTTTATAAAGAGAGAAAAATGGAGGACCCTTTGAGGTGTTATTTTCAGGGACGGATCCACGCATAGACCAACAGGGGTCACAGCCTCCCCGATGAAATAAAAAATATATATATTAATATACACAACTTTTGAACTTGATATTAATAATATAGAATTGTTGAGGAAAGATGGTCCCTGTTTTTGCTTTTGTCATTGTCTAAGTTAAAAGTTCAGTTCTTTTTCTATTTTTACGGTAACTATATAGGAATCAGGATCTTCTCTTTACATTTTCTCCTTATATTTTTTACTTGCAAGTTCATTGGGCTCACTTGTAAGCCCAATTTTGATAATCCGAATCGTTCATATTTTAAGATTTGTTTAGTATATCATACCTGTAAAAAATCAAGTTGATCGGATATCAGAAAACATGTGTTCGAAAAACTCGAACTAAAAACTATTTTTTTAAAGAATTTAACAAACAGTTTTTCGAACACATACTTTCTGATATCCGATCAACTTGATTTTTTACAAGTATGATATACTGAACAAATCTTAAAATATAAACGGTTCGGATTATCAAAATTGGGCCTAAAAGTGAACCCAATAGACTTACAAGTAGAAAATGCAAGGAGAAAATGCAATGAGGGAATCCTTACTCAACTATATAGAGCGATCACTTTTAATCATAAAAATTATTAAAATTAGACCTCGTGACAAAATGAAAGATTAAGTTTTTATAGATTCTTTGTTCGTGTACATTGAAAGGAAAATTATTGAAAATTTTATTACAGAGTCAATCATTGAGTTGATTTGTATAATTAATTACTTAATGCATAACTTTATTTTTATTTATATATTAAATTCACTAATTATATGATTGTTTTAATTTTTACCTACTAATTTAATATTAAATTTTAGTTTATTTTTTGAATTTAAAAAAAAATGATAATTTATATTAATTTACATAAAAAAAATTACGCATGTGTTGACCCTGCAAATGATTTGGATCTGGCCTGGTTTGTTTTTGTTTTTTTTCTTTGAAAAATGCGGCAGACCCCACCCCCAGTAACCTCCAGCCCCATGTGGTTGTGGGTGATTGGAAGGAAAGAAAAAAAAAATAAAAAATAAAATTTGAACTAGCCAATGACAAAAAACTGGGGGTGCTGGGCGTGCCCCCACTGGGGGTCCCTAGCACCGCTGTTTTTCTTTTTGGAAGTGGTGAGCTGATGAGGACTATCTACATCATAATGAGACAAGAAAAAATATAGAGTAAATTACAAATACATTTTTGAGGTTTGTTTTAAAGTATAGATTATTTTTTGTGATTTATAAAATTATAAATACTCTCTTGTTAGAATTTTTTATTTAACAAAATTAAGTAAAAAAATAAAATTCATAATTGTTCTCCTACATAATAATAAAATTACTTAAATTATTAATTGAAACATATTTATAGTATTATTAAAAATTATTAATTAATTTCATAATTTATTAATAAAATAAATAATTTATTATAAAATAATTTTTGAAATTATAAAGAGTAATTCGTATTTTAATTAAAATTTAGAATGGGTTTGTAATTTACCAGAGTCGAATCCAATTAAGGGTGAACTGGGGAAAGCGACCTTTCTGCCGTGGTCCGTGGAGTTTCAAAATTCATTTGTCCTTCTTCAAAAGTGGTTCCTGTCATGTCGTAATGTCTGTTTTGGAAGAGTATGAGCGTGTTTGGGGGTGTGATAAGCAAATGTTTTTATCTTTTTATTTTTTTTAAATCACATTAATTTTTTATTTTTTTAATATTTTTTTATAGGATTAATTATTTAAAAGTCCTATCTAGATATTTTGTGGTAGCTTAGGTCCTATCTAAAAGTTTTTGAACCAATAAGTCCTATTTATAAATAAGAAGACATTTTTACCCTTCAATCAAAACAGTTATATATATATATATGTATATAACATAAGCGGATCTGATATTTCGTATCTGAGAGTACTGAATTTCGTCTTTGTTGTAAGTAAAGAGTTTCACTCTCCTCACTCTGTTTTTAAACCTTCTCCATTTGTGGGTTCTTTTTCACTGTTCTTGTTTGGTTGTTGAGAAACCGGAAGAAAATGAAACAGATTGGCTTGACTTAATAATGTACTGTTTTATGGTTTTATTGGACTGAACTGAGCTCATGTTGTTCCTTTTGTCATGAAAAGTCTTAAATTTCAAGCTGCAGTTTCAGGCCCCGTATTAAAGCGACTTTTTTTTTTTTTAGGGTCTTGTGTTGTAATATGCTTGGATCATAGATCCCTTTATAATCTGCTATACAGATGTTTTATAATTAAAAGATATAGAAATTTCATGAGCTGAAAATTCTCTCCTCTGTTTTTTTGGTTGGTTTAGGTATGTATGGTGAGGGTTGTTGGTGCAGATAGATAAAAAGATACAGATGCAGTGATGAAGAGAGAGAGAGAGAGAGAGAGAGAGAGAGAGAGGGGTAAATAGCTGAGACGAGAGAACGAATTAGGAGATTGAGAGAGAGAGAGAGTTTTTTAAAATTGAGATCTCAATTTTAATCATGAAAAAAATTGAGAAATTTTTCAAAATTAATAATTATAAATTTCTTAGAATATTTGCAGAATTATCTTTCTTTTTAATCTCATAACTTTCTCAGAAACCAAACAGAAATTTTTTAATTTTGATAATTATATACTGAAATCATTCTCTGTTTGAAAATTGAGAATATTCTCAGTTTAAAACTGGAAAAATGATAATATTCTCAATTTTAACACTAAAAAAACTGAAAAATTTCTCAATTTTATTGAATATTTTTACAAACTGAAATCATTCTCAAATTTAAATTGAGAACATTCTCAATTTTGAAACTGAAAATATCTCAATTCTTACCTACAAACCAGATCTCCTGCCCCCATCTCTTTAGTCGATTTCATATGCTCTGTTTTGAACCCTGTAAGTGATCAATCAAGCATTTTAAGGGTTGGGGTTACACAAACACACACAAGGGATACACTTGAAAACCACAGTTTTGAGAATCTAGACTCTATCAAAAACCCAAAATTGATGGGTAAAAAGACAGAGAAGAGACGAAGACCGAGTCAACCAATAAAGACAATAGTGTCTGGATCAGAGAAGAGAGAAACCCTACGGTATAGTATACCTATAGAGAGAGAGAGAGAGAGAGAGTTTGTTTGCTTGTTTGGTGGTCTGAAAAAAATTGGAAAAAATGTGAAGTGGGCAGTGAAAGCGAAGCAATGAATGCGAGTTACGGTGGAGAGATTGTGGTGTCTGCTTGTCTACTGATCAGAGATAGAGTGTGATCTCCGACGACGATGCTTCTTCCGTCTCTGGATCCTCCGACAAACCTGTTTCAGTTCGTTTTCGGTGGAATTGTCAAGCCACTCCAAGCTCTAGGCCAGTTCTTGGGTCCCAAGAGATCGAACTCAGCTTCTTCTTCTTCTTCTTCGCTTTCGGTTGGTACCGGAGCTTCGACTGAGGATGAACTCGATCAGGTTGGTACCGGAGCTTGGACTGAGGATGAAGTCGACAGAGAGACAAAACGGGACTGACATCGACTGAGCTTCGAGATGAAGTCGATTGAGCTTCACATTCAACTCACTAACCGCTCCGATCTTCTTTTGCTTCACATCAATGAAGCAAAACGGGACTGACATCGTTCAAGAATGGATTGAGAGAGAGAGAGAGTAAGAGTGAATGAAGTACAACAATGGAGGTAAATCATCTGGTTAATGTTTTGATTTGGTAAGGGTGGTTTCGTCATTTGAATGGATTATGGGACTTGCTGGTTTAAAGTTTTTGAACTAGGAGTTAATGGACCATTATTTACTAAAACGGGACTTGGCTGTAAATCACCCTTTTTTATAAAAAATATTTTTAGATTATTCTAAACAAATCTTAATCACAAGTAAGTTTTTAATTTATTTGAGATCATATTATTTTTTTTACACATTTTTGTTTTCTTAAATTAAAAAAAATTAAAAAATTAACTTTTAACTAACTTTTCAAAATAACTCATAAAGTAATGTTATGCGATGTATATAATAATAATAATAATAATAATTATAAAACATAATATAAAATAGGATCACTAGTATTGGTTTTATCACTTTAATATCGATTGTTTCTCAAAAAAATTAATTAATTAATTAAATTTAAAAAAAAAATATTATACAAACTATAAAAAAAAATTCATACGGAGTGATATGACTTTATATACCACTGGTCCATATAGGTGTAGCAATATTTTATTTTGATCATTATAATTTTACTTTTATTGATTTAAATTTCACGTTTTAAATTACATTTTAATGTGATCTGATGTTAATATTTTGAACGAAAAAATGATAAGTGCAAAATTAAAAGAATCAAAGGAAAATTCTGAAAAAATTATAAGGATTGTCACTATAACAATTAGATGTGTAAAATTTAAATTGATAAAATTACCACTAATATTAACCACTTGGCTCAAAGTAGATAGAACTTACTTATCAAAAATAAAAGATCATGATAAGACAAAGTTGGACAAAGCAGGCATGTTATTCAACAGTATTTGCCACTGTTTTCATCACTCTGGTCTAGTCCAACCTAGGAAAGCAAGGCAAAGCCCCCACAGAGATTTAACATGTAACCTTTGGACCACAAACAAATCAATTACTCAGATTTTCTTGTTCAAGGTCCTACCACACTCCCAAATTTCTAATGGCAATTTTTACCTACTCCGTATCCACTAAATTTGTGTTTATTTTAAGGATTAAGCAGGAGATTGGAGTATGCATTTCAATCAAGAAAAATACCATAAACTTCAAAAGTTTTACTAAAAAAAACTACCAAACACACATGAATGTGATTGATAGATTTTTTTGGTAAAAACTTTTGATAGCTGTGGCATTGCTCATCAATCAATTCCAAATCTCATGTTTGAATGCAAAACTGGATTTTCATATTGACAATTCATTCAGATTATATATCTCTCATGTGGGGAATTATTGAGCTCATGTTTGATCGTAGGTTTGAGGATTCTACGACAGTTGTCCCCACCTCATGTGGTAATCGGCCTTCCCTACGGCCAGAAGTATAATAACTGTTAAAACCAGTTGAGAGAGAGAGAGAGAGAGACAGACAGACAGAGAGTCTCTGTGAAATATATTATTTCAATAATGAAACCAATGTACATGGTCTCCTTTATATAGGAGAAAAAAGACAAGATAAGGACTAAGATACATAGCTATCTATATACATATCTATCTACAGATATGTAGATAAACATCAACCAACTTGAGTTTGGAAACAAGTTCAATGAAGCGGCTAGGAGGATGAGCTTTGGTGAAGATATCAGTAGGTTGATTAACAAGAGAGATCGGATGGAGATGAACAGTACCATGAGTGACATGTTGACGAATAAAATGACAGTTAATCTCAATGTGCTTGGTGCAATCATGAAAAGCGTCATTGTGAGCAATCTAAATAGCACTCTGATTGTCACAATAGAGGTCAGTAGCACCAGAGGGGGTAACATCCATGTTAGCAAGAAGCCAACGAAGCCAGAGAAGCTCCTGAGTAATATCAGCAAGAGCACGGTATTCGGCTTTTGTACTTGAACGAATAGTAAGAGATTGTTTCTTGTTGTGCCAAGAAATAAGAGAATCGCCTAAGAAGAAACAGAACCCTATAGTAGAGCGGCGGTCAGTAGGATCCCCAGCCCAATCAGGATCGGAAAAGGCACGAAGCTAAAGAGATGAGTGGGTGGAATAATGAAAACCATGAAACAAGGTGCCTTTGAGATAGTGAAGGATACGTTCTAAAGCATCAAAATGAGGTGTATGAGGAGCTGACATATACTGGCTGACAATATGGACAGCATAAGCAATATCATGACGAGTAACAGTGAGATAGACAAGGTTGCCAACCAGCTGACGATACAAAGTAGCATCAGAGAGTAGAGTGCCATCAAAAGGAGTAAGATGACTCTGAGTCTCCAGGGGAGTGGAGGCAGTCTTGCAATCTATAAGATCAGCATAAACGAGAAGATCAGAGGTATACTTAGCCTGAGAGAGAAATGAACCTGTGGAGTCATGGGAGATTTCAAGACCCAAGAAATAGCTGAAAGGACCAAGGTCTTTCATCTCAAAATGATGGTTGAGAAACTGTTTGAGGCGAAGAATACCATTCACATCATCACCGGTGATAATCATGTCATCCACATAAAACAGAAGCAGGGTGGTCCCTTGAGCAGTTTTCCGCACAAAAAGAGGAGTATCATAAGAACTAGAGGTGAAACCATAATCATGAAGAGTAGAGCTGAACTTGGCAAACCAAACGTGCGGGGCTTGCTTAAGACCATATAATGCACGCTGAAGTTTGCAGACCTTATGAGGTGTATAAGTAGACCCAGGGGGAGATTGCATGTAGACCTTCTCTAGAAGATCACCATTAAGGAAAGCATTTTTAACGTCCATTTGAGAAAGGTCCCATTGACGAGTGGGAGCAACAGCAATCAAGCTGCGAACAGAGGTAAGATGGCCAACAGGAGCAAAGGTCTCCTCATAATCAATATCATATTCCTTGTTGAAGCCTTTAGCAACAAAGCGAGCTTTGTATCTCTCAATAGAGCCATCAGAGTGGGTCTTGATTTTGTATACCCATTTGCAGCCAATGACAGTCTTTCCAAGGAAAAGATCAACAACGTCCCAAGTATGAGTTTTGTCTAAAGCCTACAATTCATCAGTTATAACATGCTGTCAAAAAGGATTAGAGCGAGCCTCGCTATAGAAGGTAGGTTCATGAGTAGAAAAAGTAGTAGAACCAACAATATAATCACGAAAACAAGTAGAAGGTTGTGTTACCGGGTGTGGCTGAGCAAAAGGTGGAGGAGCTAGAGGGCATAGGAGAGATGCAACAGGAAGGGAGGATCCCAAGGGAGCAAGAGTAGGACCATCAGAGTGAGCAAGCTCACGGGCAAAACCAGTAGACAAGGATGTCTCTAAAGGGGCAGGCAGGGGCCCTGTATCAATCTCATCAGAAAACAAATCTATGGAAGGGTTAGTTAAGAATAGAGAGGGTGAGGGAGTGGATAAGCGAAATTGGGAGAGGGAGGAAAACATTTTGTATTCTTAAAAAACCACATAACGAGAGATGCGGAGGCGTTGAGAGATAGGATCCCAACAACGATACCCTTTATGTTCAATACCATACCCCAAAAAGCAACAAAGACGTGAACGAGGTTCAAGTTTGTTGTGTTCATGAGGTTAGAGAAGAACAAAACATACAGAACTAAAGACCCTAAGATTGGGGGAAGGGGGACAAGTGCCATGCAAACGCTCATAGGGAGTGTGATTATGAATAACAGGTGTAGGGATACAATTTATAGTGTAAGCAGCAGTCAGAGCAGCTTCGCCCCAAAAATTTTCCGGACAAGAGGAAGAGAGAAGGAGAGCTCGAGTAGTGTCGAGAATATGCCTATGTTTCCATTCAGTACGTCCATTTTGTTGAGATGTGCCGGGACAGGAACGACGAAGCTGAGTACCATGACTTTGAAGAAAAGAAAAAAAAATCAAAATCCTTATATTCCATGGCATTGTCGGAGCAAAAGATCTTAATAGTTTTAGAAAATTGGGTTTAATAAAGTTGTTTGAGCTCAGAGCGATTTTTCATAAGAAGCAACCATGTAAAACGGGAAAAATCATTTATAAAAATAAAAAAATAACGTGCACCTCCCATAGTAGGAGTAGGGGAGGGGCCCTAAACATCAAAATGGATTAGATCAAAAGGTACAAGAGAAATAGAGTCATTTTTATTAAATGATAAAGCAGATTGTTTGGCAAGTTGGCATGACAAACTGAGAGGGTAATTTATGTGATTAAATTAGGCCATGCTAGGCCCATTGGGCTGAGCTTCAGGTTTTTGTGGCCAGAGTTTGGATAGCTCAGTCCTAGGCCGTGCTAGGTGCCGAGCTAGCTAGTAGTAGGTTACTTGGGCCCTGATTTAGCTATCCAACGCCAAACCCCGTAAGAGGGCCAAGATGTTAGTAGGGAAATGGACCGAGCTGAAGGTAGCTTTGCAAGGCGCTATCCTGCATAGAGGTTTACTTTGGTGCTGCCTTCAACGTTGTGGAAGTGTTAGTTCGTTGAGTGATACCAGCCAAGGTAAAAGGGTTGAACCCATCTCGTCTGTCTGGTAGTGAGAAGAGTGACTTAAGAATAGACATTATCCTTGGGAGTGTGATTCCTAGGAGGACTCTGCTAAGGAGGATTGGAGTCTTACTAGGATTGTGCTAGGCGGAATCTATAAAAGCTCATAACAAGATCTATGTACAGGTATCATAATTCTTATTCTCAAATACACAGAGCTTTTGTGTCTATTGTCTATCTGCTGACTTAGTCATCGGAGGGGTTTCCGGCACACACCTGCCGGCTAGCTCACGTTTGTGTTTTCAGGTGATAAGATGACGACGTTTGGAGGAGTGCAAACTTAATCGACAGGATTATACGGGACAGATTATTTCATGCTCGTACAATTAGCGCTGTCTGTGGGAAACCACACAAAAAACAAACCTTTTGATTGAGTTTTCTCTTTTGTTAAATTCTATGGCGTACAATGAAGACTTGCCATACTCTACTATTGATGGGCAAACCCCGAAAGGGGGCGGAAGGTGAGAAGGTTTACCTTTTATCCTGCCCATGGCAGAATTAGATCCCCAGCGATGGAACCCACGAAGAGACACACGAGAAAGGAGAGGCACAAGTCCTCGTCGCTCCCAAAGCCTTGACAGGCAGAGGCGGATGATGGATCCTTAGGTTCTAGAAGACCGCGTAAGGGAGCAAAACGAATTAATACGTAGGATAGCAGCTGATATGGAGACGATGAAGTGCTAAATAAAAGGTAAAGAGGTGGCAGAAGAAGAGATGCGCAAAGGCAGGACACATTTTTGCCACTCAGAAGATCGTAACAGGCAAGTCATACCGTCACAAGTTAAAAGTAAAAGCCTCAAGATAGGCGACACACAATCAAGGACTTCAAAGACTCATTGCTTCAGGTCTGAGAGAACGAGGACTGAAAGGTCTTGTACCGAGGGAAGCAGTTATCGGCCCTCGCATTTGTAGAGACCATAATTTTTGTAATTACCATTAAATCCCTAACCTTGAGTTTATTTCAACCAAGCCCTTGAATTTTCGCTTAATTGCGTTTTAAACCCTAGAATCGAGAAGTATCGCAGATTAATTCGAGTAAACCCTAATTGATCCCGTAGATTAATAATCACCTTTATAACCTTATTATTAATTATTAGACCCAATAATTATAGATTAATCACTTTAAAATCTTAATTCCCGGTAATGCCGTTTTTGCTCGGTTTCTCGCCTTTGTTTGCGCTTTAATTTAACGGGACCCGAATTTGTTATTCTAACTATTTTCTAGTGTTAGTATATTGTATACTAAATATCAAGGTTTCATAAATTTAGACTTGGTCCCTATATACTTCTATTTTATTTCATTCCAAACCTTAATTGTAGTACTTTCTTAATTAATTTACTTTTGCCTATTATTTTATGTTTATAAATACAAATATCTTATATATATATATATATATTTCTTGAAGCCCAAGCTGTTGGTCATGTAATGGATGAAGGGGGCCTTGATCAACTTCGACAAATTGCACTTATAGAACTTGGCCCCTAAGAAACCTCCCAATCCGTCTCTATATATATATGCACACTTCTCCCCCCTCATTTTACACAATTTTAGCTATGCACTAGAGGAGTGAGAGAGAGTGATCTTGGAAAAAAAAAAAAAAAAGAGGGAGAGAGAGAGAGAGAGAAAAAGAAGAATTGTGTTGAGTCTTGTACAACAAAGGTAAACATACATCACCTCTTCTCTCAAGTTCTTTTACCACTTGTATTTCCCCTCCTAATACATGCTCTTTGTATATATATATATATGTTGTAGTCTAGGCCTATACTCTTGTATAAATGTGTATTAATCAAGAAATTGTATGCTTTTCTTTCTTTCTTAAATTTCCAGCAACAAATTTTTCTCTCTCTTGAATTTATTTTCCTATCAAAACTCCATAAACTCGAAATCTATTTTTATGGTGTAATATTTGGTATGTCTAGAGTATGTGATAAGTTTGGTAGGACCTAAGGATGTATTTTTATAACCTAAACAATTTTTCTAAGTTTGTTACTCACAAAACCAGAAAAACAGTCAACTTTCCCTATTTTTACAAAATTCCGGAAAAATAATCTTGAGTCTGCTTTTATGTCAAAATCTTAATCTTGGTGTTATATTTTAACTAAAATTTGTTTGAACTCAAGAGAGTGAGGGGTTCGAGAGAAAAACTGATTTGTGTAACTCTCAACGAATCTGGATAGATCTTGGTAATTCTGAATTATCTTAAAATCTGAAACACCTATCCTACTTTCGTAAATTGAGTTTGAAACTAGACTTGTTTATCTATAAACTCACATGAGGCCAGGTACTTAGGGCCAATAAAAGTATTTTTTTCATAATTATTTTCAAACTGGTTTAAATCTGGAAATTTGAAAATTTGTGTTAATATGCTCTTATTTGGTTTGCAACTCTTATATTTTATGTTTCTTGAATGCTTTAGTCTCGATATGGAATCTATGATAAATTGTGAATTTGTTTTACCATGAATAAATTACTTGTTGTTTAGTTTGGATTCGTAATTATACTGACCAAGCTTTGCTATAACTAAGAATATAATGCACTTAATAAAGGGGAAATCAAATGGGATGGTAATGGGTTGTGATCATTGTATTAAATTTTATGAGATAATGAACGACGGATTCAAGAGTATGATATAGTGGAATGTGTTTCATTTTTATGAAGTCTTGCGCAAGTGTGCTTTCGAACCCTAACATGGCAAGGAAGGTATTCTGGCTGCTTAACGGAAATGAGAGGCATAAGGGTGGCAGTGAGGGTCTCACACAGGGAGAGTATCCTTGGAAGCCCGTTTCCTTGGGGCAGATCGTGATGTCACCACTCGGGTATGTAACCTAGGTGCGTGGGCATCATTGGTGATTGTGCGGTAAGCGATGCACCGCTGGTTATACGGTAAGCGACGCATTGGTATTATATTAACCAAGAGGGAGTCAGAATTGCCCGTGGCCAGTGTTAGTGGCTAGGTAAGAACGGCATTCCGCAGGGAGTTGCCTAGAACTAACTAAAATTGACTATTATTCATGAGAACTGAAATTTAATTATAAGCTCTACTTAATTATTGCTTTCGCTGTATGTTATGATCGTGCCATTATGTTACTTGTGTATTTGGAATGGGAAAAGGGTTGAGGTGTGTGTGTTTGTTGAGCATTCCAAGCTCATGGCGTTTTATGCCAGGTGAAAGCGAGTTTTACACTAAGAACAGAATTCCTAAAAGCTTTGCGGAACCAGGGTTGCTTTAGAGATTAGATTGTATATTTCTGGTATTTGGGATAATCTTTTTGTATCAAGGAACTGATCTATATTTAAAGACTTGAAAATTTTTATCTGTAACTGTTATTAATATTTTCTTTTAGTATAACTATTTGTATTTTGTACTTAAAAATGATGTGTATCCGCTACTTAAACCCTGGTGTATCGTTATATTATATTATCAAAATTTGGGGCGTCATATCATTCGCATCAAACAACATCTAGACACACAAAGTTACCTAGGTTGGCAGACTTGCAAACAGTACTGGAGGAAAGGGCCTGAAGGAGGGAGCACACCCAGGCATACAGCAGGGTCTCGACTCTACAATGGTTGGCTCCTAGGACACATGGGAGTGTCGAGGATGGGATACCAGTACCACCCTTGCTTACGAACCAGCAGGCAAAGTATTAGTAAGGTTACAAAGCTCGCTGTTTGTTCCGACGATTGAGAACGCACCATTACCCTTAGGCTTCCACCATTCTAAATTCACGACTTATGAAGAGAAGTCGGACCCCTACATGCACCTGAGCCACTTTTGCCAGGTTATGGCTGTATATCAATGAAATGAGGCCCTGATGTGTATCTTGTTTCCTTCTAGCTTAGGCGACCTGGGTTTAGCATGGTTCGAGAGGTTGCCATAAAGTAGCATAGCTTCATAGGCACAGCTAACAGAGGCATTTGTGGCCAGGTTTAGAACAAACTCCAAGACGCCAATGGAGATTGACCAGCTTCGCTCTATAGACATGAGCGAGAAGGAAACATTGAAGTCTTACAACAATCGGTACTGAGAGACCTTTAATCAGATTGGGGACTGCCCCACAAACCTAGCTATAGCACAGTACAAGCGGGGTTTGCCGGTAGGTAATAAGTTAGGGGATTTAATGACGATGTCACCACCCCTCACAATGGAAACCCTAATAGAAAGAGTGCATTAGCACATCTAGATAGAAGAAGATGGTGCCTGAGCCAAAGTGAAATCTGGCACAATAACGATGTCTGACAGAAAACCTACAACAAAAGTCAACACGGTCGGCTGGGAAGAACGACCGAACAAAAATGGTAGGAGCAAACGGGAGGACTCCCAAGCAAGAAAATTGAGAGTCCGAACCGCCATTACCACAGTGTTCAATAAACCTATCAACCAGATTCTTAGTGAGACACGTGACGAACTCTTCGTTTGGTGGCCAGCCAAGTTGAGAGAAGTGCAGAGGGGCTACGATGATAGGTACCATTGCACCTTCCATGATGAAAAAGGGCACCGAACTCAAAACTCTACGCAATTAAGACAACATCTGGAGGAGTTAGTGGCTGCAGGCCACTTGGACCAATATGTTGAAGGGGGAGCACAACCAGCCCCCTAGGACCGCAACAGGCCGAATAAGATGCCGGTCAACGGTCCGCCCCAAGGCATAATCAATGTAATACATGGGATCATCGAACTTGAATGAGTATGTGAACTCAGAGGGATGATCAAGAAGGCTAAGCACATGAGAGAAGTACTAAGTGCACAACCTACTGTGAAAAAGGAAAAAACGAAGGCAACGAACATCATCACCTTTTCTGACAAAGACTTAGCAAGGTTACAAAGCCCTCATAACAACGCACTGGTGGTCACTCTATGCGTCAAGAATTTCGACATCAAGCGGATCCTAATTGACCAAGGGAGCTCATGCGAGATAATGTACTATGAGACCTTCAAGCAACTAAAATTAGAGGACAAAGATTTAGCACCCGCAACATCTCCCCTAGTTTGCTTCAACTCAATGCCAGAATGGCCGGTTGGCAAGATAATCTTACCAGTTAAAGCAAGAACGATGAAGAAACAGGTGAAATTTTGGGTATTGAAAGTCCCTTCCACTTACAACATAATCTTAGAAAGAGCGTCGTTGCACGCTATGCTGCTGGGCTGCAAAAAAGTTCATACAAATGGTAGAAGAGCTAGAAAACAACGAGCTGTTCACAGACGTTAGCAAAGCAGTCGACCAGAAAGCAGTGGAAGAATTGGTAGAGGTAAGGATAGATAAGATAAACAAAGAAAGAAAGGTTCTTTTTGCTAGGCTCGTCTCTGTCCAGCACCGAGAGAATAGAGATTGTGGAATTTTTTACCTCTAACATCGAAGTGTTTGCCTGGACGACGTATGACATGCCTGGAATTGACCCTAACTTCATCTGCCATCAACTCAATGTCCACCCAACCACCAGACCAATTATACAATGAACTCGCCGATCGATACTCCACCACGCAGAGATAGTGGTGGAAGAAGTGGGAAACCTGCGGAAAGTACGGGCAATCAAAGAAGTACACTATCCTAGGTGGATTTCCAACACGGTAGTGGTACCAAAAAAGAATGGCAAATGGCGCATTTACGTGGACTACAAAATAGTCAACAAGCATACCCGAAAGACAGCTTTCCTCTACCACAAATAGACCAACTGGTGGACCTAATTGCAGGGCATAAACGACTTAGCTTTCTTGATGCATATCGCGGTTACTATCAAATCGCTATGTATAAACCGGACTAGAAGGTCACATCGTTTACAACTCCCAGGGGATTATATTGCTACAAGGTCATGCCTTTTGGCCTAAAAAATGTGGGGGCAACATTCCAATGGATGATTACCAAAATGTTCGAGCCATTGTTAGGTAGAACAATGGAAGCTCACATAGATAATATAGTGGTCAAAAGTTAGAATAAGGGGGACCATCTTAAGGATCTTAATGAGATGTTTCAAATTTTGAAATCCCATAAGCTGCGACTGAACGCATCCAAGTGCACATTCGGCGTGGGGTCAGGAAAATTCCTGAGCTTTCTAGTGACCAACCGGGGTATAGAAGCTGATCTGTCTTAGATCAAAGCTATCCAAGATCATGAAAGGCCTAACACAATCAAGGAGGTACAACATCTCACTGGCCTAGCAACCGCATTAAACCGATGTATAAGTCGGTCGTCAGATAGGTGTCGACCGTTCTTCCAGGCACTAAGGCCAAGTTTGAGTGGGATGACGAGTGCGACTGCGCTCTGGAAAGCTTGAAAGACTACATGACCTCTCCTCCGTTGTTAGTAACCCCAGTACTAGGATATGAACTCTTTTTATACTTAGCAGTTTCCCAGTATGCAGTTAGCACGGTGTTGGTACGCGCTGAGGGAATACAGCACTTGGCTATCTTTTATGTTAGCAAAACATTGCTGGACGTCGAAACAAGGTACCTGCCGTTGGAAAAGTTGGCCTTAGCTTTGGTGATGGATTCAAGAAAACTGTCACACTACTTCCATGCCCACACCGTGATTGTCTTAATGGCCTTCCCCTTAAAAGCATTGTTTGAAAGAGCGAACTTTTCTAGGAGAATTTTGAAGTGGGCCGTGCAATTAGGGCAGTTCGATGTTAAGTTTCAACCGAGAACTGCGATGAAGGCCCAAGCTTTGGCAAACTTCATGACTGAGCTTGCACCAGGCAGTCATCATGTTTGCCCGATCGACTTGACTGAGGCAACCAAAAAAATGGGAGAAAGTGCCGCAGGGATAGCACAACCCCCAAAGCAGGATGCTCAACTACATAACGAACCATTCAGCCTTGCAGAAAAAAAAGAAGGAACAGACCGCAGTACTATCGGCAATGACTCACCCAAAAGTAAAATCCTTGGACAATGAGGCGGTAAGGATCAAATCCTAATGATGGATAATAACTTAGAAGAAAGCATGATCAACGCCCCTGATCCCAAGACATCATCAGATCCTTTCACTTGCTAGAAATTGTTCGTAGGAGTGATATGGAAACTTTTTGTGGATGGAGCATCCAACAGGCGCGGTGCAGGACTTGGCATAGTCCTTATCTTGCCAGATGGCCTAACGATCGAACATTGAATCAACCTTGGCTTTCTAGCATCCAACAACGAGGCGGAGTATGAAGCATTATTAGCGGGTTTGAAGTTAGCATTTCGCATGAAGGCCACCAAGCTAATGGTATATAGGGACTCCCAACTGGTAGTCAACCCAATTTTGGGCGACTACGAAGCAAATGATGATAGAATGGCCAAGTACCAAGAGTTGGTCAGAAATGAGATCACGAATTTGAAGTGGTTCGGATAGAGCAAATCGGTTGAGAGGAAAATAGTAAAGTAGATAGTTAGCCGATTTTGCGTCAATGGCAAGTACGTCTATCCTACACCCATTGTTAATTGACTTCCTATCTAGACCAAGTATTGAAGATCTAAAAGCAGCCGAAGCATGTTGCGCCGATCTAGGTCCTTCCTGGATAGATTCTATCATAGTGTTTTTAAAAGATAGCATCTTACCTAAAGAAAATAAAGAAGCCAACAAAATTAAAACAAAGTCACAGCGATTTTGGCTCTCCCCATCACTAGCATTGTACAAAAAATCCTTCACAGGACCTTACTTGAAGTGTGTCCATCCCAGCAAGGTCGAGGCATTTTTGTTCTAAATACACGAAGGCATTTGCGGAAGCCACCAAGGGGGAAGATCGTTGGCCTACCGAGCAATTTCACAAGGGTATTGGTGGTCGTACATGCAAGCAGACGCAGAAAAATATGTTAAGAAGTGTGAGAAATGTCAGAAGTTCACACATCAAATACATCAACCAGCCAGAGAGCTCCTACCTTTGACCAACTTGTGGCCCTTTGCAATGTGGGGCCTGGATATAGTGGGACCACTCCCAACCGCGCCAAGCAACAGAAAGTTCTTTCTCACAGCAACAGATTACTTCACAAAGTGGGTGAAAGTAGAAGTACTCGCATCCATAAAAGAAAAAGATGTCAATAAGTTTGTCTAGCAGAACATGATAACCCGGTTTGGCATTTCCAAGGCTCTAATATCTGATAACGACACTCAGTTTGATGGAAAAATCTTCAGGGGTTTTTGCAAAGAATACAAGATAGAATTCTATAACTCTACGCCGGCATACCCCCAAGCCAATGGCCAGACTAAAGCTTTCAACAAAATAGTCTTAGATGGCCTGAAAAAGAGGTTGGAAAAAGCAAAAGGCAAATGGGCTGAGGAATTTCCCCACGTCTTATGGGCTTATCGAACTACACCTCGGCGATTGATTGGCGAAACACCTTTTTCATTGGCTTATGGCATGGAGGCGGTAATCTCTCTGGAAATTGGCTTCCCCACCATCAGAAGCGAAAATTTTGATCCAGACTTGAATGGCAAGGCCATATCCCTAGAACTCAACCTTGCAAAAGAAAGAAGAGAGAGAGCATTGGTGCATATTGCCTCGTATCAACAGGAATTGTCCAGGAAATAAAATAAAGTGGTGCACCCTAGACAATTCAAGATTAGAGATTGGGTACTGCGCAAAGTTATGGGAAACACCTTAATACCGGGAGATGGCAAATTAGGACCTGATTACGAAGGACCATACAGAGTGATTGGTTTGGCTGGAAAATGGGCATATCACTTAGAAGATTGGGACAATAGAGCTATTCCATGGCCATAGAACACGGCCAATCTCAAAATATTTTATTTTTAACTTTTTTCTTAAACACTTGTAATTTTTTATTTTTCAATAAAACAAGTAGACATTTTTTCAGTAAAAATTGTTTCCTTTGTTTAAGTTGATCACCCGACTGGAGGCAATCAAAGAAGTTTGGCTGGTTTGACCAAACACTTCCTCTTCAGCTAAGATAAGGATCTAGGCTCAATAAAGTTGGCAGGTTTGACCAACATTTTTTTCTTCCTCAAGTCGAGATAAGGATCTAGGCTCAGGAAGGTTGGCAGGTTTAACCAACACTTTTTTCTTCCTAAAGCCAAGATAAAGATATAGGCTTAGAAAGGTTGGCAGGTTTGACCAACACCTTTTCTTCCTCAAGCCAAGATAAGGATCTAGGCTCAAGAAGGTTGGCAGGTGTTGGACTAACACCTTTTCTTCCTCAGTCGAGATAAGGATCTAGGCTTAGGAGGTTGGCAGGTTTGACCAACACTTTTTCTTCTTCAAGCCGAGATAAGGATCTAGGCTCAGGAAGGTTAGCAGTTTGACCAATACTTTTTCTTTCCTTTAGCCGAGATAAGAATCTAGGCTCAGGAATATTGACAAGTTTGACCAACACTTTTTCTTTTAACCGAGACAAGGATCAAAGAAAAAATCTCTATTACAAAGGTTTTGCAGTTTCCCAAGTTATTCTTTAGTCGAGATAAGTATCTCAGTCGAAAATAATGGGCAGGTTAAAGAATGGCCAAGCTAAGTAGGTCGGCTAAAACTTGTAGTAAAAATGATACACTATAAAAGGGAAAAGTGCAATAACTGAGCAAGAAGTTGAAAAAACACAGGAAAAAGGCAATAACTGAGCGAGCAAAACAAAATAAGTTTCATTCATTGAAAGAAATTACAAAAGGTGGGGCGTATAGCCGGGTTACATTTCATAAAAAGTAAAAAATAAAAAAAAATAAAAATAAAAATAAAAAATAGCAACAAACAAGGAAAAAAGGTTTTCCTGGTCAAGCAAACAAATCATCAAGGTCAATGTCCAGGTCAACCCGGATTTCGCAACTGGATAGGCCGGTTTCAGTAGCTGCTTTCTAGGTTAGGTTGGTCACAGGCACACCGTCAACCGTGCTTGGCCCAAGTTGGCTGAGCAGATCCACCCAAGCAGGTCGAAAAGGCTGAAGACCGAGGTCAGTGTTGGCAGGTGGGGCATTAATTGGATCAGGTGTCTCATCTTCCTCCTCCCCCTCTTGAAGAAACTTTTGTTGGACCGTGTTTGCATAGTCCGTCATATAGCTCGGTACAAAGTGAAAGGGAGGGTTTAGAAAGATTTCGGAGTCATACCCCTGACCGAGCTTGGCAGCCGTAGCCTTCCAGCCACATTTGAAGAAAATGTCCTTGGCTGCTTCACACTGCTGAACATAGGTCTCTTCTCCTTCTTTAAAACCTCGATCTTTGGTGTCCTCTGCCTTCTTCTTCCACTCTTGGACCTCGACATTCAGTTTCTTTTCAAGCTTAGCAAGCTCCTGCAGGTAGCGTTCTTTTTTATCAGCCAGAGCTTTTTGCTTAACAGCTTTAGCCGTGTTGACAAGCTCGGCCAGTCTTTCATTTTCAGCGTTCACCTCGGTCAGCTTTGCTTTTGCCTCCTTCAATTCAGCCTCTTTGGCATCAGCATTAGCATTAGCTACGCCCGACCAAGTAGTTTTTCGTAGCTCAAGAACACGTTTGTGAGCTACTTGGTTTTTTTGCAGGTCTAGCACAAACATTCAGAATGATTACATAGAAACTGAGTATTAGGTCCATATCGGTATCAATTATTGAGTTGTAGGGATTTCAGATTTTACCAATATCATAGACTTGGACGCCGAGCGAATAACCTTCAACTCGGTTAAACCTTCGTGCCGCTCCATGTTGGCTGGTATGCAAACATTTTTTGCTAAATTAAAAGCAAGAAGGTGATCCTTCTCAACACTGACAAAGTCTTGTGTGGTTATGGCACGGCCCCTGAAGGACACGGTTGGTGCCCACACTGGAGGGGATGGAGGATTGAAAGGGCCTGGCTGGCTGTGACTTTGGGGAAGACTGACTTCTAGCAGCTCGGTTTCCAACGGCTCGGTGTTATCTTCGTCCGTCAGGTACTGTGGCACAACAAAATTGGTACGGGCCCATTTGTGCGGTCGAGATGAGGCAGTACGGGTGGTTGGAATGGCTACCACATCGTCGTGTGACTAGCTGGTTGGTGGTATCTCAGCTTGAACCTCAGTAGTAGGAGTTAAGGTTTGCTTGGTAATCAGGGTATGAACGGCTTGTCTTTTAGCCATTTCCTGCTCTTCGGTAAGGGTAATTAGGTTGATTCGGGGGAGATTTGGGTCTGGTTTAGGTGATGATTCAAGGAGAAAATCTATAACCTTGGTTTTTCTCTTACCACTATACCCATAGGTTGGCTTAAAATTTAGAAGTTCGGTCCAATCTCGGTTGCAGTAGCAGAGCGCGGCGCGAAGGGCATTCTGGTTCGCATAAGCATAGGTAGTCTCAAGGTGGTTCAAACCTACAAAGTAAAGTAGATAAGGGTTTGTACGGCAGGAGTACGCGAAATAGCAAAGCAACCAGGCTGAACTATTCTTACCAGCTGTCCCCTTATTCCAGTTAATATTTCGGCCTAGTATTGGGGCTTCGTTGTCCTTAAAGTTACCTCTAACCCAGAGAAAATCATTATCGTTTAAATTCTTATCTGGTGTGCCTTTGATAATTTTCTCTCGGCCTTTCCTAATGCGTAGGTAATGGACCCAACCGTCGCCATTTTGGCCAAGTGAATATTAGTGGAATAACTCGGCCAATCCAAGGTTGAGGCCTAGACGGCGGTTTAGTTCGATCACACCATTGATTATTCTGTAACTGTTGGTAGATAAGTAGGTAGGGTATAAACGGGTTTGTCTAAGGAACTCGCATATCAAACGCTGAACGGGGAATCGAAGTCCGCCTTTGACAATGGATAAAAGGATGAAAGGAACAAAATCGGGCTTGCCCCATGGTGTTATTTCTAGCTCGGCTAATGTGAATTGAACATCATCAGGGATATTGTATTTCCTCCGAAATTTGGCTATAGCACCTTGTGAGCTTACCATAAATCGATACTTGCCCATGTGCTTAAATTTAGTGTTTTAGGAGTCTATGCAGCGGCCTAGCACGACGAAGAAACGAACGGAGGTAGGCTCGGTTGAGCAATACCGCCAAGGGGCAGAGTGAAAGGTGTGTCTGGCAAACCTAGTCAAGTCTGCAAAGTGAAAATAAAAAGTGTTATGCCCAGGTGACAAACCGGGCTAAGCAAATAGCTTAAACTTTATAAGCCTAGCTCGGCATCAAATGGATCACAAGCCATGCTTAGTTTAGCTAGTGAGCAGAACCGGCTCGAGGCGCTAGGTCGGTCATTATAGCCCGGTTTAGAGTGAACGGAAGGTTTATAGCTCGGTTGTTCAAACAAGGCATTTCTAGTCCAATTAGAAGCTGTCCTACAGGTCGCAAACAGGTTCCTATTTCGATCATGGGATGATTTTGGATAAAAAAACATGGTTCTGGACTAGTTCAAACTCCATTCAGTATGTTTTTCAGGTTTTAGTGTGGCGTTTTGAGGTTTTTTATATTTGTTCGGGTCTTGAGTAAACATAATACACATATCTGATGATTAAAGTGCCATTCTTAAGAAATAAACAGAAATGCATCAGTGGAAAAGAGAAATAGGCACGAGGAACTTACAGATTTGGGGCTTGAAATTCGGATCCAATCGATGGAAGGATCACCAGCAACTATGGCAAGCAAGGTAGGCAGTTTAGATACTTGGATTGAGACTTGAGTATAGGAGGAGAGGATGTGGAGCTCAGAGTATGAAGAGTTGCAGAAAGGAAGATGAACAGTAAGAGTGACTGTTCAAAGAGATATGGGTTTTATACAACAAAGAAGCAAAGCAGTGGGACTTTTCGAAATTTTTTGGGCAGCGTGTGACGGCTGTCATAATGAGTTAGGGCAATCAACATGTGCCACGTGTCCCAGTAAGGACACGATGTCAGAAGCATGAAAATGCGGGGTGTATGACTGGCACAATTCTAAGAACCAGGCTATGTTTGTGTTCGGTCAGTATTTTAGCTCGACTGGGTCGTGGGTTTTGGGGGTTCGATTGGCATGGACATTGTCAGGTTAGTCGAAATTGGATAATCCCAAACATGCTACGCAGATGGAATTAAGGGCAATTGAGAGGGTAATTTATGTGATTAAATTGGACCGCGCTAGGCCTATTGGGCCGAGCTTCAGGTTTTTGTGGCCAGAGTTTGTATAGCTCGGTCCTGGGCCATGCAAGACGCTAAGCTTGCAAGTAGTAGGTTGCTTAGGCTCTGACCTAACTATCCAACGCTAAAGCACGTAAGAGGGCCGAGGTGTTAGTAGGGAAACAGACCGAGTTGAAGGTAGCTCTGCAGGGCGCTATCTTGCATAAAGGTTTACTTCGGTGCTACCTTCAACGTTGCGGAAGTGTTGGTTCGTTGAGTGATACTAGCCGAAGTAAAAAGGTTGAACCCATCTCGTCTGTTTGGCAGTGAGAAGGGTGACTTAAGGACATGCATTATCCTTGGTGTAGACACCCCATTTTTGACCGACCTTAAGACTCAGACGACACCGATTGAGCGCGTGGTGATGTTGCATATTGTGCTCGTTCTGAGGTTGCGGAGTCATGGCTGCGAGCCTTGCCTCCGGACTTCCGGACTCTTTTGTGTTTTGCCTCGGTTTGCGAACCAGGCCCTGTTTTCTTTGTTTTCTCTTCCCGAAGGGAGGGAGAGGTCTCGTAGATCATCTCTCAGTGGCCGTAGGCTACGTTTCGTGGTCGTAGGCCATTTTTCCCGTTTGGAGCCCGGTTCTCGGTTTTCGGAGCCGTCGGCCGTGTGCCTCGGTTCGGGACCGCTTAACTACCTCCGTTTGCTCTGGTTTTTGGTACACACCTTCTTTCCTTCCTTTTGAGGGACACTATGGCCTGAGAGACCAACTCCGTGGTCAAACGCCACTTCCGGTGCCTAACAGCCTGTTTTCGAGGCCCCGAACTGCGTGTTTCGGCCCCCGGACCTTCGTTTTGCATCTGTCTTGGTCCATTTTTGGCAGGGACCTTATTTTCATTGTTAGAAAGGTTGTAGGAAGGTGGGAGGCCAGCAATTTTTCTAAAAAGCCAGTTTTATTTCTTCATCGCTCTTCGTCGCCCGTTTTCTTCACTAGAAAGCTGGTTTTTCCCACTCCCGGGGCACTTTTTCTGAATTTCCACCACACTATTATGTTGTACACACCTGGGAGGCCACCAATATGGGTAGGCCGGCCAGCAATTGTTCCTGACCCTTTTGAACCCCTCTAAAAAGCTGATTTTTCTCTCTCTTGGTTCACATTTTCTGGGTTTTGACCATACAGCTGTGTTGCACTCATCTGGGAGGCCACCTTTTTGGGGTGGCCGGCCAGCAATCCTTCTTGACCTCTTTGACCCCTGGCCGGCCGACCAAGGGAGGTGGCCAGCCGGCCACCTGGACCTTTTACACCTGGCCGGCCATTCTTCTCTCTTCTGGTGTATTCCAGCTGTGCCAGCTATTTTGCACCAGACCCTCTGCCCGAGGGTCTGTCCTTTTGGGGGGAAATTTGAATTGGTTTTTCCCCCCCTTTCCCTTGGCTTCTCTCCTCTATAAAGCCAACCCTTGAGCCTCATTTCTAAGGGTTAGAAAACCAGTTGAGGCAGTAGTATACATACACCCCCTATATCTCTACTCCAAGCCTCCAAACACCTTGATTCTTGGCCATTTTACCCTACATCTCATAACCTACCACCTCCACACTCCATTCCAACAACTTGGAGGCCATTTACAGAGGTTGAAAGCTCAGAATCTTGGACCAAAAGCTGCTGGAGGTCGGCTCTTCAAGGGTGAGTCCCTATTTTCCCCACTTTTGCATCATTTTGCTCTATATCTTAGCCCCTTTTGCTTGCATTTTTGGGCTTCAACCTGAACTGGAAATAGTCTTATTTTGAGCTCATCTTCATGTTTGATCAAGGACTTTTTCTGTTTAAGCTCTTCTACTCCCCCTTTGTGCTTTATCTCTCTTTTAGGGCTTATCTTGCATGATACATTAGCCTTATTTGTGAGCATTTTTGGGCTTCAAGCCAAACTGTAAAGTATCTTATTTTGAGCCTCTCTTCAACTTTGTTGAAGGGCTCTTTACTGTTTGAGGCCATCTTCTGCCTCTTGTCCTTTATCTCTCTTTTAGGGCTATTTTTGCATCATGTTTTAGCCCTACTTGTGAACATTTTTGAGTTTTGATATAAACTGAAAAAATCTTGTTTTGACCTCCTCTTTAAGTTTGCTTGAGGTCACTTTTCTGTTTGGAGTCATCTCCTTCCTTGCATGCTTCATTTCCGCATGCTTTGAGCCATACACTTGAGCATTTGCATAAGTCTTATTTTTGCCTCTTAGCCACTGAAATCCAGCGGATTTTCAATGGCTTTGATGAGATTTTGAGCCTTGAAATCATAGAGGGGTGACCCTCTCACCCCTCATTCTCTTTACTAACATGTTTGGCCTTTCAAAGAGACCCTATTTTGCATGCATTGAAGTCACTTTCAGGCTTTATTCTGAGGGTTTTGAGGTCTGCCTTGGCTCTGTCCGAGGCCCTTTTGGCCATATTTTATGTCTATGATGCATGTGTAGAGCAATCCCATTCAAGGCCTCTCAAAGAGGCCTTTCTTTGCATGTTTCCGAGGCTGATTTCAGGGCCCATTTTGTGAGTTTCAGGGCTGTCATATTCCATTTCCAGAGTTGGTTTTTCCATGCTAAGTGTCTATCTTGTATGTGCTTAATAACCCCTTGTATGGCCCTTTAAAGGAACTCCTCATTTTTGCATATGTTGGCTGCATTTCAGAGGTTATTTGTGCATATTTTGACATATTTTATTCACTTATTTTTGCTGGTTTGGTGAGTTCTCATGCGATTCATATACATGCCATGTAAACCATGTTTGCTAGTCAAAGTTGCATGCTATTTTAGTCCATCATGCTAGCATCTTTTGGTCATGCTTTGAACTAGAAATGTTCATGTTTTGGGACTGCCTTGGCTCTGTCTTTGTGCTTCATAGTCAAATAATGCATGCTTTGTATAGCTATAAGTCAATACACGTGCCTAGTTTTGAGTTTCGGGGCTCATCTCATGCATCGGGTGCCATGTTTCCATGATTCGGGATCACTTTGCATCATGTTTATATGTGCATTCATTTCATATTGAGTCGTGCAATTCGACCCCTCGGCCATCATGCATCGAGATGTGTAATTGGTGGCACGAGGATCGAGGTGTGCATACATATGTGAAAATATATTGCCATGCCCCCTTTCTTGCTCTCTGTTGCAGCAAATCAGAAACTGGCAGTCTTTTGGAGCTTCGTGCAACATTCCGAGATTAATTGCAAACAGAGGCAAACCGGGGCATCGCAATGGATTTTCGCGCAAAACAACTCAAGCATGCATCATCCATCATCCGGAGCAGAGCTGAGGCAGTCCATAGGCTTGCATGCTAATTTACTGCTTTCCTAGATTAATTTGTTAATTAATTAGGGTTTTGTACTTATTCGAACTGTATTATTTATTTGGGACTGTATTATTTATTCGGACCCTCCGAGCGAGAGCAATGTTGTAATAAGTGTGCATGCGTGTGATGTATGTCTTCCAACCCCACGTCTTTCTCCCTTTTATTTACCAGCTTATGATGGTTAGAGTAGGGCATGTTTCAATTAGCATACAGTATGATAGCATGTTTGCATTCATTCATCTGTTTTGCATGCACCGGGCTCGGCGCATCATATTAACTACATTGTATTTCAATTCCGAGTTGAATACTTGTTAGTTGTAGCATTTCACATGCCATCTTTAGAATAGCCGAGCCTATCTTAGTTGCATTTTGCATGTGTTGCATTAGGCATTTCTGTATAGTTAGGATCATGCATTGATTTCTAATTAGCTTCTTTCTTTGGCTTGGAGTAGTCGGTAAGTGGTTATGCTTTAGCATCCTTGCATGCGTGTGAGTGACTGTGATGATAGCATGCTTACCATGAGGCTATGTGCTTATGTGATATAACTACCTGAATGCCTGTGGGTGAAGGTTGGGTTATTTAGATTGGAACAATTCATTGATTGTGAGTTTTAAGCCCACTAAATAGTGGCAAAACCATCTTTTCTAAGCCCACCCGAGGGTGGCAAAATCCGCATTTTAAGCCTACTTGCGAGTAGCAAACCACTTTAAAAAATAAACAGGAAATGTTTTGTTCCAATTCAGGCGACTCAGTCTGTACTTATATGCTGTGCGTATCAAATAGTAAATCTAGGCTAATAACCGGAATAAGAACGCATAATGTTTTCAAAACTAGATATCATGGTTAGTAGAGGCCGATCTTTGATCAGGCGAGTGGGTGTGCTCACGAAGTGACCTTCCCCAATCGTACCCAAGTTCCCGAGCCGAGGCAACTTTGGTGATGACGGACACGTGGCCTTAGGCAACGAGTCAGGGTTTCCTAAATTTCCCAAAATAAAATATTTAGGTGGCGACTTTGTATCTGGCAAAGCAATCCTTGTTTGGCACTTCTTTCTAAAAATCTGTTTTCTCAAAACGATTTGCCGGATTTGGACTCTTTGGTTCAGATTAAGAACCGTGACAATTTGAGTCCAAACTGTAGCGAGCCCAAAATGAACGGAACGGGAACTCACCCTCACGGGGACGTACGGAGACGTCTATAGTTTCTGGCGACTCCGCTGGGGATTTAGAGAACTTGACTCGAACTCATGATATCTTGTTTTGACTATACTTATGTGTTTCTTTGCATTGTATTTGCATTGGTGCGCCTAAGACACCGTGTTTGCCATCTGCTATTCCTGAGTGGTTTGCCAGAGGCTGCGTGCCATAAGGCTTACCGGTTACGGGCTCTGCCAGTAAGGAAACACAAACCCCGGTTTTACTGGGGCACCCTTTTGACCATTCGACCTAGTGCATATCGAAATCTATAGTGACCATTCCAAGCTAGGACAGGTTGCTTACCCGATCTTAGGTTGTTTGAAGCCGCTGCGTGCGTAGTAAAACCCTAGCTCCTGACAAAATAGGACAGGGAAACCCTACCCCAACATAGGGGTGTTTTGGCTCTCACTTGTCTGTTATGTGCTTTTAGAGTGCGTCTCTACTGGAATGCATGTATCAGTTTGCGAGTTTGGGCATCAGGCCTGCGGGCATCAGTTCAGTTATTTTGGGAATCAATTATCTGTGGGTATCAGATTCAGTTTTCGGGGACAGTGATTCAGGGATAATGATCAGTGTTGGAGGATAGTGTGTATTCAGCTTACCGACTGTGTGTTGTTATGCCCAACTGTGTGTTGCATGTTTATTTTTAAGCTGTTATGCTGTCCGTTTGTCTGGTTATTTATTTTCTTATTGCTTTATTTATCTTTTTGCTAGGGCAGTTTTAGCACAATTGCTTCAGACCAAGCAGATATTCCCTAAGCACTCTGGACAAGAGGTCGTCGACTCAATCGATCTGAGGATCTGGTTGACGGACAGCCAATGTTTCGCTCTCTACCCCCGGTTGTCAGACGGAGGCCAAGAAAGCGCAGTGTGTCTGAGCAGAGGTTACCAGAGCGGTGGTCCACCCTAGCAGTGAACAGTCGGACTGAGGTCTCAGTTTCTGCCATAGAGATACACATACCAGTCAGTCAGCAAGATCAGCAGAATATTGCCGGGATGGAAGAAATGATGCGCCAGCTCCAAGAGAGCATGAAGCAAATGCAGGAGGACGCTGTCCGCCAAGCAGAGTTCTCTAAACAGCAGGCCACAATCATGGCCCAGCAGGCAGAGCTAATTACCCGACTCCAACAGCAAGCCGGAGCATCCGCCTCATATCCAATCCCTCCTCTACCAGGGGTCCTGTTACCTGAGCAAACACCAACTGTCCAGAATGTCCTGCCAAACATCCAAAACACCCTGCCAAATGTCCAGAACATCCAGGAGGACACAGACCTTCCAACGGGGCTAGCTCCACCCCTGCTTCCACCCCAACTGTCCAAGGCACATACGCCTATCAACCACCCGGACTCTCCCTTCGAGTTTGAAATAGACCCAATAGCAGTGAAATTGAGCAAGCTCGAGAAGCTGTTCAAAAAGTCTCAAGGGGTAAAGGCTATTCCGGATATCGAGGACGGATATACCGATGTGGCTGTGACGCTGCTAGATAGATTCAAGATGCCGCAAATCGATCGCTTCGACGGATCTGGAAATCCTATGGTCCACCTCCGACTCTTCTCAAATATACTACGGCCAATGGGCCTCACCAGACCGCAGAAGCTTTCACTGTTCGGCCGGAACCTGTCGGGTGTGGCCGCTATCTGGTACGCGAAGTTAGAGGATGATGTCAAGCGGAGTTGGGATGAAATAGCCGAGGCCTTTGTCGCACAATACTCTTACAATACCCAAATCGAGATTATGACCCGAGATCTCGAAACAATAAGGCAGGAGCCTAAAGAGAGCTTCTCAGATTTCGTAACTCAGTGGAGGGCGAAGGCTTCAATGATGACCTTGAGGCCTACCGACAAAGATCAAATCATGATGATTGTGCGTAATCTCCAGCCAAATCTAATGCAAAAAATGATTGTGTTCCCCTTCCCCACTTTTTCAGATCTGCACGAGATGGGGGTGCAAATCGAAGATGCAATGAAACAGGGTCTGATTGACCAAGATAGAGAGCAGCCCAGGAGGACTTTCAACCGTAACAACAATGCAGGCCCGAGTGGCGCTGCAACTGTAAGAGCTTCGGAGGTGAGCATGGTCACCACCATTTCCCCTCCCCTTCCAAGACCCATGGCAGCCACACCTTTTTCCGGTGTATCCGGAAGCAATACGCAGACCACCAAATACCAACCCAGAGACCAAAGAACCTTCACGCCTGTCACAACCCAAACCCGTCCCTATGGGTTTAGCACCGTAACCGGCCAGTAATCCGAGATTACCGAAGGCTTGCTTAACAGTAATACAGTAAAACAGAGTGTAGGGGCATGGCGGAAGCCAAAACAGTACGTAAACCGTGTCCAATGGGCTGTGACAGTCTGTATGCAAAAAGACTTTTCATACGTATACATATAAACAGTGCAAACCAGTATGTACAATACTTACAGTCAGTCAGATCAGGGACCTAATCCCTATTAAACAGTACAGTACAGTGCTATACAGTAATACAAACAGTACAGAGACAGACGGGGAAGTTTAAAACACCCCTAAGCCATAGCTTGGCAGGCTCGGAACCTCGCAGTGAGGCACAGTGGTTGGCTTGACAAAACTGGAGTTAACCCCGACGCTTCTAGCATTGGTCTGGTGCCTGTACACCTATATATATATATGAGCAGTAAGCTAAAGCCCAGTGAATAACACAATGCGTAAAGAGGTTTAGAATGAATGTCCTTACAGTAATGAAAACAGTTCATTAAATCAGTCTTTCAGTCAATCAGTCATATGTGGTACATCCGTTAGCATAACAGTACAGTAAGCAGTAGGTCTTAAAGACCGGACAGTAGTGATGGCCATCAATCAATAAACAATAGTGGTTCCACGAGGGAACCGACAGAGATCTCTGTAACAGTAACAGTCAGTAACGGTAGTTGCTAAGGATGCCACAATACAGTTCAGAATATAGGACATACATTCATTCAGTAAACAATATCAGTTCAGTAAACAGTTCAGTTCAGTATTCAGAGATAATCATTTTGAACATATCTTTACACAATTGTTACTCACAGAGTTCTGGGTTACAGTAAGCTAGAGCGCGTCTCCGGAAGCCAACCCTACACAGTTACAGATTGAACACACACTAAGTTTCACAGTTGGGAAAGATAATAACTTAATCCCTAAATTTACCTCTGTGTGTTCTACATCTATATCCTCATTAAGATGTCTTAAACTAGGCCTAAGAGTGCCTAGGATGGGATGAGGATGCAAAGATGCACTTAGAAAACATTTTCAGAAAAATAGAGTCCCGCTCGAGCATAGGTTACTCCGCTCGAGCGTCACTTACCCCGCTCGAGCGGTCTGCAAAACATGCCAAAAGTACTGGATGGGTGAAAATCACGCTCGATAGGGCGCTCGATAGCCGCTCGAGCGTAAGACACAAGGTCCCGCTCGAGCGTCCAATACCCCGCTCGAGCGGACTGTAAAACAGTGCAAAGTACTGGGAGCATGAATTTCCCGCTCGAGCGCCGTTATCCCCGCTCGAGCGGAAGACCAAAATCTGGAAAATCCAGATTCGAGCTCCAAGTTCAAAATCAAACTCAAATGCATCAAAATCAATTCCTTTGGGCCCATTTCTTGGAAAACACTTGTAGATACATAGAATACCATGATTCAAGGCTCAATTTGTAAAATCAAGGCCCAAGGGAAGATCAATTAAAACCAAATTTCAAACCCATTTTTCATGAACATGATTTCAAATGAACATGCATGAACTTAAATCAATTCAAAGCTTCCATTTGATGCTCTAGTGAGCCAATTGTTCCAAAAACAAGTTGAAAACATGGACCATTGCAAAATTATGAACATGCACGTACTATTTCATGAAGGACAACTCCAAAACTTCAAATTAAAGGCATGCATGCATGAGCTAGGCTCCAATTTGACATATATGGGCCAATTCTTTTCAAAATAAGATGAAATCATGGACTATTCTCAAAACATGGACATGCATGCGGCAAGTTTATGAAGAACAAGCTCAAAATGCAAGAGCATGCCATGCATGCAAAGATTAAGCTTCTAATGCAACAATTTAAACCAATTCTAGGCTTAATCCTTCAAATTAGCATGAAACATGCAAGAACAAACTTGAATACACAATTAGAAGGATAAATTCCTCACCTAGGTTCTCAAATACAAGTCTAGAAGCTCAATTGATCACAAACTCCTCCAATCTTCTCAATTTTCAAGCAATACAAGGTGAAGCAAATTGAAATCACTCTTTGCCTCTCACTCTCTCTCTCTAGAGTCGGCAATTACAAGGAAAATGGCTGATGGAGTTGTGTTGTTTCTAATGTAAGGCTCAAAGATGGCCCAAGTAGTGGGCCACTAAGTGTGGCAAAAAGGTAATTAAGCTAACTCTTGAAATTGGCTTATTTTAATCTGATTTAATCATACCAAATTACTTTTTAAATAAATATACCATAAAATCACATAAATTATAATTAACACATATCACTCATCAATTTCAGACTCGGCCACCGATAAGGCCTTCAATTTGCAGTTTAAACACAAGGACATGAACATATAATTTGGCAAGCAAACAGATAGAATGCAATTCAAACAGATACAGGCAATCAATTCCGTTTCAGATTTCAGTCAGTCAGTTCAGTAATTCAGTCAGTTCAATTACTTTCCATATTCGGTCTCAGTTTAGCAGTAAACAGTAATTAATCGATAAACAGTGTGAGGGTTGTTACAACGCCCTTATATATGTCCCTGTCCAAGGCTCTGGGGGTATTAATCAGGAAAAGGCATTTGAAGCCCCTAGAGCCGAGGCCACTACCAAATCCACTCCCTCCCTCTCATGACCCAGCAAAATACTGCGCATATCACCAACAACATGGTCACGACACTGACCGTTGTTTTAGATTGCGTCACGAGATCCAGGATCTTATTGACAAGCAGGTGATTGCGCCTCTCGAAAAACCCAATGTCACAACAAATCCTCTCCCACCGCATAACCAAGCACCCCCTCCCAACAGAATCAACTTTATCCAAACTGGGGTCGTGTCTTACGATCCTAGTATCTATATCACCTCATCCCACCTACCTAAGCCGGAGGTGCTTCTTCCTGACTGCACTGACTTTTTATGCATGTTGGACATCTCCACAACCTAACCAGAGCCAACGGTGGTGACCATCGAAGATAGGACAGGGCAGGTTTCAGAGGAGAGTGGAATTGTTGAGTCTGGGATTGAGCAATCTGGGAGTTTCGCTGGGGAAGCCTATGATCCGAGTGAGTACATTCTGTCAGCAGGCCAGGTTGGGTTAGGTATAGAATTGCTAGAGAAGGAAGAGCTGTGTGTGATCCAGGGGGAAGGATTTGAGCAAGGGGCAGATGATTTGACGGCTGTGGAATAGGACTTTGCCAACCTCCAGTTTTTCAATGACCAGGATCCAGGGGACGCGACAGTCAACTGGTTTGATTATGAGGAATCGGCAGAGGCTATTGGATGGCTGGATGATTAGCCAGATGTTGTGGAAGAGTTCCAACCAGAACATGGCCTGGCAGGGGCGAGAATATTAGTGGTGGTCGGAAGGGCCGGAAGTCAGATTACATTGCCGGAGAGCGCCGGTACGAAGAATTTCGCTCAGGACCAGGGCATTGTGAATGCAGGGAATATTGGACAACCAGCTGTACTGACGTAGTTGGAACAAGAAAGATCTGGGGATTCTGTGAGGATCAGGAAAGCTAAAGCCCCCGTGGGGACCGGAAGTGCTGGGTGCACGGGAACAGAATATGCTGCGAGTATGTTGACTGAAGGTACTGCGAGTATAATCATACCAGAGCCGGACAGGTGTCTTTTAGCTGCCGATGGAATGTTGTGGGATGACGATGATTTATGTCTTGCCCACACAGATGAAGATTGGGGAAACCATCAGCCAGACGACACCTGGTATATTGGTGAGGTTGATCATATGACGAAAAGCGGGCGGTATTTCAAGCCCCCGCACCTGGACCAACCAAAGGCATCTGGGAAGGATAAGGAAACTGAAAAGCAGAAAGAGAAGCAGATCGAAGAAGAAGCTGTACTGAAGCAGCTGAAGAAGATACAAGCAGACATCTCCATCTGGGGACTGCTTATGGCATCACGAGTGCACAGACAAGCTGTTCTATCTGCCATGGACAAGGCCAAACTCTCCATAGATACCACACCAGAGCAGTTAGTTGGACTAGTCTTTCCGGGAGGAGCTACCCCGATGATGACTTTCTCTGATAAGGAACTACCACCTGAGGGTGCGAACCATAATAGGCCACTCTACATCTCTGTGGAGTGTAAAAATAAATGGATACCCGTGGTACTCGTTGACACAGGGTCCGCAATCAACGTCTGCCCGGCAAGGACAGCCTATGCCATAGGTTTAAAGAGCGCCGACTTTGTGCCAGCAGCCCAGGTGATTCGGGCGTATGACAACACGAGCTGGGAAGTAATGGGGACGGTAAAAATCCAAACCAAGGTTGGGCCAGGACAACATGAGATAGACTTCTACGTCTTAGAAGTTCCGGCAACCTTCAATCTGCATTTGGGGCGGCCGTGGTTGCACCAGGTGAAGGCCGTCTCGTCCACTCTGCATCAAATGGTGAAATACCCCTATGGAAAGGGAGTAGCCATTGTTTTCGGGAATTCATCGATCCATCCACCTCCGGAGGTATCTACACCAGTCCTAGAAATTGAGCACGGCATGGAGGATATGTTTATGTCAGGGTTTACCTTAGCCGAGGCTCGGGTTGTGCAGAACATCATGGTTGTTAATGAGAGAGTATATGTCAGTGCTCAATCTGTATACCTCATGAACAAGCTTCAATACATCCCCGGGATGGGATTGGGAAAGAGCGGCCAGAAGGGCATCGCAGCATTGGCCGAAGTGCCACACAATCCCCATACCTTTGGTTTGGGTTATCAGCCCACCAAAGAAGATTGGATAAGGAAGGGGAAGGAAATGGCTGGGAGAGCCAGAGAAAAGCAGGCTGGAAAGCCTTTTGAGCTGATGCATAGGCCCATTCAGGGTACCCTAAACGGACGCTTCGTCCGAGAGGGGAAGGACTTTCCGTTTTGTGGCTTTCCAGAGCCGTGGCTGAACGCGGAGAAAAAGCGCGTACCAGGTTATGAGATCTTCTTTGATCTGCAGTTGTTCGGGGAGGATGTTGCCGAAGAGCAGACGGACCCATTGGCTGAGGCTGAGCAGAGCAAGAAAGTGCAGTCTGAGGACACCGAACTTGAGATGGGGGTAGCGCTGGCATGTCTACTTTCAGATCCTCCGATCGACCAGAAGTGCTTGGGGGATAACTTCTCAGTATGCGTGATCGGGAATGAAATGGCTGCGGGCCTACCAGCAACTATTTTGGATGCATCTATCGCACCCTCTCTCATTTGGCAATATGAAAAGGGATTTTTGTCCAGCAGCATCGGGTCAGGTAGTGAGCCGGAGTCTGATTCCACCAAGTCTTGTGAGTCGGAATCAGGTTCCAACTCGACTGAGTCTGAGTCTGGTAATCCTGGGGTTGATAACCCGGATACCACAGTCTTGTCCAGGTCATCTTTTTCTTTCTCCTTTGAGTCTACTGTAACCAAGGAATCAGACGATTTGGATGTGCTTAATGAGAATCAAGTAGCTGTGGTTTCTGAGTACTTTTCTGTGCCCTTGATTTATTGCATTAATTCAGACTTTCAAAATTTTGACGAAAACGACGATGACGAAATTCCTCCGGTTTTGCAACGCTTAATTGAACAAGAGCAGGAAAGATTTGTTAAACCGTTAGTTGATGAAATCACTACTGTGAATGTTGGTACTGAGGAGGACCTGCGGCTGGTCCAGATCGGGTCCATGTTGTCTTCGGAGGAACGCGAGCGCTTAGTCGCTTTATTAAAAGATTTCAAAGATGTTTTCGTGTGGTCCTACGAAGACATGCCTGGAATCGATCCTGAGATTGTACAGCATCGGATCCCTCTTGACCCCGAGGCCCGACCCGTTAAACAGAAACTCAGGAGGATCCGCCCGGATTGGGCTCTTAAGATTAAGGAAGAGGTCACCAAGCAAATCGACGCAGGTTTCCTGCTGATATCCGAATACCCGACTTGGTTGGCCAACATCGTTCTGGTGCCGAAGAAGGATGGTAGGATCCGAGTATGCGTGGATTTCAGGGATTTGAACAGGGCCAGTCTGAAGGACGACTTTCCCTTGTCGCATATTGATGAGTTAGTGGACTTCACAGTAGGGCATGCTTTGCTTTCATTCATGGATGGCTTCTCTGGCTACAATCAGATAGTAATGGCACCTGAAGACCGGGAAAAGACTGCATTCACCACCCCGTGGGGGACATACTGCTATAGAGTCATGCCGTTTGGGCTGAAGAATGCTGGAGCTACTTATCAACGGGCCGCGACCACGATATTGCATGACATGATCCACAAAGAGGTTGAGGTGTACGTGGACGACATGATTGTCAAGTCCAAAGATAGAGAGGGCCACTACACCGCCTTGCAAAAGTTCTTTCAAAGGATCAGAGAGTTTCGGTTGCGGCTGAATCCTCAGAAGTGTACGTTCGGTGTTATAGCGGGAAAAATACTGGGGTTTCTGATTACACAGAGAGGCATCGAAGTCGACCCTTCCAAAATCAAGGCCATCTTAGAAATGCCACCACCAAGGACTGAAAAGGAGGTGCGAGGCTTTCTGGGTAAAGTGCAATTCATAAGACGGTTTATCTCAAAATTAACCTTGACTTGTGAACCACTTTTTGGTCTCCTGAAGAAAGGCAAGAAATTCCAATGGGACGGCCGATGCCAAGCTGTTTTTGAACAGATTAAGGAATATTTACAGAACCCACCCGTGTTGTCACCACCAGAGCTGGGGAAACCGTTGATATTGTACCTTTCAGTGACTGAGACTACAATGGGCTGCATGCTCGCGCAAGAATCAGAGGACAAAGTGGAGAGAGCCATCTACTATCTGAGCAAGAAGATGCTAGAGTATGAGACTCGCTACACACCGTTGGAGAAGGCTTGCTTAGCTTTGGTATGGGCTACCAGGAAGTTGCGGCACTACCTGTTAGCTCACTCCGTAATGTTGGTTTCACGACTTGATCCCATCAAATATCTTTTCGAGAAACTAGCACTTACGGGTAGGCTAGCTCGTTGGTTGCTGTTGCTCTCCGAATTCGATTTGAAATATGTGGCACGCAAGTCAGTCAAGGGAAGAGCAGTAGCAGAATTCTTAGCCGATCATCCAGTGGAAGGGGGTGAAGCAGTTGAGTACTTATTCCCAGATGAGGCCATTTTGCATATCGACGACGAATTTTGGACGATGTACTTTGACGGAGCGTCAAACCAGTACGGGTATGGGATAGAAGTGTTGCTGATAGCACCTGACAAGTCCCGTATCCCCCTAGCCTTCAAACTCCGGTTCAAAGTCTCGAACAACGAAGCAGAATATGAGGCATGCATTGCCGGTCTAGAAGCAGCCCTGGAACTAGGGGCAAGACGGTTGGACGTCATCGGGGACTCGAACCTTGTTGTGTCTCAAGCAAAAGGAGACTGGAAAGTCAAAGAAGAAAAAATGATGATGTATCACCAAACCTTCGACTTGTTAATTCCTTGGTTTGAGAAGCTAAACTTTGCTCATCTACTAAGAGAGAACAACAGGTTCGCAGATTCTTTAGCAACTCTATCTTCCATGATAGACATCTCGTTCGGAGTCCGGATGTGTCCAGTCATCATTGACCAGAAATTTGCACCGGCCTACGAGTCGATTGCTGCTATAGATGAGGTTCAAGACGAAAACCCCTGGTATTACGACATTTGGAATTTCTTGGAAAAGGAAGCATATCCGCCAGGGGTAAATACCAAGGACAAAAGGGCAATCAGAAGAATGGCCGTTTAGTTCATCATCTGTGAGGGTAAGCTGTATAAGAGAGGCCATCTGGGAATGCATAAGCTGTGTGTCAATGCCGAAGAATCAAAGCGTCTAATGGAGGCCATCCATGGAAGGGAATGCGGTGCACACATGAATGGAGTAATGCTAGCACGGAAGATCCTCAGACAGGGTTACTACTGGTCCACCATGGAGGAGGATTGTATCGGTTTTGTCCGGCGATGCCACAAGTGTCAAATTCATGCAAATCGCATGAACATTCCGCCGTCAAAGCTGTACAATATGACTTTGCCATGGCCATTTTCAGTCTGGGGAATTGATGTGATCGGCGCTGTCACTCCAAAGGGGTCAAATGGGCATGAGTTCATCCTGGTCGCGATAGATTATTTCACGAAGTGGGTTGAGGCCCAATCCTATGCGGTGTTGAAAGCTTCACATGTTGCGAAGTTTATCAGAAACAACATCATCTGTCGCTACGGGGTCCCAAATGAGATAATTTCAGATAACGGTTCCCATTTCAAGAAGGAAGTGATTGACTTGTTGGAAAAATACAACGTGGCTTTTCATAAGTCATCTACCTATCGGTCGCAAACCAATGGAGCGGTTGAGGCCGCCAACAAGAATATCAAACACATATTGCAGAAGATGGTGGAAACCTACCGGGACTGGCCAGATAAGCTGTCGTTTGCTCTATGGGGCTATCGAACTTCAATCAGAACTTCTACCGGGGCGACTCCGTATTCATTGGTTTATGGGATGGAGGCCGTTCTACCTATCGAAATTGAGGTTTCGTCTTTGCGAGTATTGGCTGAGTGTCAAATAGCCGAGGCAGATTGGCAGCAGAGCAGATTTGAGGAACTCATGCTCTTTGATGAGAGGAGACTGAAAGCAGTGTACCATGTTCAAGGTTATCACGCAGAATTGCCCGGGCTTTCAACAAGAAAGTTAAGTCCAGGAATCTAAAGGAAGGAGATTTGGTGCTCAAGGACAACCGAGCTCCTATCCACGACCTAAGGGGCAAGTTCAGACCCAATTGGACTGGTCCCTACATCATTAAGTCTATCTGGTCAGGTGGAGCTGTGGTTCTGATGGATCTAGATGGCCTAGAGTTCTCACAACCGATCAATATGGACAAATTGAAGAAATATTACCCTTGAGAGGCTCGCTAGGCCGAAAATCCGAAAGGGCGACCTAGGCAAAACTCATAGCACAAAAAATTTTTAAATTATAAAAACTGAGCTCGCAAGGTTGAAAACTCGCAAAGGGCGGCCTTGGCAAAAGTTAGAGCGTAAAAGGAGAGTGAAAATACCCGAGTAAACCCGAGCCTGAACTACGTAAGGCTTGATTCCCATCTTTGGGATACGTAGGCAACTTCATCCTGAAGTTCAGCCATAAACTTTTTCCCCGATCAACTTTGTCCATTTGATCATCTCGGCTATCTTTGTTTATTCAGCATTCAAGAGTTCGGTTTAGATCTCCAGTGCAGTGGTTTTCAGACTAGGGGCAACTTTCCGTTGCCATACAGTGCCGCGGTACTATTCAGACTAGGGGCAACTTTCCAGTTGCAGGGGTCTGGGGTTGTACATCTCAGTGACAGATCTCAGGCGCGCCAGTTCTGATCTATATCGAAAATGGTTTTGAAAAATTTTAATAAAAGTTGACTTTGTTCAAATTAATCTTTTTACAACTTAGACCATTTTTGGACCAAAGCGGAAAATTTTCAGTACCTACAACATTCAATTTCATTGATTTCAAAACAGAGTTCTCCTGCTCTTGCATACAAATTGAAGTTGCTTTTTATTACATTCATAAAGAAAACTTGAAAGTACTAGTAAAGCAATAAATCTGGGGCATAGATAAGTCAGGTGTCCCTGCGCCCCCTCTTAGAACTGGTCGAAGCCTCTGATGCCAGGCTGGGCCCAGTCTGTGCCTCTTCATTGAGCCAATCTAAGCACTCATCAGACAAAGTGCAACTAAAAGTGGGAGCGGGGGCCAGGAGCTCTCTAATCCTCCATGCTGTGGCATAACGGGCAAGCTGTGCGCCTCGAACCGAGAATGCGGCAGGATACTCTATCCCCTCTGGCGGGCAAGTCTGATCATGACCAAACTGGCGCTGGAATCAGAACGGAAAGTAAAACACACAGTGAGTCAGACCAATCAACTGGATCCCGGTCTGCCGGGACATGCTATAGCTCATTGCCGGGAGATTGAGCCAAGGACAGCGCCAAGCAATGCGATCTGCAGACAAATTGCACATCCAGTCGAACCACCACCCCTCATCAAGGGCATCGACTAGGCGTTGTCGAAAGAAGTAGCCGCGAGCTGAGTAGGCTCGGCACGAGTCCACGACCTGCAATTTATCCATCAACCATACCTGGGGAGGGATGAAAATGAGAGAATAAGGAATAGAGAGATGTACAATGAGAGAAAAGTAAGAAAAGGGGTTTTGTGAGAAAAACCGAGCCTGAGGGTCGAGTGATGTGAGCAATATATATGTAAGATTGGGTGGGAAACATTACCTGCAGCAGTAGTGGACTCCCCGCAAACCCGGTCGTCTCCTGGCGATAGAAAGCATCCAAGCCCATCAGTGTCTCGGCCAATGTCATAGCAATGTAGCTCCTTCCTCCTTTCAAGCCTTGAGCAACTTCAATCAGACGAATGCTAGATCCACTAAAGCCTGGGGCAAGCAAAAAGTGAGATAGCATACACAAGCAAAGGGCGTGTTGCCGAAAACCTTGCCAATGATGGTTGCCGCGGTCACCGGCATCAGAAAAGCGATGAATCAAGCCGAGGATGTCCAGTTCCCCATTGTAGATCAGAGACCGAGCGTCTTGCATGGTGAGCCCACACATCCGCCCTAAAGCTTGGCCGTGGCCGAAGCGAAACTGAGGCAAAATTTCTTCATGGCGTTCAGATTCTATCAAAACTTGAAAATCTTCGAAAGTTGGACATACCTCTTGCCCGCCGAAGCTAAAAACATGTGTTACCGGGTTCCAAAACCTCGCCGCGGCATGAAGGAAGGGAAGGTGCAGCGGAGTACGACTCAGCGTGAATAGTGCATTCAGGCCGAAACCCCGGATGTTCAACTTTTCCGAGCCATCTAGAGAAGCGATCCAAGCTGTGAGATTTTCAACGAGAAACGCCTCCATTTTGGTGCAAAACTGAGATGAAATGAATCAACCACGAGGCTGGGACTTTTAAAGAGAATAGGGCACTGTTCGGGGGGACACGTGTCGAAAAACTGGTGGTTGCTGAGCTAAGTGGCCGGCCAGCCACCTTTTCTGGTAGGCCGGCCACCCCTCTCTCCTCCAATACAAAAAGCTGGTCGGCCAGCTCCCAAAGGTGGCCGGCCATGCTGCAAAATGTGTCTTTGATCCTGTTCTACCCTCTAGAAGGACGTTCCCAGCATTAGCATGCATCGGGAGTGTCGAAGGCCTCCATTCCCCCTTTGTTTCGGATGCATTCCGTCACCCAGATCGTCCGAAATGTACTTTGTTTATAGAGTTGTTGTTAAGTCTTGCTTATCGAGTTGTTGCTTTGCTTATCGAGTTGTTGTTTTGTTTATTGAGATGTCTTGTTTATAGAGTTGTTAAGTTTTGTCAAGCTGTCGAGTTTCGTACATTGAGTTGTTACTCTTTGTTTAAACAATGTGGTTAAGTCTTGCTTATCGAGTTATCAACGTTGTTATGTTTTGCTTATCGAGTTGTAAACTTGCTAAGGTTTTGTTATTTCTTAGTAAGTTAGGTTGTTTAGTTTGTTGCGTCGGTTCACTACCTGACTTGGTGAATACACATCGCACAATTCCATTCAATCTCATTTTTGGTGCAAAATGATGCGATGCGATGCTAAGAACATAAAATACAACACTCTTTTCAAAAGCTGTTTCATTCCATCATGCTTCCTTTGTTACAACATTTTTTACAACAAGGGTACAAGTTTTACAGAAAATAAAACTGCCTAACAAATGTACAATGTGCTACAACTACTAGTAAAAAAGAAAATAAAGCAGAAAACAACTGCATCAGTGCTCTCAAGAGCAGGAATAAGAGGCCCTCTTCGTCCTCTTCTGCGGAACAGCCTCTGCGCCATCATCACCATCATCATCGTCTGAGTCGGAATTGCCATCGTCAGAACCCTCCTCGGTCTCACCTCCACTCCTGGAACCAGGGTCGAAGCCACCCTCTCTGTCAGTAGATGTCTCTGACTGGGGATCTGCAGCCTCCTCCTCCTCGCTGGACTCCTCCTCTATGATGTGCGCCCTGCGTCCGCCTCGTCCGCGAGACGACTCCCCTCTCCCAACTCCTCGAGAAGGCCTAGATGGCCCAGCTCTTCGGGAAGGCCTGGATGGCCCGGCCTGTGACTGAGCGTACACCGGAGGCATCTGAAAATAAAGAATGCAATTTGAATACATCAGCCAAAACATGTATATCAGATGCAGATGCAAGCAAACTACACAGAGTGGATGTATGCAGATATAGTACATGAATATGGTGTGTGTCAGAGGTGCTCTACACAGGCAGCCTATCAATGCAGTAAGATGTTCAAGATCAGCATGTCATCAGAAGTATGATAACTACAAGAAAACTAAAGAGTGGTTGGAAACCCATGATGGACAACTGCGCCTCTCTCCGTAGGACCATGCCCTCAAGTGAGGCTACCAATCCGAGCATGTCATCCATATACTCGACGGGAGGCTGCAAATGCAAATGCAAGATCATCAGTAAATGAATGAGTGTCCGAGTATCGGAGTGATAAATCAAAGCTGTAAAACATACCGGTGGCGAGTCGGGGTCTCTAACAAATCGATGACCAGGCACCGGAGGCTCTATCGGGATCGGGTAGGAAGTCCCATATCTCCATCCCGTCAACTCGGTCGGGATCTCTGGCCATCCAGCATGAAAATGAGTCGGAGGAACCGGGGGAACCAATCCATCCCCACCCCTAGATGTGCCAGCCCTGCTAGTGGAAGGGATATCTACAGTCCGAGCCCGGCTCGATGAAGCATACCAGCAGACCTCCTCGTCAGAGTACGGACTCCCGTCAATGGAGGCATCAAGTATGTGTGACGGTAAGTCGCGTACTCCCCCTGCTCTAAATGCAGTAACGCATCGGTACCTTGCATAGCATCAGCGACACCCTGAGGAGGGAGCCTATCAGCGGTCCGCATATCGTCTGGAGGTGCCGAAGGAATGTCCTGAACAGGGTAGCCCCATATCTGACGCAAGAAGCGATCCCCCAAAAACCAAGCCCTACCAACTGGCCCCTCGAACAAGATCCTATATCGAGAGGCACCCCATGCTCTGGCAAACTGAAATCGGAGGTCTTTACCTAAAGGCGCCCAAGGCTGCCATGTGATCTGCAGATAACCGATGCATAAGCTCATCAGAAATTGTGAATGTGCAAGATAAATCAAAAATATGAAAACATGAAGAACTGAGAGTTCTGAAATACCTTTGACGACCGCACTGTATCAAAGTACTGCCGTAGGTAGAGGAAAGACTCCCGAGGTCTCGGCCGGTACTGGCCCTCGAATACGAGTGAGTAAGGGGTCGTGAGGGGCACCTCCACCTCAAGCTCCGGGGCTAGCGTCAGGAAGTACGCGTAGACCCATAGCTGTGGAAAACAAAGCAGTAGCCATCAGAATACAGCATGCTGAGTGCAGAATGTAAATACAAAATGCTGAGAACAAAGTGCAAGGTACAGAGTGTAAAGTGCGCTGTGTGTGCAATGTACAAATAATGAGAAGCAGAAATGTAAATCAAGAGGGCAGAAAGTACCTCCCAAGCCCTCCAATAGCTACCAACCATGTTCCCCCGTCCACGGGAGGTCGCGCTCATATAGCAATAGAGAGTAGCCAGGCTGGCGCCACCTCAATCATATCGGCTGACCTGTGATAGGTCCACTAGAGCGCTCAACAGATAAAGCCCGACAGTGTTCCCCCTATCGGCAAACAGAGTGGTCCCAAAGAGGAACATCAGAAATCCGCGGGTGTACTGTGCTACCTCCTCAGGAGTCTCAGGCTCCATCTCTACCCTCCTGAAATGGGAAGAAAACCAGGTATATCGGACTCTGCCCGAAGATCTGTCAACTGGCGGGCGAGCTCCCAATAAGTATATCCAGGCTGCCTCCCACTGGCCCATGTCCTCGTCATATGGGATTGCCCAACCTCCCACATCAAGGCCAGTCAATACGGCGAAGTCAAGCGGGGTCATAGTCATGTCCCCGGTGGCAGAGAAATGGAAGGAGTTTGTGGTGTCCCACCATCTCTCTACCAAAGCACCCATCAGCGTCCTGCTAGCAGGACAGCAGGATATCCCAGTGCAAAAGGGCCCAAACCCTGCCACGTCAACCAAATCCCGGACAGCCTTCGGGAGCTCAGCGTACCACTCTCTCGCCGCGATGGAGCCATATCCTTGCGCAGTACGAGAAGTCACCTGCATTTCGGATGAACACATATATTTAGTTTCAGAATGAAATGTATAAGCTGCGTGCAAATGAAATGAATAAGCTGCGTGCAAATGAAATGTATAAGCTGTGTGCAAAATCAAATCAGATACAAAATCCGGGCTGTATGTTCAGAAAATTCAAAGTGTGGGCTGTGTGTTCATCTCAAAGTTTGGGCTGCGTGTTCAACTCTCAATCAGTGTGGGCTGTGTGTTCATCAAAGTTCGAGCTGTGTGTTCAACATCAAGTATTTGAGCTGTGTGTTCAGATTTCAAAGTGTGGGCTGTGTGTTCATCTCAAAGTTTGGGCCGCGTGTTCAACTCTCAATCAGTGTGTGCTGCGTGTTCACCTCGACAACGAGCTGTGTGTTCGACATCAAGTGTTTGGGCTGCGTGTTCAACTCTCAATCAGTGTGTGCTACGTGTTCACCTCGACAACGAGCTGTGTGTTCGATATCAAGTGTTCGGGCCGCGTGTTCAACTCTCAATTAGTGTGGGCTGTGTGTTCATCAAAGTTCGAGCTGTGTGTTCAACATCAAGTATTTGAGCTGTGTGTTCAGATTTCAAAGTGTGGGCTGTGTGTTCATCTCAAAGTTTGGGCTGCGTGTTCAACTCTCAATCAGTGTGGGCTGTGTGTTCATCAAAGTTCGAGCTGTGTGTTCAACATCAAGTATTTGAGTTATGTGTTCAGATTTCAAAGTGTGGGTTGTGTGTTCATCTCAAAGTTTGGGCTGCGTGTTCAACTCTCAATCAGTGTGGGCTGTGTGTTCATCAAAGTTCGAACTGTGTGTTCAGATTTCAAAGTTGGGGCTGTGTGTTCATCATCAAAGTTCGAGCTATGTGTTTGACGTCAACGTCAAGTATTTGAGCTGTATGTTCAGATTTCAAAGTGTGGGCTGTGTGTTCATCTCAAAGTTTGGGCTGCATGTTCAACTCTCAATCAGAGTGGGCTGTGTGTTCATCAAAGTTCGAGCTGTGTGTTCAGCATCAAGTATTTGAGCTGTGTATTCAGATTTCAAAGTTTGGGCTGTGTGTTCATCATCAAAGTTCGAGCTATGTGTTCAACGTCAACGTCAAGTATTTGAGCTATGTGTTTAGATTTCAAAGTGTGGGCTGTGTGTTCATTTCAAAGTTTGGGCTGTGTATTCAATTCTCAAACAAGTGTATGCTGTGTGTTCACAATCAATATACGAGCTGCATGTTCAGAAAGTCCGAGTGTTTGAACTGTGTGTTCAAGACGCAAACGGAATACGGTGTTATAGACTAAACATTCAAAACAAGCTGTGTGCCTGAGTGAGCAGATAAACATGCCGAAAGCACGAAATGCACGGAAAATGCGGAATACATTATAGAAAATGTAAAAGTGAAGTAAATACCCCTCGTGCCTGATGAGAGAGGTGAGACTCCAGCTCTCGCAAAAGCAGATCCCCAGGCGCTCGATCATCGAAATCAGTGAAATGATAAAAAATCGCTTGAGGGAGGATATGTGTCGGAGGGTCGTACCTCTCAGGATGAATGGACGAACCCTCGGGGGTAAAGACATGATGTCTGGATCACCTCCGGCACCTGGAGAACCTCCGCCATGGGGAAAATGACCCGCCATCTCAAGAAATCTGCAAAAAGGAGCAAAAATGAGCAAAATGAGCCAAAATTGGAAAAAGTCAACAAAAGTCAACTCTCAGGAAATGGAAAAGTCAACAAAAGTCAACTCCCGAGAAAATCTTCCAAATATTGAGACAAACTTACCTCAAGTGGTGAAAATGAGAAAAGAAGCACCGAAATCAAAATTTAATCGGTTCAAAGTGTTGAAAACTGAAAGTTTTCGCGAAACAACTTGGCATGGGGCGTTGGAAAATGCGTATAGAGTTTAGATCTGAGGAAGAAAATGGTTTGGGAAGGAGGAGAGAGCAGTTTTGGAGCTGAAGTTGTGAGCAAAAGGTGTTTGGATAAGAACATTTAAAGAAATGAGAGCAAAAAGACCAAACTGCCCACTGTTTTAGCTAGGTGGCCGGCCGACCACCTTTTCTGGTAGGCCGGCCACCCCTCTCCCTCAAACCTGGCCGGTGGCCTCCCCCTTGGACCAAACTTGGCCGACAGCATCCCCAAGGTGGTCTCCAAGGTCTTTGCAAATGTTGGTGATGATTGGAGTCCCCGACACCCAAGAAAGTACAAAGAAAGTGCACTTTTCATCGCGAAATCTATCCGCGGGAACTTCAACTCCAACTTTCAATGCGTGTCTCATCATTAGTCATCAAAAGCGAAGTGTATCCTTTTTGAATATGTTGTGACCCCTCCGGGAGGTAAACCGGAGGTCGCGATTGAACCACCTTCGTCAAAACTTGCATTGCTTTGCTCGCTGTTTCGTTTCAAAATGTGCATTCAAATTTACACTTGTTCTACATTGTTGTGCACATCACTTGCACTGTTGTGCACGTTTCACGGGTATTGTCATGCTCCCATGCCTAAACTTACGTTGTCATGCGCGTTGCTTCTTGCATTGCGATGCATTCACCCACCAACACTGCGTTTTTCTGCATTCGATATCACGCTAAACATGCGTTGCTAACCATGTTGTGCTTGTTGAGTTTCTTCCTTTTGCAGGCACGATATTGTATGTACGGTTCATTTGAGGCTGGTGCGACCAGACGAGCCACACAGGTATTGTATCCCCTCCGTGCGAGACGTGGCGAGAATCCAATGATTCTCCGCATTCTTCAACTGCATTGAAATGTAGTATTGCTTTGCATTCTCGCTTAAAACTGTTGCGTCTATTGTGAACATTTGCTTCATTACAGCTTGTTGCTTCGCATGATCATTGAGTTACATCCGGATTTGTGCATATCGCTTTGCATTTTGCCCCCTGCCTGTGGGCATGCCTGCGGCCACATCTTTGTTTATCTTGCCTGTTTATCTAAGTCTTCAGCCTTGTTAAAAATGGGTCGTCTTTGGGCTTTGACATTCACTCCCGTCACTCCTTGACTTTCGAGTTCTGTCAAAGAGGGGCAACTGTAGACACCCCATTTTTGACCGACCTTAAGACTCAGACGTCACCAATTGAGCGCTTGGTGATGTTGCATATTGTGCTCGTTCTGAGGTTACGGAGTTACGGCTGCGAGCCTTGCCTCCGGACTTCCGGACTCTTTTGTGCTTTGCCTCAGTTTGCGAACCAGGTCCTGTTTTCTTTGTTTTCTCTTCCCGAAGAGAGGGAGAGGTCTCGTAGATCATCTCTCGGTGGCCGTAGGCTACGTTTCGTGGTCGTAGGCCATTTTTCCCGTTTGGAGCACAGTTCTCGGTTTTCGGAGCCGTCGGCCGTGTGCCTCGGTTCGGGACCGCTTAACTACCTCCGTTTGCTCCGGTTTTTGGCACACACCTTGTTTCCTCCCTTTTGAGGGACACTGTGGCCCGAGAGACCAACTCCGTGGTCGAACGCCACTTCCGATGCCTAACAGCCTGTTTTCGGGGCCCCGAATTGCGTGTTTCAGCCCCCGGACCTTCGTTTTGCATCCGTCTTGGTCCATTTTTGGCAAGGACCTTATTTTCATTGTTAGAAAGTTTGTAGGAAGATGGGAGGCCAGCAATTTTTCTGAAAAGCCAGTTTTATTTCTTCATCGCTCTTCGTCGCCTGTTTTCTTCACTAGAAAGCTGGTTTTTCCCACTCGCGGGCCACTTTTTCTGAATTTCCACCATACCATTTTGTTGTACACACCTGGGAGGCCACCAATATGGGTAGGCCGGCCAGCAATTGTTCCTGACCCTTTTGAACCCCTCTAAAAAGCTGGTTTTTCTCTCTCCTGGTTCACATTTTCTGGGTTTTGACCATACAGCTGTGTTGCACTCATCTGGGAGGCCACCTTTTTGGGGTGGCCGGCCAGCAATCTTTCTTGACCTCTTTCACCCCTGGCCGGCCGACCAGGGGAGGTAGCCGGTCGGCCACCTGGACCTTTTGCACCTGGCCGGCCATTCTTCTCTCTCCTGGTGCATTCCAGCTGTACCAGCTATTTTGCACCAGACCCTCTGCGCGAGGGTCTGTCCTTTTAGGGGGAAATTTGAATTGGTTTTTCCCCCCTTTCCCTTGGCTTCTCTCCTCTATAAAGCCAACCTTGAGCCTCATTTCTAAGGGTTAGAAAACCAGCTGAGGCAATAGTATACATACACCCCCTATATCTCTACTCCAAGCCTCCAAACACCTTGATTCTTGGCCATTTTACCTTACATCTCATAGCCTACCACCTCTACACTCCATTCCAGCAACTTGGAGGCCATTTGCAAAGGTTGAAAGCTCAGAATCTTGGACCAAAAGCTGCTGGAGGTCGGCTCTTCAAGGGTGAGTCCCTATTTTCCCCACTTTTGCATCATTTTGCTCTATATCTTAGCCCCTTTTGCTTGCATTTTTGGGCTTCGACCTAAACTGGAAATAGTCTTATTTTGAGCTCATCTTCATGTTTGATCAAGGACTTTTTCCTGTTTAAGGTCTTCTACTCCCCCTTTGTGCTTTATCTCTCTTTTAGGGCTTATCTTGCATGATACATTAGCCTTATTTGTGAGAATTTTTGGGCTTCGAGCCAAACTGTAAAGTATCTTATTTTGAGCCCCTCTTCAACTTTGTTGAAGGGCTCTTTGCTATTTGAGGCCATCTGCTACCTCTTGTCCTTTATCTCTCTTTTAGGGCTATTTTTGCATCATGTTTTAGCCCTACTTGTGAACATTTTCGAGTTTTGATATAAACTGAAAAAATCTTGTTTTGACCTCCTCTTTAAGTTTGCTTGAGGTCACTTTTCTGTTTGGAGTCATCTCCTTCCTTGCATGCTTCATTTCCACATGCTTTGAGCCATACACTTGAGCATTTGCATAAGTCTTATTTTTGCCTCTTAGCCACTGAAATCCAGCAGATTTTCAATGGCTTTGATGAGGTTTTGAGCCTTGAAATCATAGAGGGGTGACCCTCTCACCCCTCATTCTCTTTACTAGCGTGTTTGGCATTCCAAAGAGACCCTATTTTGCATGCATTGAAGTCACTTTCAGGCTTTATTCTGAGGGTTTTGAGGTCTGCCTTGGCTCTGTCCGAGGCCCTTTTGGCCATATTTTATGTCTATGATGCATGTGTAGAGCAATCTCATTCAAGGCCTCTCAAAGAGGCCTTTCTTTGCATGTTTCCGAGGCTGATTTCAGGGCCCATTTTGTGAGTTTCAGGGCTGTCATATTCCATTTACAGAGTTGGTTTTGCCATGCTAAATGTCTATCTTGTATGTGCTTAATAACCCCTTGTATAGCCCTTTAAAGGAACTCCTCATTTTTGCATATGTCGGCTGCATTTCAGAGGTTATTTGTGCATATTTTGACATATTTTATTCACTGATTTTTGCTGGTTTGGTGAGTTCTCATGCGATTCATATACATGCCATGTAAACCATGTTTGCTAGTCAAAGTTGCATGCTATTTTAGTCCATCATGCTAGCATCTTTTGGTCATGATTTGAACTAGAAATGTTCATGTTTTGGGACTGCCTTGGCTTTGTCTTTGTGCTTCATAGTCAAATAATGCATGCTTTGTATAGTTATAAGTCAATACACGTGCCTAGTTTTGAGTTTCGGGGCTCATCTCATGCATCGGGTGCCATGTTTCCATGATTCGGGATCACTTTGCATCATGTTTCAGTGCTGGAATTTGCATGTCTGTATGCCATATTTCATGCCTTGCCATGCCTTGTTAGAGTGGCATTTGGTGCCTTAGGATCGGTTCTCAATTTGCGTGCACGTGTGCACGCATTTCGGTTATCTCATTTTCATCTTATGGCTACTAATGTGAATGTGGCTGAGGTCCACTCATGTTAGTGTAAGTCCATTATGCATTGTGTATGCCATTTCAATTCATAGCATTGCGTATGTTAGGTTGTATGTTAGAGCATTGTGTATGTCTTGCTACATCGTGCATTGTGTATGCCATCTTATAGCATTGCGTATGCTAGGTTGCATGTTAGGATTGCGTTCATGCATGTCATGCATATTGCATTGTGTTTGGGATAGGAGTTAGCCCGAACACGGGAAACGAGGGACGTTTCGTACTCCGAGTGACGAAACGTGTCTCAATTCCCGGTCACCGACACTCCGGATTAACCATGATGGAGTCTCGGTCTTGTTGTGTTTATATGTGCATTCATTTCATATTGAGTCGTGCAATTCGACCCCTCGGCCATCATGCATCGAGATGCATAATTGGTGGTACGAGGATCGAGGTGTGCATACATATGTGAAAATATATTGCCATGCCTCCTTTCTTGCTCTCTGTTACAGCAAATCAGAAACCGGCAGTCTTTTGGAACTTCGTGCAACATTCCGAGATTAATTGCAAACAGAGGCAAACCGGGGCATCGCAATGGATTTTCGCGCAAAACAACTCAAGCATGCATCATCCATCATCCGGAGCAGAGATGAGGCAGTCCATAGGCTTGCATGCTAATTTACTGCTTTCCTAGATTAATTTGTTAATTAATTAGGGTTTTGTACTTATTCGGACTGTATTATTTATTTAGGACTATATTATTTATTCGGACCCTCCGAGCGAGGGCAATGTTGTAATAAGTGTGCGTGCGTGTGATGTATGTCTTCCAACCCCACGTCTTTCTCCCTTTTATTTACCAGCTTATGATGGTTAGATTATGGCATGTTTCAATTAGCATACAGTATGATAGCATGTTTGCATTCATTCATCTGTTTTGCATACACCGGGCTCGGCGCATCATATTAACTGCATTGTATTTCAATTCTGAGTTGAATACTTGTTAATTGTAGCATTTCACATGCCATCTTTAGAATAGCCGAGCCTATCTTAGTTGCATTTTGCATGTGTTGCATTAAGCATTTCTGTATAGTTAGGATCATGCATTGATTTCTAGTTAGTTTCTTTCTTTGGCTTGGAGTACTCGGTAAATGGTTATGCTTTAGCATCCTTGCATGCGTGTGAGTGACTGCCATGATAGCATGCTTACCATGAGGCTATGTGCTTATGTGATATAACTGCCTGAATGCCTGTGGGTGAAGGTTGGGTTATTTAGATTGGAACAATTCATTGATTGTGAGTTTTAAGCCCGCTAAATAGTGGCAAAACCATCTTTTCTAAGCCCACCCGAAGGTGGCAAAATCCACATTTTAAGCCTACTTGCGAGTCGCAAACCACTTTAAAAAATAAACAGGAAATGTTTTGTTCCAATTCAGGCGACTCAGTCTATACTTATATGCTGTGCGCATCACATAGTAAATCTAGGCTAATAACCGGAATAAGAACGCATAATGTTTTCAAAACTAGATATCATGGTTAGTAGAGGCCGATCTTTGATCGGGCGAGCGAGGGTGCTCACGAAGTGACCTTCCCCAATCGTACCCAAGTTCCCGAGTCGAGGCAACTTTGGTGATGACGGACACGTGGCCTTAGGCAACGAGTCAGGGTTTCCTAAATTTCCCAAAATAAAATATTTAGGTGGCGACTCTGTATCTGGCAAAGCAGTCCATGTTTGGCACTTCTTTCTAAAAATCTATTTTCTCAAAACGATTTGCCGGATTTGGACTCTTTGGTTCCGATTAAGAACCGTGACAATTTGAGTCCGAACTGTAGCGACCCCAAAATGAACGGAACGGGGACTCACCCTCCCGGGGACGTCTACACTTGGGAGTGTGATTCCTCGGAGAACTTTGCTAAAGAGAATTGGAGTCCTACTAAGATTGTGCCAGGCGAAATCTATAAAAGCTCATAACATGACCTATGTACAGGTATCACAATTCTTATTCTCAAATACACAGAGCTTTTGTGTCTATTATCTATTTGCTAACTTAGGCATTAGAGGAGTTTCCGGTACACACCTACTGACTAGCTCACGTTTGTGTTTTCAGGTGATAAGACAATGACGTTTGGAAGAATGCAAACTTAATCGACAGGATTGTACGAGACAAATTATTTCGTGCTTGTACACAAATAATCTAAAGTATCAGAACTGACAGGACCTAATTGACCACTAGAAATTAAAGACTTTAACCGACCAACAGAAAGATGTCCTAAACGATAGTGCCAAAGCTGAAAAGGAGATAAAAGAGGAGTAGTAGTAGGAGCAGTAGTAGGAGCTGCTAGTTGAGAAGAAATCGGAACATGAAGGTGAATGAGTTCATAGAGACGTCCAGCTTACGGCCGATCCCATGAGTCTGTCCCGTCCGAGGGTCCTGCACCAAACAACCAATATGAGAAAAGGTAATAGTTAGACCATGATCACACAATTGACCAATGGAGATAAGATTTAAAGTAAAAGCAGGTATAAGGTACACATGAAATAAAGATAAGTGAGAGGTGGAAATAGAACCAACACGACTTACAAACAAAAGAGACCTGTCAGCAGTATGAATAGAAGAAACATGAGGATTAGAAGAAAGAGAAGCAAAAATAGTAGGGTCAGAAGTCATGTGATGACAACAAGCTGAGTCAAAGTACCAGGAAATGTTACTTGAGGTGACAAAGAAAGCAGTAGAGGGAGGAGTACCGGAAGTGAAGAAAAATTGTTGGAGCTTGGCTTCGACATCAGTTTGAGAAAAGATTGGAGTAAAAAGGTCTATAGGCATAGAAGAAGGTAAATCTTCAGAGGCAGCAACAGCAGTGCGATGAACAGGCATAGATTTAAAATGATTCCCAGAACATTGAGAGTTGCCCCATGAAAAACTCCCAGTGGAAGGACCATTGTGAGATGATGAACCAGGAGAGGCTCCAGCTGGATTGCGGAAGCAATCTTGCTAGAGAAGACCAGGACCAATCCTGTTGCAAAATCGGCAAAGTCAAACTAGACAATGAACTAAAAGATGAGTAGATGAAAGACCTCGGTTTTGACAGTAATTTCAAGTAGTGGGACCACTGTTGTGAAGGAGAACTCCAAGTTTAAGGAGTAGCAAGAACAGAGTCCATAGTGTGCGGATGGAGAGGACCAAGCCTAGCTTCCTCTGACAGTAGTTCAGAAATAGCCTGCTCAAGAGTGGGTAAAGGAGTGCGATGAAGGTGAGATGTACGCACCGACTCAAAATGGGGAGTTAGAGCCATAAGAAACTGTACCAATCGCTGTTGGTCGCAATAAGTAATAAACAGAGCAGCATCCTCAGTATGGGGCCATGGAGGTTCAGAAAGAGCAAACTGATCCCAAACAGAATAAATTGTGAAGAGGAAATCATTAATAGTCTAAGTTGGCTCTTGGCGCATACGGTGAAGATGGCTATGAAGCTGATATTGGTGAGCAAGACCAGTAGTCTGATATCGGTCTTTCAAAAAATCGCAGATGTCTTTTGCCGGAGTGGAAATAGAGTCAAGTTGGAACGTACCAAACTGAAGGCTGATAGATGTAGTAGATGTATTCCGAAGCCAAGTGATGATCTGATAGTTCTTACTGTCTCATCCTCTAAGCGATCTACATATTTGGTAACGGATTTAGCGGTCTCTTGGGTGGGTTTGCGAACATAAGTTTCTTGCCTTTGAGGAAGCCAGACATGGCTTGTGCCCATAAGACATAATCGGACCCATCAAGAACAACTGAAATAGGGTGGTGAGAAGAGTCCGAGTAATCCATGGAGTAAAAATAACATTATAGATGCAGAATTTGAAAAAACCGAGGGTACCAGTGAATTTAGAGGGTTGAAATCAGTGGGGAACCGGTCAGAACCGGCCTAAAAAGGCCAAAAAATGGACTAAACCGGCCTATTGAAGAGGTTGAACCGGTTGAAGCTAAACCGGATTAGGGCTGACGTCAACAGTAGCGTGGGCTAACAGCAGCGTGCGTCAGGCAGACGTGTGCAGCTGAGGCGACGCGAGCGGCGCGAGTCTGTGGCGGCTAGGGCGCGAGCTGTTGAGACGGCTTAAGCAGTTGAGGCTGACATAGGACGCGTGAGATAGCAGAGGCGGAAGCGAGTGATGCATCGGCGACAAAAGTGGTGCGTGATGGCGCGTGGAGTCTAATCTGAGGACGCCGTTGGTGGCGTTGGAATCGTTAGAAGATTCTGAGCACTGTGGTAGGTTGTGTTAAAATTTTGGAGAACAAAAAAAAAATCTAAACATTGACGGAATAGAGATAAATACCAAAAAATGTGAAGCTTTCTGGTTAATGAGCCATAACCTTGCGCTTTGATACCATGTTAAAACTAGTCGTGAGAGAGAGATAGAGAGGGTCTCTGTGAAATATATTATTTCAATAATGAAACCAATGTACATGGTCTCCTTTATATAGAAGAAAGAAGACAAGATAAGGACTAAGATACATAGCTATCTATATATCTAAACATATCTACAGAAACATAGCTATCTATATACATATCTATCTACAGATACATAGCCATCTATATACATTAACAATAACCTTGCTTAGAGGGATTGGATTAGTTATTTGTAGTTCTCACATAAATCACACTTGATTTTGAAAAGTGGCATGTGATTTGCATTTTTATGAGATTATGAATCCCTTGAGAGTGAGGTTAGCATTTTCATAAGAGCACGTATGGTACGATGAAAAAGATTAGAATAGAATGTTCATTTTAATTTTGCATTCATTTTCCCTTGTTTAGTGCATCAACAAAATGTGAAAATGCCGATTTCTTCCTCCAACTTAAGAAATGATCATTCCATTCCATCGTGAATCACCATAATTTTTCTTTTTATATACTTAAAAAAATAAAATACTATCAACCACCATCCCCTTCTATTACCACCCATTTCACCACACTACCACCACCGCCATCACCACCACCCTATTGCCACCACAACTACCACTACCACCACCACTATTACCATCGTCGCGACAACCACTACCACTACTTTTACAACCACCACAACACCATATTACCACCATCATACACAACTACCACCATTATTAGAACCACTATCCTACTACCACCACTCTCACTACTACCACTACCTCTGCCACCACAACCACTACCTTACCATTACTACCACCACCTTCACAAACATCACACCACCACCACCACCATCACTATTGTAAGAACCATCGCTCTACTATTGTTGTTTGTCGCCACTACCATTACCACTATATTAACCACCACTAACGTCACTACTGCCACCAGAACTACCACTGCCACGACTCATACCATCACTTCCGCAACTATCAACACTATCATGATCTATATAATTATTTTATTTAATTTGTTACTAGCTTATTAAAATAAATAAATAGTAATAACTTATTCATTGGACACTAAGGCCATAAGTCAATTTCTTAATCTTTTCGGCTATTAGGCCCAATTTTCAATCTTTAATCTTTTTGGGTCAAAATGATACAATTTGTCCAAAAAGGCAACTATTTGTTAAAATCAATTGATTTGTCTATCTCTTGCAATCACCATATCTCTTTAAATCACCCAATTTGACTATCTGTTGAAATTCACAAAGCTTATTGTCCTATCTGTTGAAATTCACCAAACTACCTATCTGTTGAAATGTAACACATTTCACACTTATTTAAGACCCTAACTATTGAATATCACATATTTCTGTACCTCATCACCACCACTTGCTGTCACTAGTTGCCGATAACTTTTCTGACCAATTTTCCAAGGACTTTTCTAGCACTGGAGAAATTTTTGGGCATGTCCTTATCACCAAATAAGATTTTACCTTGAATCTAATGTCTTACATTCTATTTAAATTAGACTTTTCACCAATTTTCTCTATTCTATTTTATTAGTTTAATAGATATAACCAAACATGAGAATGAAAATTATCATCCTATTCCTATATCATTCGATGCAGAGGTAGAGCTAAGAAATTAAATCAAAGGGGGCACTTATTAATTATAACGTTAAAAATTTTTACAAAATATTTCACATAAATTTTTACGATTGACTTCAAGAAAGATAAATATATATATATATATATTATTTGTAATTAGTATATCATGGACAATATAAAAAAAATCATGGAATAAGTTTTAAAATAAAGAGTTAATTACCAAAAAGTCCTGTTTACATATTTGGTGGTAGCTTAGATCCTGTCAAAAAGTTTTTGAACCAATAAGCCCCATTTATAGGTAAAAAGACGTTTTGCCCTTTAATCTCAAAACTGAGAATGTTCTCAATTTCAAAACTGAGAATATTCTCAATTTTCAAACAGAGAATGATTTCAGTATATAATTATCAAAATTAAAAAATTTCTATTTGGCTTCTGAGAAAAGTATGGGATTGAAAAGAAAGATAATTCTGCGAATATTCTAAGAAATTTATAATTATCAATTTTGAGAAATTTCTCAATTTTTTCATGATTAAAATTGTGAATATTATAAACTGAGAAGGTTCTCAATTTTAAAAATCTCTCTCTCTCTCTCTCTCTCTCTCTCTCTGTGTGTGCAATCTTTACTTGCAGGGCAGTTTCAAAAACAAAACATGCTTCATGTTCACCATTATCCCATGAAGTCTTGCCCAACACAGCTGTCTTCCTCATTTTTGCACCTTTTCTCCTAGCTGATATCAGTGGTTCCTCAATTTGAAATTGACTTAGAGAGCTGCAACATTTTTAGAGCATTTTTGAGTCACATATCAATTCATGTTGTCTTCCCTCCCCCTTTACAAGTAGAGACCTGAAACAGAGAATGAAATATCTCCACTTCCCCTCAGCAAAGTCTAACTTCCATACTAGTTTAAGTATATTCATCTGACAGTGCCAGGAAAAAGATAATTTACGCTTTGCTGATCAAAAACTAGATTTCAAAACCCTAGCCTTATTGCTCCGTCGTCATCGTTCTCGAAAAGCCGACAACGATTTCTGCTAGATCTGAATCATCTGGCGACCTGATCACGATGATTCGAGCGATGGCGGTTTGGAAGACGACGGCGTCGTTGGGGACGGTGGTGATGAACTCAGGAAGAGAGAGAGAGAGAGAGAGAAGATTGATTGAAGTGAGGTTTGGATGTGTTGCCTCTAAATTGAGCTTTCTTTGGAGAAATGGTCGATGGATTTGGTGGAGAGGGAAGGGGGTTTGGATGGGTAAATTGGTCTATTAAAAATTAATGGGACTTGAAGGAGTAAATAATTTTATCTAGAACCTAATGGAGTATAAGTTCACAAAATGGGACTTGTATGTAAATGCCCGTAAAATAAATTATATAATGATAAAGTAATTTTTTATACAAAATTTCAATAAAAATTCAATATAATAGTAATACCACGTCATCATTGACATATAATATCACCAACCAATAGTAAATAACCACATAGAGAATGAACCCCACATGTCAAATGTAACTAACAATTCAATAAATTCTAAATTTTCATTGAGATTAATTATAATTGTATGTCAATAATGATAGACATCACTATTGTATTGAAATTTTCATAGATAATAATATGACTTATCGTAATATCTTTATTTTCAATAAAAAAACACAACCATTATTATTCTCATAATTTTAAAAATGTCATTGATATTTCACTCTAAATAATATTTTATAATTTTTTTTATTTAAAATATTTTCTTTACGTTTGCCAAAAAAAAAAAAAAAATTATTCCAAAACCCAGGGGGGCACGGGACCCCCTGAACTAGCTGTAGCTCCGCCACTGATTCGATGTTGATAACCAAACAATAGAATGAAAATGGATATTCCATTCTATTCAACTTTATATTTCATTCTCACTTCATTTCACTCCATCGTACCAAATATGCTAGGGTTTGGCATTGCTAGTCCAATAACATGAAATTGGAGTGAAAAGATTTCATTGTCCCCACTTTACCAAAATAACAAAGTCACATTTTATATAATGAGAGATTTTATGTAATTTTATAAATTTAATCACAACCCTTGGGCAAATTATCTAGTTGTTACACTTTAAATCTAATTTTAATTTGATCATTCTATTCAAATTGAAAAATTAATCATAAAAATTAGATTAAAATTAAACTTAAAATATAATAGCCAAATTATTTACTTTAAAACAATATAAACTAAAATAAAATTTGAATAAAAATAACTGTGAAAAGTGGATTTACCCTAAATTATATTTGGGTTCTAGAGCATCAAACAAGCTAGATGAATAAATAAATAAATAAAATGAGAGAAAAGAAACTAGTGAAATAGGCCCAAAGAAGACCGAAAACACTAAAGCCCACCAACCCATCAATCCAACCTCCAACCCATCCATCAAATGGATTGACCCGCCCAGTTGATTTCTAAACCACGTTCGGTCCGCAATGGTTAGATATTTCTTAACCTAATAACATTGGTCAAGTGACAAGTAGTAGATGAACTTGTCCAAACTTGACTTGTGAACACCCCTACACCTAATATGTATATTTAACTAGACCAATTTCATACAAACGTTTGTCATATGGAAGAAGAAAAACTTCTCCAGAACTCCCGAGACCGGGTCAAGTTGGACTCTTTGGACCAAATTTCATCACTTCAATTTCAAATTGGCTGTGTTATTTCTTTCATGACTTTTCAGTGAATTAACATGTCACCCATTGTAAACTACCAACAATGAATCTTGAAATAAATGTACTATTGAACTGTACTTAACCATTTGTAAAGAAATTTAGGTCACAACCAAACTCAATGTGGGGATGGGACATTCTTTCCATTACTCTGTTTCCTCTGTTTAACTCCTCTGTTTACTCTGTTTAACATGAAAAACACATGTGGCACTGGTACACAATTGCCAAATTTTGCATATGGGATATGGTGTCCCAACATGCTCTGCCCACAAACTTAAATTAATTTGGCAAGTGGGACTCATATGGTGTGCCAACATGGGTATGAAAAGTAAAGTACCCAAGACACTACCACATTTATGGCCTGTTGGTCAATTTGAATTGAAAACAAACAAATATTCATTCATTTTCTATTGCTTTCCTTGTCCTCTTCAACTTTTTGGATAAGACTTCCATCTTCACTACAGTCTTCCATATTTTGAAAAGATACAAAATTTTGGCAACAACAAATCCACCCATTACTCAATCAGCCAAAAAAAATAAAATAAAATAAAATAGTAATGGCTAATTACACTTTTAATCGTTGTATTTTGATCATTCTTTTATTTTGATTCCTACTATTTCAATTGGCTCAGTTTTAATCTTAAATTTTTTATTTTGTCTCATATTGGTTCAATTGCTGCCGATTGCTAGCATTATTTTATGACAAATGCGTACATGAGCTGTATGTATCATATTGTCATGAGTAAAATTATAAACTTGATCAAAAAAAAAATTCTATCAAATACCCTAATAATATTATCAATTGGATCAAATTGATATAAAATTTAAAATTAAGAGTTAAAATTGAGCCAATTGAAACTGTAGAGATTATAATAACATATGTAACAAAATGTAAAGATTATCTGTGTAATTTGCCCAAATAATAGTGCCAGAAACACATAACGAGACACCGAATTAGACACTAACTTTTGAGTATTTGTGTCCGATTCTTTGTCCATTTCTATGTTCGTGATATTGCTCTGAGAAGAAATGAGTGAAAAAGCTAGAGCTATTATTGACTTTTAACACTAGACCGTGAACACAACACCGGCATGGCCATGAATGACAGTAACCATGCAAAGATGATTACAAGAGCGATGTTATTAATTAATTATAATTTAGTAATTAAGTGATGACGAGGAATTGAACTGGGCAGCGCAGTCTTGGACCGAAAAGATTTACTTCTTATTCGTGTTGTTGAAAGAATGCTTGGGAGTGGGATAGAAACAAGAAGCGATGGCTTGGACTATGGACTCAAACATCATCTCCTTCACTAACCTCCTCTTTGGTGGAATCAAGCTCCCACTGCACTTGGGCTTGAACCTTGGCTCATATGCTGCTCGAACCGGTCCCCCATTTGGGTTAGCCACCATGGCTTTTTTTTTAGCCTTGGCTCCGATCACTGCCTCACCTGGGTTCACCCCTATCTGTCTTGCAAATTTCTCTCTGACGATAGTGTGTGCGCAATGTGGGAAATGGTGAGAGTTTCTGGGGGTATTTATGGAAGTGTGTGGGCCCAAAGGATGGTGGTGGGCCCAAAGGACATCATCCTGAGAATCCTTTTGGATGATGCTGGTTCGCCTTTGTCGTTGCTCAAATTGTCTTTTAGGATAGGATTGTTGGGGTCCACCTCCTACGATTGCAGATCCCAAGGTCGCATGAACTTCCCACTAATTGGGCCTAGGTATCTTCTTGTCGGACCCATATCTCTCTCTCTCATAAATTTTTCAAACAAAAACGAATGAGATTACTAAAAAAAAAGAGTGCTAATAATTTTAAAGTGGTATAAGTTTCACATAATGAGATATTTTGTTTTTGTATTTTTTTTAAAAAAAAATTTCTATCTTATTAATGATCCACTAACACTCCCAAATTAATAGAATGAATCATTGTTATTTCTCAAACTGCACGTATAAGGAGTGGGGACTCAGGATAAGGGCAATCAAATTTTGTTTGAAAAGACATTTCGTCCCCAATTTGGAGTTACTCTACTTTGGAGCACTTTCTATGCTGCAACTAGGGTGGCTTAGGTGGACTATACAACACTTTTAGTCATTAGATTTCAATAGAATAATAATAATGAGTTGTTCATAAGCAAGAAAAGAAAAGTGGTTTTGAGATTTTAATTATCAATAAAATCAATTGTCATTATTGCACAATGCGACTGAAAAATTGAATCCATTAACTAATCACATATGTCACACAATCTGACCTATAGTTGGATCTTCTTTACTCTTATTATAGAGTTGGTAAAAATTATTCAAAAAGTTATATGAAAATGATGTGTGTGGATAATGAGTGATTGGGATTTACTTCCCTTACCTCATTTCCTCTTTCTATTTTTCCAATGGTATTAATTAAATAACTTTTATATGTATATTCTTAAAAGGGTTTTTTTTGAAAAGTATATTAAGATTAAATAAAGTTAATGGTTATAAAATAAAATATTTGAAAAGTCCTTTATGGCATGATTGAAAGTAAAAATTAAAATGGAGTATGAAATATACGCTATGTCATACATTTTGATTTGGACTATACTGTATCTTGAAAATTTCTCAGTCAGTGCTAAGAAAGTACTTAATAATATTCAAGTCTGACATAGGTAAGCCCATAAAGGATATGGCCCACTACTTAAGGCCTAATCCATGATTCAAAAATTAAAACCCAACATTCCTAAAACCTAACGTTACACCAAGCACCAATAACATCTGAACACTTGCAAGGTAAAGAGCCAGCCACATCAGCAGACAAAGATCCTACAGAGTTATTGCACCACACATCAGTCATTAATGAGTTTCCCTGCAGCATTTATTACGATAACTCTTCACGTCGGAACAGAACAGCCTCATCATGAACAAGGCAAGCTAGAACATAGACTTTCAGCCAACGTGACAGTCCGGAGTAGACAAGGAAATGATGAGCAAAGGATATAAGCAGGCTCCTAAGACAAAGAAAATGTCAAGTTCTCTATCACCATTTCTATCCCAACATTCAATCACTCTCCTCTAACTTGCTCGTCGGAGGGTTCGCTGGGGAACTCCCCGTTCCCCGATGAACTCTTGTGTAGGTTTTGCTGTGAGCTCAACTCCTGGGTAACGGTTTGGGAAGCGTGGATCAATCCGACCCGTTCCAACTAGAGCCCGCAGTATTATCTGGTTTTGCTTGTGGTAAAAAAAGGGTTTGGAGGGTCCCTTTGCCTTCACATTGACACTATTATCGTTAATATATATATATTTATATATATATATTTTAGTATCTATTTTGTATGAAAATTTTATACAAAAATTGTATTGTCTGTTTGATCAGCAGAATTAATAGTGAGGAGATTAACAATTTATGAGATTAGTGTAGGATTAGTTATCCAATTAGATTCTTAGATACATAATTCTCTCTTGTACACATTTGTTTTGCAATGGTATGAAAATATATAATATCAATTATATGTATGTTTAGCGTTATTAGTTTTAAGATTAAAAAATCAGTCAATTTGTTGAATAGATTGGCTATTAAAATCTAATCTGAATAATTAAATATGCAAGTAAACAAATGTGAGTCTCATAAATTAATAATCTCAATCGTCCACAATAGTTCGCCCAATCAAACAAGCTCTTAATATATTGCATCACTAGAGATATGGATTCAACATTTTTTTTTTATAGATGGAAATACAGTTAATATTAAGAAAAATTAGTAAAATACCTTCTCTAACTTTGGATAGTAGGAGAGGTCTAATATTTTCTTTTATTATTAATTAAAATTCCTCAATAATATTATCAAAGAAATTTCTTTATCAAAAAAAAAATTCACTGTGAAGAGTTGAAATTTTTCTGTAAAAATATTAAGAGACCCTAACTATTATAAAAATATTGTATATTCTTTATCTTATAAAATATAATATTTAGGACCTAAAACTAAAAATCTCTTAATATTAGTACATTTGTAACAAATATTCTCAAAAATATAGAAATTATACATAAATGAATAAAAATATGTGAAAATATGTAAAAGATAATATGAAACGACCATGTTATGCAACGTGAAAAGTCTAAAGACTTTATATATATATATATATATATAATGAAATAATAATAAAATAAAATAAAAATATAAGATGAAGCGTGAGTCATATATATAGACTTATTTTGAAAAAAATGGTAAAAAGTAATTTTTTGGCTTTTAATCAAGCTTTTGGCTTTTTTAGATAAATGATTTGGGAAGTTGATAAAAAATGACTTTTGACTTTTTTGATTAATATTTGTTTATGATGTCAAATCATAATCAAATGACCAAACTATCCCTATTTAGTTTAAAATATTACAACTTCAACCATGTAGCATATTTTGACTCAGGAGGGGTAAAATTGTAATTTCACCCTTGGCTAAAAACCACCTTCTCAAATTAAAAAAAATTAAAAAAGCCAACTTTTAACTTTTGTTACAAACCAAAAAAAGTGATTAAAAACCAACTTTTCAAAACAAGCCATAATATATATGTATCTAATTATGCAAAAATTGTCTTTAGCCTTAGATTCTCTTCAAAACCACTTTTCTTTAATGGCTTTCTAATGTTGTTTGTGCGTCATTAGTTAAATGACTTAGGCCACCATGACCCCACTCCATGCAACTGAAAAAACAAAGTGATAATGCATTCATATGATGAAAGTAGAAACACGCCTCTTCTTGTAATTAACGACTGAGAAGTCCAATAAAATTTTCTAAATTTGGGCCCACCGTATCTACACATTCAGATTTGGCACAAACGTAAAAAAGATTTCATTTGAATTATAACTTCCCCCCACAACATTTATAGATTTTTGGCACAACATGAATGATTTTATTTGAACACAAGTTCACATTGTAGATACTCTGCCTAACGCCAAGTTTGGAAAGTCCCAAATAATTTATCTTTTTATTTTTTTATCTTTTTTTTATTACATCATTTTTCTACTTTTTTACACATCTTTTCGTAAAAAGATAAAAAGTACACTTATTTAGGTCATCCCAAATAATCCCTAAGTATTATTATTATTTTTTTTAAGAGATGATATTTTGAGTAATACCCGAATGACAAATAATATTGTATTAATAACATATATATAAGTAATATGACTTATTCAATCAACGAAATTATAACAAATGAAAAGGATTTACATACGTGTTCAAGTTAGTTTACATGTACTTTGATTAATTCTAAATCCTTAAAATTAATCAGAGAACTTTTCAATGACCCTTTGAGTTGATACAAACTCGAAATCTTAAATTTTATTATTAAGTTTTTACCACTCGACCCATATAAGATCCAGTATTTATCTCAATATTTGTCTCATTAAAAAAATTATGTTTTCTACTGCAAGCAATCTTTTATACCCGTACTGGTGGTGAGACACACTTTACGACTGTGTTTGAATCATAAATTTTAATAAAAATTTATAATAAAAAAAGGAGAAAATATGAAAAATAACAAATATAAATTATTATTTTTTTCTCTTTCTAAATTTATGATTCGAACATAACCCTTGTTTGGCAAGATGGTTGGCATTAATTTAACCTATTAAAAACTAAAATAAATTAAAATGTTAGTAAAATAAAATATTATATTTAAATCATAATCATTTCACTTTTTTCCTCACAAAATTACAAAAAAAAAAATCAAAAATCCATCCCAAATAAAACTTTTTTAAGTAGATTAAAAAAGTTAAAAATCAAAAAGTTAAATTGAAAACATTCTTCCCAAATACCCAAATACCCAAAAAATCAAATTAAAAAAATTCTTCCTAAAATGTCAAAAACTTCTTCGCAAAATAGCCTAATGACTATTTTGAATTGTTTTAAAAAGTGCTAAATAAATTAATTTTTAACTTATAAAAATTGGCTTCCAAAAAGGCCTTTGGGAAGTTGGCTTTTAGCCATTTTTTTTGGTTTGTAGCAAAAGTTAAAAGTTAACTTTTTTGTATTTTTTTTCATTTGGGAAGTTGGTTTTTAGCTCTTGGTAAAATTACAATTCTACTCCTCATGAGTCAAAATATGCTATATGAGTGAAGTTGTAAATATTTTAAATTAATAGGGGTAGTTTGGTCATTTTATTGTGATTTGACATCATAAACAAATATTAATAAAAAAAGAAAAAAAATAACTTTTTACCAACTTCCCAAATCATTTGTCTAAAAAAACCAAAAGCTTGGTTAAAAGTCAAAAAGTCACTTTTTACCATCTTCCCGAAATATTTGTCATCAATAAAGCTTCCTATGCATCATTGTTCAATTGGCGCCGATGACACCATCAGTTATGTAGATTGATGTATTACAGATACGGGCGTACGCGGTATAGTTTGGGTAATTTGAGAGTAAAATTATAAACAATTTTGATAAGTAGCCCAAAATTCTCAAGCTCCAATTTGCCCCGAATCTAAAACGATGTCGTTTTGGATTTATTTTTTTTTCTTTTCTTTCTCTCTGTTTTGAAGATGAAAAGAGAAGAGGAAGCAGAAGGAGAGAAGAAGAAGAAAAAGAAGAAGAAGAAGAATAAAAGAGAAAAGGAAGAAGAAGAAGAAGAAGAAGAAGAAGAAAAAAAAAAAATCAACATTTTCATCAACACATCATCATCAACAACAACAACAACAACAACAACAACAACAACAACATCTTCATCATCAACACATCATCATCAGCCAAAAAAAAAAAAGATTCAGATCTGAATCTCCGATCACCGCCATCACCGTCTTCTTCTCTTTCTCCTCCTTCTCCCTATCTTTTCTCATTCTCTCTTCCTCTTCTCTTTTCTTCTCTTCTCTCTCTCGCCTCTGTTTGTCTGTGTTCAAACAAGAAAAGGAAGACAAAGAAAAAAAAAGCAAGAGAAGGAAGAAAAAGAAAAAAGAAAAAAAAAGAAACCCAAAACGACGTCGCTTTAAGTTTCGAGCCAATTCGAGTTAAAGGATTTCGAACCCTCAAACAATTTTCGATTACAAATTGAATATTGAATTAATAGGTTGATGGATTGATAGATTGTGATTTGAGAGATTTTAGACGAATTGATGGATTGAAAAATATTCTAACCAATTATCAAGCCTTTATATAATATATAATATCAATTTACATAATATTTTTCATATATATAGCACAAACTAATTTCACATAATATTTTTCATATATATAAGTATTAATTTGTAAAAAATTTGACATATTAAATCTCTCTCACACTTATTTTTACTTTGATATTTTATTATAGATTAAAAAAATATGTGTATTAACTATAACGGAACGGTTTCGAAAGCAAATTACAAATTTTAAAATTTAATTGCGATTAGCGGATAGAGCGGTACTAATTGATGTTGATTGGTATTAGCGGATTAGATAGTATTTTATACCATCTTAATCACAAGCAATTGGTATTAGCGGATTAAAAAGTATTTTTTAGTATCTATTTTGTATGAAAATTTTATACAAAAATTGTATGGTTTGTTTGATTAGAAGAATTAATAGTGTGGGAGATTGATTGATTGTTTTTTGCGCATTGAATTAAAATAAATTTTGATAATTATCACTAGAGGCGCAAGAGATGATTACGAGCATAGCAAATTTTTGATCTTGAGACATGTGTAAAATTATCATTATTTAATTTAGATTCTTTTTTGCTGCAAAATATTTTTTTTTGTGTTGCTATCATTAATATCCTCTGCGCATTTGTTTACTCTATATGTAGAAATGGCTGCTAAGACAGTGGTGGCAGACTTAACTAAGGGAGAGAAATTGGATGGCGACAATTATGACATATGGCACCGTAAGATCCAATACCTCCTCAATGAGCAAGAAGTGTTGACCACACTTGAACAAGTGATGGTTGAGCCAGAGCAGGGCAATACAGCTCAACATCGTCGTGATCTTGAAGCCTTTCAGACTTGGCGTAACAAAGATCGGTGTGCGCACTTTACTATGTTGAGCAGCATGCACAACGACTTGATTAGTGAGTTTGAGCATTTTTCGACTGCATTTGAGATGTGGGAAGCTCTCAAGCAAAAGTTTGGTATTACCTCTTTGGCAAAGCTACGTGGGCTGACTATGAAGTTTGACTCATATCAGAAAAGGGCGCATCACTCGATGAAGCAGCATTTGAGGGTCATGTCAGCCATGATACGTGAGCTTGCGGCTGCTGGGCACAATTTGACTCAAGAGCAGCAAGTACAAGCTGTGATTCGCTCTCTGCCAAATTCTTGGGAGCAGATGAAGCAGAACATGATGCATAATGAGAGTGTGAAAACATTCGAAGACATATCGCATCATTTGGAGCTAGAGGCTGAGCGCCTTGAGGCGGCTAAGTCTGATGGTTCTGCTATAGTGGTTGAGTCAAGCTCACGTAGGACTTCTCAGTTCAAACGTGGAAAAGCAGAAAGTGCCCCTAAGAAGCAAGCAGCAGCTGCGCTTAAGCCTAATGGCGCTAAAAATTTCAAGCGTAGGGGCACGAGAGGTGGTAAGAAGGCAAAGGCTAAATTGACATGCTTTAACTGTAACAAAGAAGGACACTTCGCTCGGGATTGCCCTAAGCCGAAGAAGGTACTCCCTTACTTAATTTCTGGCATTCAATGCTTTGTGTCTAGTCAAGCATTAATTGCTCATTCTCCTCATTTTTGGGTTGTAGACTCCGGAGCAACAGACCACATCGCGAGGGACAGAGTAGGGTTCGTTGAGTATCGCCGAGTACCTGCTGGGAGCAGAAAAGTTTACATGGGGAACGAGTCCAGTGTAGAGGTGCTTGGCATTGGCACATTCAAGCTGGAAATGCGACAAGGGCGCACCTTGTATCTTCATGATGTTCTTTATGCTCCGGATATTCGGCGAAACTTAGTTTCAGTTATTAGCATGATGAGTCTTGGTTTTAGTTTCTGTTTTGAGAATAATGGTGTTAGCATTTATTTGAGAACAATTTTTTATGGTTTTGGTTATCTTTCATATGGTTTTTTAGTTTTGGATGTGAATGATTCTAGTCTTAATAAAAACGCCAATGGCTCTGTTTTTAATATTGCATCTTTTTGTGATAATGATTCTATGAGATGGCATGCTAGATTAGGCCACATAGGGCAAGACAGGATGACTAGATTGGCTAGCGAAGGTCTTTTAGGCCCACTCGCTAGAGTCACTTTGCCTACTTGTGAGCACTGTCTTGCTAGTAAGGCAACAAGGAAACCATTTGGGAAAGCCATAAGGGTATCAGTCCCATTGCAACTTATTCATTCTGATATATGTGGACCAATGAATGTGAGGGCAAGACATGGAGCCCCTTATTTCATCACATTTATAGATGATTGCACGCGTTTTGGTCATGTTTATTTGAGAATCAATTAGACAGGAGCATTAAGGCTCTAAGGACTGACCGAGGACGTGAGTATCTATCTGAGCAATTTAAAGTGCTCTGTGAGGAAAAAGGAGTCATCAGGCAATTGACAATTCCTAAGACTCTGCAGCAAAATGGTGTAGCGGAGAGAAGGAATCGCACATTACTTGACATGGTTAGATCAATGATGGCGCAAGCTAATCTTCCCATTTCTTATTGGGGAGATGCTTTATTGACTGCTGCCTACGTCCTTAACCGTGTGCCCTCCAAATCAGTTCTTTCCACCCCATATGAGATGTGGACTGGCAAAAAGCCTGATTTGGGCAATTTGCGGCCTTGGCATTCGGCAGCTTACATACACAACGCTTCTCATAAGTTTGGGAAGTTGGGCCCTAGAGGAAAGAAGTGTATCTTCATTCGCTATAGTGAGCATTCGAAGGGCTATGTGTTTGTTGGGAAGCATCCGGATGGAAGTGTGACTGAAATTGAGTCACGAGATGTGGATTTCCTAGAGGAGGATTTCCCTAGCAGATGTGAGGTAACTAGAGAAGTAGAACTCTATGAGATGAAGGATCTACTTAAAGGTGCACCTAGTAGCCTAGTAGAGAATGAGGAGATAATTCCTCAAGCTCCTAGAGACAGTGGCAGCGATCTACCTGTCCATGGATTAGATCCAATGGATGAGGATTCTCAGGATTCTCAACTATGTAGAAGCAAACGTGGAGCTATACCCCGTCGTCGTTTTGAGATTGAAGGGGAAGCATTCATGATTGCTCCGAGTGACGAGATGGAGCCTAAGAATCTCAAAGAGGCTCTCTCATCCCCTGCTAGTAAACAATGGAGTACTGTAATGGATGAAGAAATAGAGTCTATGAAGAAAAATCATGTCTGGGACTTGGTTGATTTGCCGCTAGAGCACAAGACTATTGGGAACAAATGGGTTCTCAAAATCAAGCGCAAGGCGGATGATTCCATAGAAAGGTATAAGGCTCGCCTAGTGGCGAAAGGTTACACCTAACGAGAGGGTGTGGACTATGAGGAAACTTTTTCACCAGTTGTAAGGTTTGCCTCTATTCACCTAATCCTGGCCATAGTAGCTCAGTTAGACTTAAAGCTATATCAGATGGACGTTAAGACTGCATTTCTCAATGGAGAATTGGATGAAGAGATCTATATGGATCAACCAGAAGGCTTTGTGGTAGTAGGTCAGGAGCGCAAAGTTTGCAAGCTTCAATGATCTATTTATGGCTTAAAGCAATCATCTAGACAGTGGAATCTGAGATTTCATCGAGCCATTGTTTCTAATGGGTTTACGATGATTGATGAAGATCACTGTGTATACGTTAAACGGTCCAAGGACATTTTTGTGATATTGTCATTATATGTAGATGACATATTAATGGCTGGAAATGACAAGGAGATGATTGTCGCCACTAAAAGGTGGTTGTTCTCTACATTTGAGATGAAGGACATGGGTGAGGCAAGCTATGTGCTCGGTGTTAAGATCCTTAGGGATCGCACTAGGAGACTTCTTGGTTTGTCTCAAGAGACTTACATTAAGACTATCCTAGAGCGATTCCAGATGTAGAGCTGCAAACCCATTGACACTCATGTTGCAAAAGGCGAGAGCCTAAGCCTTGATAGGGGTTCTAAGACTCAAGAAGAGAGTGAAAAGATGGCCCGTGTTCCCTATGCAAATGCTGTTGGAAGCTTGATGTATGCTATGATGTGTACGCATCCTGACATTTGTTATGCAGTCGGATTGGTGAGTCGTTACCAATCTAACCCAGGACCAGCTCATTGGAAAGCAGTTAAGAGGATATTACGATATCTTAGAGGGACTGCAAATTACACACTTTGCTACCAGAGTTCAGATCTACATCTAGTTGGCTATTGTGATGCTGACTGGGGAGGAGACTTAGATGAGCGTAAGTCTACTTCAGGATATGCTTTCATGCTTAGCGATGGTGCTATTTCTTGGAGCAGTAAGAAGCAATCCTGTATCGCCTTATCGACAATGGAGGCTGAGTTTGTGGCTTGTTCATCTGCCGTTCAGGAAACCGTGTGGTTGAGGAGATTCCTTCAGCATTTGGATGTTGTCACACACACCGCAGACCCTGTGACTATCCATTGTGACAGCATGGCTGCACTCGCTTACGCTAAGGATCCTAAATACCACGGCAGAACCAAACACATTGATGTGAGGTTCAACTTTATCAGAGACATTTTGGCGCAGAAAGAAGTGATCCTGGAGCACATCCCTACGAGTCGTATGGTTGCAGACCCTTTGACTAAACCCATTGCTAGAGATGTTTATCTTACTCATGTTAGGGCTTTAGGACTACGTAGGTGGTGATTTTTTTATGTGTATCCAGTTGAACTCATATGTTTTTTTGGGATATTTATGCCATTCGTATTCATATTTGTTTCTATTACACATTTATGTTTACTACCTTTTGCAATGGTTTGTGAATTAGCATACACAAAAAGAATTAAATTGATGTTAGCAGGCAAGATTGACTCACTTACACGAGCAATCGCCCTTAGCGCTAGGTAGCGAGTAAGGATGATACTAGTGGCTTATTGTATTTGGAACAATTAGAAAAGCCAAAATTATCCACTAGCTATGTCGCCTTGGTTGGAGCCAAGATGAGGTCTTGTTAGAGACCGACCATGGATATGAGAGTACCCACTTTTCCATGATGTGCCTGTTATGGATAGCCAGATGCGAGATCTCATTTGATGCCTGAGAGGCGAGCAAATAGAGAATTCGAGTTAGACGCTAGGAAGTGACTTGTGCGTTTAAAAGCGACTAGACTAAGATCTGTATAGTGTGTGAGTTTTAACATCACTCTTTGGAAGAGTAACTCCACTATAACATGCATTCATACTGCATGCGCTTATCAACCCGTTAGCGAGGTGAAAGAATAGATCACTGCTTCTTCACCGTGTGAGTCCTAAAAGTCATTTTTCCCTAAATGATTTCACTTAGTGCCTTTTGTGACTTTTGACTATATCATAAAATGAGGAGTTGATGTTCAGCTACTTTGGTATGTTGTCTGCGGTTATGTATAATTCGGCTTTAAGGGACATTACTAGGAAAGCGGTCAATTTCAAATTGAATGATATAAGGGTGAAGAGAAGATCATCTAGTTCTACATCTCTGCTCTATATTCACTGTCGACAACTCACATCGCTCTTTATAGGATGCTGATTGGGTGTGAATATAATGCGGGACCTAGGAGAGTCAAACATGCTCTTTGAGGGATTAGAGATGTTTTTTGGACTGATGTAGTTAGATGGGTCTGGGTACATGAGACACTATTTTTTTTTTTGGATTGATGTCTCTATGCTGACTCATATTGAGTTTCTAGTATAGAACTCCCACATGCAGGTGTTCTTAGCGGTCGCACGGTGCATTGGCTAGTATGAGATTGTTCATTTTTTGGGGAGATTGAGATAGAGATGTTAGAAATGGGCGCCCATGTGGCATGACCATTTCAATGCTTTGAATTTATAACTGTAACTCCTGCATTAATGGGGTTTGTAACTCCTGCCTTTATTGCAGAGGTTAATGGTGCATTAATGACCAGCCATAAAGGCTGGAGGCTTTTCCTCTTTCCCCTATACATGTATAAATTGAGACCCTTCTGTCAAGTCTAAGAGACAGAAATTTTCCATATTTTGACTCTCTCCCAAAAACAACGATCAAAGCCGTTTGCACTGTGATTTGTGTGGGTGATATTCACTGTTGTAATATCACCCCACTGCTGGGTTGACTGATTAGATTCAGGAAGCATGTGATTTACGCACGAGATCCTTTCTATTCAGACTCTGCAGAAGAAGGTATGACCATAATTTTTATTCCGCTGCATTATACTGCTGATTTACATGAATAATTAAATATGCAAGTAAACAAATGTGCGTCTCTTAAATTAATAATCTCACAATAGTTTGCCCAATCAAACAAGCTCTTAGGGTGCGTTTGTTTGGACGGACTGGATAAGGGAGGATTATAATCCATCGGACTATTAGTCCTAGGATACATTGTCCCAGGACTATTTGGTTAGACTGAATTTGTATCTTATGTTTGTTTAGTCATGGGATTAGATGTCTGGATTGGACTATTTTTAGTTATCCAATGTTTGTTTGGGATATTATGGAGAAGGATAAATGTTCAAATGACTATTTTATCATTTTCAATTATTTACTAAGTAATAGCAATATTAAACATAGCTTTAATATTTTAATTATTTTTAGCTAGATTATAAAAATTTATTTTATTTTATTTTTTTCACAATTAAATAAATTTATTTTTAAAAAATTAAATATAAATTAAAATATATGTTATTTTTTTAATTAAAATTTAAAATAAATTTATTTTAAATAATAATAATTAAATAATAAAATAAAATAAAACATCTATTAAAATTTAAATAATGAAATTAAATAAAATATAAACAAAATTTTAAAATAAAACATCAATAAAATATCTATAAAAATATTTTAAAAAATTAAATAAATAAAACAAAAATAAAAATTAAATAAAATTATTTTATTTTCAAATTGAGACATTTAAATTTTTTAAAATTTTACTAAATATAATACATAATTAAATACTAGAAGGCAAAAATATAATTTCATTGTCTAATCCCATGGAATGAGTTATCACATGGTTTCTATCCCACCCCTCCCCATGGGATATGATAGTCACATATTTGTAGGACTAATAGACGAGAGAAAAAAATTTCAAACAAACAATGGACTATTAGTCCGGTAGGACTAATAGTCCAATCTCACATCCTAATCCTTCAAAACAAACACACTTTAATGTATTGCATCACTAGAGATATGGATTTAACATTTTTTTTTTATAGAGGGAAATACAGTTAATATTAAGAAAAATCAGTGAAACATCCCTCTCTAACTTTGGATAGTAGGAGAGGTCTAATATTTTTTTATTCTTATTAATTAAGATCCCTCAATAATATTATTAAAGAAATTTCTTTATGAAAAAAAAAAAAAAATTCACTGTGAAGAGTTGAAATTTTTCTATAAAAATATTAAAAGATTTCAACTATTATGAAAATATTGTATGTGCTTTATCTTATAAAATCATAATGTTTAGGACCTTAAACTAAAAATCTCTTAATATTAATACATTTGTGACAAATATTCTCAAAAATATAGAAATTATACATAAATAAATAAAAATATGTGAAAATATGTAAAAGATAATATGAAACGATCATGTTATGCAACGTGAAAGTTGAGTCTAAAGACTTTATATATATATATAATGAAATAATAATAAAATAAAATACAAATATGAGATGAAGCGTGAGTCATATATATAATATATATGGATCTAATTATGTAAAAATTGTCTTTAGCCTTAGATTCTCTTCAAAAGCACTTTTCTTGAAGGACAAATTATACAAATAGTCCTTATAGTTAGGACTTGTGTCATTTTGATTCTTAACTTTTTAATTATGACACATTTGATCCAGAATTTTGAATCTTGTTCCAAATAAAGACAATTGAAGATATCATTAGATTTTTCAAGGGTAAAATTGTCAATTTGATAAAATATAAACTAATTTAACAAAAATAAATGTCAAACAAATATTTTTGAATTTTTAAAAATTATTTCTATCCACTAAAAATAAAATTATGTAAAATAGATAAATCTTTTAGACATTTATTTATTTTTTTACTAAATTAATTTTTATTATGTGTTTGGATGATGATCATGTAAAATTAATTTTAAAAAATTAATCATGTAATTTTTATTAATTTTACATAGTTTTATCAGTGGTGGATAAAAATAATTTTTAAAAAATTAAAAATATTTTTTTGACATTTATTTTTGTCAAATTAATTTATATGTTATCAAATTGATGATTTTACCCTTAAAAAATCTAATCAGTGTGTTTGGTTTGAGTTTTATGGATTAAGTTTTTTGAAAATTGACTTTTTTTGGTTTTTGTATTTTTTTGTTTTTAGTGAATATTTTTTAATTTTTAAACATTTTTTTTACTTTTTTAGATTACTTAGATGTATCTAAAAAGTAAAAAATTTGTGAAAAAATATTTTAAAAAATTAATAAATACATAAAAATATAAAAAAAATATACTGAATTCTTGTATTTTTTTTATATATTTTTTATATTTATTGAATTTTTAAAAGATATTTTTTAATATTTTTTTTACTTTTTAGGTGTATTTATGTTAGATGTGTTTAAAAAGTAAAAAAATTGCTTAAAATATTAAAAAAATTCAGTAAAAATAAAAAAAATATAGAAAATAAGAAAGTAGAATTTTCTGAAAAGTATTTTTTTAAAAGTGGAAACAAGCAAGGTGAATGATATTTTCAATTGTTCTTATTTCGATCAAGATTTAAAATTCAGAGTTAAATATATCACAATTAAAAAATTAAAAATCAAAATGACATAAATTTCAAACTATAAGAATCATTAGTGTAATTAACCATTCCTTTAATGGCTTCCTAATATTGTTTGCGCGTCATTAGTTAAATGACTTAGGCCACCATGACCCCACTCCATGCAACTGAAAAAACAAGCCATGGTGCATTCATATGATGAAAGTAGAAACACGCCTCTTCTTGAAATTAACGGCTGAGTTGTGGTGCTTTAGAAAGTTGGTAAAAAGTTAGTTTATTAATTTTTTTTGACTTTTTTTTGACAAAAAATTAAGTTATTTTGGATAAAAAAACTGCTTTTTTTGATTAAAAAAACTAAAAAACTAAAAATCTAACTTTTTTAATGTATTCCAAAAGACCCCGGAGAAGTCCAATAAAATTTTCTAAATTTGGGCCCACCGTATCCACACATTCAGATTTGGCACCAACTTAAAAAAGATTTCATTTGAATATAACTTCCCCCCACAATAGTGCCTGCGAAGTGGGTTCGGAGGTTTTTTAAGTTAAAATAATCACAAAAAAATAAGGTTTGGTTTGGTATTATCTAAATAAGTCAAAAAGTCAAAAAGTCACTATCTTATTTAAGTCACATCACCTCTCTAACACATCACATCACCTCTCTAACACATCACATCAAATCCAACCCAAACCCAACCCAAACCCATCAATAAGTCAAAAAGTTTACTTTTTTAGTACATGCCAAACCAACCCTTAAAATAAATTTTTTAACTTAATAAAGTAAAATATTATATTTAATTTATAATTATTATATTTTTTTTACAAAAAAATTAAAAAAATCAAAAGTTTTTCCCAAACTAAGTTTTTCAGCCCCGAATTAAAATAATTAAAAAAATCAAAAAAGTCAACCCACTTCCCAAATCAAACATAGATTCAGATTTGGCACAACATGAATGATTTTATTTGAACACAAGTTCACATTGTAGATACTGTGACTAATTTTTTTTTTTTTTTTTTTTAAGTGATTATATTTTGAGTAATACCCGAATGACAAATAATATTGTATTAATAACATATATAAGTAATATGACTTATTCAATCAACGAAATTATAACAAATGAAAAGGACTCACATATTACATGTATTTTGACTAATTTTAAATCCTTAAAATTAATCGGACAACTTTTCAATGACCCTTTGAGATGATATGAACTCGAAATCTTAAATTTTATCTTCAAGTTTTTACAACTCGACCTATATAAGATCCATTATTTATCTCAAATTTTTGTCTCATTAAAAAAATTGCGTTTTCTACCGCAAGCAATCTTTTATACCCGTATTGAAATCATAAATTTTAATAAAAATTTATAATAAAAGAAAAAAGAGAAAATATGAAAAATAAAAAATATAAATTTACTTTTTTTTTCTCTTTCTAAATTTATTATTCGAACATAACCCTTGTTTGGCAAGATGGTTGGCATTAATTTAACCTATTAAAAACTGAAATAAATTTAAAAGTTAATAAAATAAAATATTACATCTAAATCATAATTATTTTACTTTTTTTCTCACAAACTTACAAAAAAAGTAAAAAATTCATCTCAAATAAAACTTTTTTAAGTAGATTAAAAAAAATTAAAAATTAAAAGGCCAAATTAAAAAACATTCTTTCCAAATATCCAAAAACCAAAAAATAGGATTAAAAAAATTCTTCCTAAAATGTCAAAAAAATTCTTCCCAAAATAGCATAATGACTATTTTGAATTGTTTTAAAAAGTGCTAAATAAATTAATTTTTAACTTATAAAAATTGGCTTCCAAAAAGGCCTTTATCATCAATAAAGCTTCCGATGCATCTTTGTTCAATTGGCGGCGATGACACCATCAGTTATGTAGACTGATGTATGAGAGGTACGGACGTGCGCGGGTTGGTTTTTTAGCTTTTTAATTTTTTTGACTATTTTAGTCTGGGATTAAAAAATCTGGTTTGGGAAGGATTTTTTGACTTTTTTGACTTTTTGACTTTTTAGTGAGGTGTCCATATATAATATTACTAAACTGCCCCTGGTATTAAATTTTATTTTTACTTCGGCGACCCTCCTGACAGTAACGTCACCAGCCTAAGTTTTTTTTTTTTTTTTTCCAATGATTTTTTCATGTGGTTTTTATTTTTATTCTAATTTTAATTTTAATTTTTTTTCATTTTCTGTAAAATGATAAAAAGTAAGGTTTTATTTTATTGTCCCGTGTATTTTAAATAATTTAATTTTAATTTTATTTTAAATATTTAATTTTATTTAAATAATCTAAAATTTTAAATCGTAAAAATTTAAATAATTTAAATATTCAAAAAATTTAAATAATTTAAAATGTTAATTGGTTTAATTTAAAAACAACTCTACACTCAAATCGTAACTAAACACATAAAACAAAACTTAATTAAGAAATTATTTTTAAAACTCATAACCAAACACATAATTTGGAATTCCATACTATTTTCATAACTCTACACTCAAATCATAACCAAATATATAACAAAAAAATTAAAATATTTAAAAATATTTTTATAAAATAGAGTTTGAATTTTTTTTATAAAAAAATTTTAAAATTTAAAAAATTCAAATTGTAATATTTTGAAATTAAAATATTTAAAAATATTAAAAAAAACGTTTTCCTTTTTGTTGTTGACATTACTTGGCTAGTTAAGGTAATATTTTAGTGTAGCTGAGTAGGACACGTGGACAGTAGTGGCTAATTGGTTCAACATTTCCAACGTGGGGCATGTTGGTAATTTAATCCCTTGTTGTATGTGAGCTACCATTCAAATGGAGGCTGATTCATATTTTGTCGCCTTGTGGCTAATTTAGTCAATTTTGTCGTGTTTTGGCTAAATTAGCCCACAACCGGCTTCCCAAACGTACCCTAAATATTGAATTAGCAGATTGACAGATTGTGCTTGTTTGGTGCAGTTTAAAATTTATTTATTTAAGTTTTCAGTTTAATTTAAGTGATTTTGATGTGTTTTGGTTTAGCTTATAACTTATAACTTATAGTTTTTTGGAAGTCAGAAATCAGCTTATTCTTTGAGTGGGGCAAGAGATGCTTAATTTATAAGTCAGAAATCAGCTTATGTTCATAGTTATAAGCTATAAGCTGTTTAGGCATAAGTTATAAGCACTTTCCCACAGCTCTACCAAACAGGACCATAATTTGAGAGATTTTGAATGAATTGACGGATTAAAAAATATTCTAATTAAGGGGTTGTTTGGGGTGTTCTAAATAAGTGTACTTTTTGTCTTTTTGAACTAAAAAATTGAGAAAGAAAATATGGATGTTTGGGTTAACTTTTTGACTTTTTATGGAAAAATGTGTAATAAAAAATTGTAAAAATTGATTTGTAGGGAAAAATTAGGATTTGGAGTTGTACAGCCGTAATTGTTGACTTTTGGTGAATAGTGTTAACTTTTTAACTTTTTGAGTAACTTTTTGACTTTTTGACTTTTTTGTAATATGTCAAACTTGGCCTAATTATCAAGCCTTTATATAATATATAATATCAATTTACATAATATTTTTTTTATATATATAAATATTAATTTGTAATAAATTTGACATATTAAATCTTTCTCACACTTATTTTTACTTTGATATTTTATTATAGATTAAAAAAAAATATGTGTATTAATTATAACGAAACAGTTTCAAAAACAGATTATAAATTTTAAAATTTAATCGTAATTAGCGGATAAAACAGTACTGATTGATGCTGATTGATATTGGTAGATAGTATTTTATACAATCTTAATCACAAGCAATTGGCAATAGGAGAATTGTTTTGGACAATTACACCTTAGTGAAAATTAATTATAAACTAATGAAAAAATGGGTAATTTAAATTATTAATATTTATAATAATTTTATTTTTTAATTTATTTTTCTTGATATCACTGTTAAGTTATTTTCCTAATTTTTTTTAAGACCCGACAATGGGAGAATTTTTGTAAGTTTGGAAAGTTTGGACACTAGTTAAAAAGTCAAAAATTACTTTAAAAAAATTAAAAAATCAATAAAGTATATAAAAAAAGTCAAATATTTCTTCTTTTTTTTTACATTTTTTTTATTTGTAAAAAATCAAAAAATCATCCTAAACATAACATTTGAGCAAAAAAAATTACTAAAATATATCTTATTCTCGAAACCACCCTTAGATTCATATTTCTATTGAAAATGAGATTCATGGTTGGTTTGATAATAGGTTATTTTAATAACTTTTTTATTAAAATATGAGATGAAAAAACTAATATATTTGATATGATTTTTTAACTTTTTATATATTAAAAAAAAACGTACAAAAAGTATATAAAGAAAAGAAAATCTTTGACTTTTGTATTGTTTCTTAACTATTTAACTTTTTAGTAATTTTTTTTTTTCAAACTATTATCAAAGTTCCCAAATTTACCCTCAATTTAAAAACAATGTCACACGTAAAATACAAATTGGTCATATATTAGATTCTCACATTCACGCTCGTAAATTTGCTAATCAATTGTTAGAAGAAAAAATTAGTGATAAATCTAATTTAAAGAAAGTATAAGGCATTAGGTCTAGTTGATATTTTTTGCTGGTGAGAGATCTATCATTTGTGAAATAATTTAGTGAGAAATACTTTTATTAGTTTTGAAGGATATTTTGTTTATAATTTTACCCCTTAATTTATCTGTTGAATTTTTTTGACTATCTGTTCAAATTTATATCTATATATGTTCAAATTATTTTCTATCTATTCAAATTTATATCTATCTGTTGAAATTTTTTCCCTATCTGTTCAAAATCAATGTCTTTCTCTCTCTATCTGTTTAAAATATGTGAGTTTCTTTCTCTATTCTTCTAAAAGATATAAAGGTCTGATCTATCTATTTAAAATTTCACAAACTTGTTTTCTACATCCACTACAACAACAAACAAACAAATAGATCTTCACTATATATTTAATAAATAAATAAAATTAGAGGCGTTATCTGTTGTTGAACATACACACACATAAAATATAAAAATAAATGAATAGTAGCAACAACAATGGCAGCAGAGTAACAACAATAGTAGTAAGTGGAGAGGAGGTCGATGTCGAGGAGAGGAACTTCAGCGTTGGAAGTGGCGATTACTCTAGCTTCGAAAGTTGTTTCCTCTCTCTCTCTCTCTCTCTCTGTGCAGAAAAAAAAGAAAATCCATTGTAAGTGACGGTAGTGGTTAGATTTGTTCATATCGGTAGATCGGCGGCGGCGACGGATGTCAGAGTCGGTGATGAAGAAAATGAAAAATGAGAGAGAGAGAGAGAGAGAGAGAGAGAGAGAGACCTAAGCTTCTATTCCATAGAGATAGAGACGACGCCCAAGCTAGACCACTAGGGCTTCAGTGGCTGCGGCGGCTGTGGAAAATGCCGCCGTTATGGGCCTTGTACCGTGAGGAGGAAAAGTGAAGACGAAGGAAGAGAGAGAAGAGAGCCTAGGGTTTGAAGAAAAAGAGAGGAGAGAAAAGAAGTAGAAGTGAGTTTGATGGTTTTTCCTCCATGGTATACCATTGACAAGAACTGTCCAACCGCTGTCGCTGCCGATCTCATCAGTATCGAAGAGCTCCATCATCCGCCAGCGTACCTTACACTTGATTTCAACATTGAAAATGGTGAAGTCTTCATATCTAGGACGCAGAGGCAGTGGTTTTGGTGGTAGATCTTGAAGTATGTGAAGATAAGGTAGTGAACGAAGAAGAAGCGTCGCCAGGGGAGATGTGGTGGAAGCGGTGGACGTAGGAGAGGTACTGTGAAAAAGATGAAGGTCTGTATATATATACTAATGGGTGGCACACGCGATGCGTGTGCAATTCAGATAACTAATAATAAAAAGTTTAATATCATAATATATATGTTACTTAAGTGATAAGTACATTCTTAATGAAACCCAATGTCTTAGGTTCAAAATTTGCTTACGTTGTGTATAATAATATATATTTTTTAACAAATATAAAATTGTCACGTAACATGAAGAGAAGAAGGCTTCATTAAACTAATTTAAGGCTTCACTTAATAATAGTATAGATATATATATAGAGAGAGAGAGGGGAGTAGGGTTGGTTTGTGAAATAACTAACATACAATATATCTATATACATGAGTATTTTAGTCATTTTATGTAAGCTTGTTCTTATGGACAAAATATTTCGAGAAATTCTATTTTTACACGCCTATCTATCTCAGTACACACTTTTAATGAAATTTTATTTTAATGACAATTGTATCCTAAAGTAAAATGACCATAATAGATATCAAAATCTTAGCCAACCCATCTCTCTCTCTCTCTCTCTCTCTCTAGAATCAATTCAATTTGTTTCGGTTACAAATCCAATAGAGAATAATAGAGAGGAAGACAATCTTAAATTGTTTGTCGTCAACAATAATCAGACCAATTCTATTTGGAAAATCAATAGCAAATGATCAAAACTTAATTTCCTGGCAATTTGAGAGGCTTTTGTGACTTGTCATTGTCTTTGTGGTTAAACAAAATCAATATATAATCCAAATTCAACAAAACATAGAAATAGTACCTATTTATTATAGAAACAGAAAACCCATAATTAAATCTAGCATAGAAAGTCCACCGAGCTATCTATACCACTATGTCAAGCACAAACACACACACACACACACACACATATATATATTTACATATATGGATTTGAGGAAACAAACTCAGAAGTAGAATTCAAAATTTAATCAATTGGAGTGAGTGGCCCATAGAGAAATCACAAGGGAAAGTGATGAATTTAGAATTAGTAAACAGATCGGGAGTCGAGTGGAAAGTGTGTGTATAATATTTGAGTTGAGGGTTATAATTGGAATATGTGGTGTGTGGAATGAGACAAATAATGCCTAATCAAATTCATAACTGTGTGCATTGAGAAATAATATGCACTGAGATAAGTAAGTTTGTGGAAATAGAATTTCCCAAGTATTTCAATGCCTGGACCTTTGGCCGAGCAAAATTTAAATTTGAATTTATGAACCGAGTACCCTTGTTAGAACTGTATTATTACGTGGGTGCTTTATTGATTAGTCAAGTTTTCATACTTTATAGGCACTATTAAATTAGGAGATTCACGTGTAGGTAATAGGTCCTATGAGAATTAATGACATTTTTCATTAAACACTATTAAAAAAAAGTCATTAATTGTTAATTTTCAGCGACGGTTTAAAAATTGTCATAAAAATGTCACTAATTATACATTTTAGGGAAAATTTTAAAAAATCGTTACAAAAAAATCACTAATTTTCAACTTTCAACGACAATTTGAAAAATTGGCCACAAAAAAAAAAAAAAATCACTAATTGTAAGTTTCAATGACAATTTATAAAAATATTGACAAAAAAAGTCACTGCTTGTCAATTTTTTGCGACATATATAAAAAATCGTCACAAAAAATTATTTTAAAAGACGATTTTATTAGAATTTATTTTCAATAGGACTTGAAGGAAATTGAGTCTAACTATTATGACCTATTGGTAATTTACCCATTAAATTATAGAATATTTGTGAAATTAGTATTGCTGAAAGGCAGTGGCTTCCCTTCGGTCCAAAATCATTGGATCTCTATAAGCCGACCACAGAGTCCATATCGATAATTCGAACAGTTCAATGTGTAAGACTTGTCAAGTATTTCATCTCTACACAAAATCACGTTAATCGGATATTAATAACTACTTGATAAGATTAAATTTGTGTTAATAGTAAGTATAATTTTAAAAAATAAGTTGTTAATACAAATGTGATCTGATCAAATGGGTATTGATATCCAATCAATGTGATTTTTTTACAAGCATGAAGTACTCGACAAATCCTACACATTGAATAATTTGAATCATCAAGACAAATCTAAAATGAGCCCAAAATAAGCTAGGCTGGACCATCTAATTGGAATACTAAACTGGAGAGGGTCCAATCCCTTAGTGAAAGTACTTAGAGTTGTTTTGAAAATTGCTCTTTAGTAATTTTTTTTGCTTTTTAACTTTTTTTTTTTATAAATAAAAATGATGCCAAAATGTTAATGGCTTTGACAAATGCTAAATAGTAATTTCCTTTTTTGACTTTCTTTTTTTTTTATAAATATTTTTAGATCCTCTTAGATTAGAAAATTTTGGAAAAAAAAAAAAAAAGACACCTGTGGTTTGAGTTGGATGCGAATTACCCCCTAGCATTCAGAAATCACCACTTAACCCTCGTGTGATTTGTGGACTAAAAATACGCGCCTCTATAGAGAGTGAGTCAGTTTGTATGACGAAAATATCCTTTATACCTCTTCAAATTTATAAATGATGCTATTCTTTTCCTATTTCTATTTGCAACCATTAGCAGCTGGTTATACAAACATATATACATTCATATATATATATACATCATTAGATATTTATTTTTCTAGAATCATATACATTCATATACATATATATCATTATATATATATATATTTCTGGAATCAACATCTTCTCTCTATCTCTCTCTTTTTTTTCTTTTTCTTTTTTATATAATGTTTCTTAACCAAAGATACATGTGTGTGTGTGCACGCGCGTTAAAATATTGAAATCAAATAACATGATTTTGAATTTTCAATTCATCAAACACATCATCAAATCATCTAGTGAAGATTCACACAGACACACATATATAGATGCACAGTGAAGATTGAAAAAAAACTTTGTATGCTTATATTTTATCCATATATATGTGTGTGTTATATTTTTAGAATCAACATCTTCTCGCTCTCTCTTTTTAATCATCAAATCAAAGAGATATATATATATATATATATGTATGTATGTATATACGTAGTGAAAAAACTGAAATCAAATAACACGATTTTGAATTTTCAATTCATCAAACATCATCATCAAATCATCTAGAATCATATACATACACACACACACGTATATATAGATGCACAATGAACATTGAAAAAAAAACTTTGTATGCTCATGTTTTATCCATATATGTGTATATATATATCTGTGTTATGTTTAAAAAAAAAAATTGATTTTGTTTTTGCATTTGATGTATGTATATATATATGATAGCTAATCATTGAACACTACATGAGATTGTATATGTATATATATGTACACATATAAAGTATATATGTATATGTATATATATGTAAAGTTTGGGCAGTGAATTGTGAAGAAGATGAAATGGAGAGAGAGAGAGAGAGAGAGAGAGAGAGAGAGAAGAAGAAGAAGAAGAAGATGAAGATGAAGATGAAGATGAGGATATAATTATCAATTTATAACTTTTGTTAACAGAATTTAGTGTGCATTTCAATCCAGTAATCACATGGGGATTATGTGGTGATTTTCAAATATCAGGAGAGTAATTTGCACCTTATCCAAACTACAAGGGGTAAAGTGAAGTTTGCTCATAAAAAATATATATATATAATTTTTTAAAAAATACTAAACACAACCAAAAAATAAAATAAAATAAATAGGACTTTTTGAATCATTGGCAAACACAGCGAGTTTTTCCCTTGAAATTTTTGACAAGTGCACACGCATCTCCTTTGATTTTTTAAATTATATTGATCTGCTCTACTTTAGCTAATAATGTATAAGGACTTCTGTTATGTTATGTTTCTAACACAAGTTTGGACCGAAAATTACCACAAAAAAAAAAAAATTAGTAACACGAAATAATAAATGAATTTGATTATTATTTAAGTAATTTTGACGCAAGCTTAAAATGAGACAATATGAATACGATACAAAGGTTACCCCCTGATGTATAATAAAATGAATAGAGAAATATATTGTTATGAACACGATCAGTGGCGGAGCTAAAAAACTAAATAAAAATGAGCACTTATTAATTATAATTATAATTTTTTTTTTCCATAACCAACAATAAGAAGATAATAATAATTTTTGAATTATTATTAAGTAAAATAACTTCAATAAATTATTACAAAAATATTTCACACAAAATTTTACAATTAATTTTGAGTAAATTCAAAAAGAAAGTATTGCGTATAACTAGTATATCATAGACAATGTAAAAATGTCATTTATTCAAATCTTAAAATAAATTATATAATAGTAAGATAAATTAAATTTTTATAAAATTTGAGTAAAAATTTCATATAATAGTGATATTATATCATCATTGATATATGATATCACCAACTAATAGTACAGCAACATATGAATGGTAAACTCCACATGTAAATATAATATAGTGAAATTAATTATATTTACATATTAAAAATGATAAATATTATTTTTATATTGAGATTTTTTCATAAAATTTTTAAACATAAAAATATAATTTGTTATAGTCACTTCATTTTTAATAAAACCATCACCATTCTTCTCATGAATTTAGAAATGTCATTGACACTTTATTTTAAATATTATTTTTATTTAAAATTTTATTTATATACCTATATATATATTGTAAAGGGGTGAGCCCTGACCTCCGTGTGACTGAACAAGATACAAAGTCGGCCGATAGTGTTTGTGTAATAACCCGACCCTCTTCTATGCTTTAATTCCCTCTTATATGTGTGATTATATATTTGGTTAAATGTTTGATATTGTAAATCAAAGTATAACGCAGCGGAGAAAAAATTTCAACCCATACCTTAATGACAGAGCCTGAAGCGAAGAATCTCGTGAGTAAATCACGTGCTTCCAGAATGTGAACAACAAACCCCAACAATGGAGTGATACTACAAAATGAGTATCACCTACACAAGTCACAGTGCAAAATGGCTTGATTGTTGTTTTTTTTTTTTTTTGGGAGAGAGTCAGTATGGGAAAAACATACGTTGTTTTTCTTGTCCCATATCCCATATATCATATTAGATATATAGGATAAATATATCATCTATCTATATCAGTTGATATGATAGATATAGATATCATGAGTGGTTATCCAAATAAGTTTTGAATTCAAATTCAAACTTACATGGATAAGGTTCAAAAGGTTCAAAGGGTCATGCCATATGGCCGCCCAATTTCTAACATCTCCCACTCGCACATGAGTTGGCATGACACTACCACATCTCTATCTCAATCTCCCCAAAAATGAACAATCTCATACTAGCCAATGCACCGTGCGACCGCTGAGAACACCTGCATGTGGAAGTTCTATACTAGAAACTCAATATGAGTCAGCATAGAGACATCAACCCAAAATGAACAGAAATAGTGTCTCATGTACCCAGACCCATCTAGTTACATCGGTCCAAAAACATCTCTAATCCCTCAAAGAGCATGTTTGACTCTCCTAGGTCCCGCATTATATTCACACCCAATCAGCATCCCATAGAGAGCAATGTGAGTTGTCGACAGTGAATATAGAGCAGAGATGTAGAACTAGATGATCTTCCCTTCACCCTCATATCATTTAATTTGAAATTGACCGATTTCCCAGTAATGTCCCTTAAAGCCGAATCATACATGACTGCAGGCAACATACCAAAGTAGCTGAACATCAACTCCTCATCTTATGACATAGTCAAAGGTCACAAAAGGCACAAAGTAAAGTCATTTAGGGAAAAATGACTTTTAGGACTCACACGGTGAAGAAGCAGGGATCCATTCTTTCATCTTGCTAATGGGTCGATAAACACATGTAGTACGAATGCATGTTATAGTGGAGTAACTCTTCCAACGAGTGATGTTAAACTCACACACCATACAGATCTTAGTCTAGTCGCTCTTAAGCGCACAAATCGCTTCCTAGCGTCTAACTCGAATTCTCTATTTGCTCGCCTCTCAGGCATCAAATGAGATCTCGCATCTGGCTATCCATAATAGGCACATCATGGAAAAATAGGTACTCTCATATCCATGGTCAGTCTCTAACAAGACCTCATCTTGGCTCCAACCAAGGCGACATAGCTAGTGGATAATTTTAGCTTCTCTATTTGCTCCAAATACAATAAGCCACTAGTCTCATCCTTGCTCGCTACCTAGCGCTAAGGGCAATTGCTCGTGTGAGTGAGCCAATCTTGCCTGCTAACATCAATTTAATTATTCTGTGTATGCTAATTCACAAACCATTGCAAAAAGTAGTAAACATAAATGTGTAATAGAAACAAATATGAATACTAATGGCATAAATATCCCAAAAAACATGAGTTCAACTGAATACACATAAATATATCACCACCTACGTATTCCTAAAGCCCTAACATAAGTAAGATAAACATCTCTAGCAATGGGCTTAGTCAAAGGGTCCGCAACCATGCGACTCGTAGGGATGTGCTCCAGGATCACTTCTTTCTATGCAACAATGTCTCTGCTAAAGTTGAACCTCACATCAATTTGTTTGGTTCTGCCGTGGTATTTAGGATCCTTAGTGTAAGTGAGTGTAGCCATGCTGTCACAATGGATAGTCACAGGGTCTGAAGTGTGTGTGACAACATCCAAATGCTGAAGGAATCTCCTCAACCAAACGGCTTCCTGAACGGCAGATGAACAAGCCACAAACTCAGCCTCCATAGTCGATAAAGCGATATAGGATTGCTTTTTACTGCTCCAAGAAATAGCACCATCGCTAAGCATGAAAGCATATCCTAAAGTAGACTTACGCTCATCTAAGTCTCCTCTCCAGTCAGCATCACAATAGCCAACTAGATGTAGATCTGAACTTTTGGTAGCAAAGTGTGTAATTCGCAGTCCCTCTAAGATATCGTAATATCCTCTTAGCTGCTTTCCAATGAGCTGGTCCTAAGTTGGATTGGTAATGACTCACCAATCCGACTGCATAACAAATGTTAGGGCGCGTACACATCATAGCATACATCAAGCTTCCAATAGCATTTGCATAGGGAACACGGGGCCATCTTTTCATTCTCTTTTGGAGTCTTAGGACCCATATCAAGGCTTAGGCTCTCGCCTTTCGCAACAGGAGTGTCAATGGGTTTGCAGCTCTGCATCTGGAATCGCTCTAGGATAGTCTTAATGTAAGTGTCTTGAGACAAACCGAGAAGTCTCCTAGAGCGATCCCTAAGGATCTTAACACCAAGCACATAGCTCGCTTCACCCATGTCTTTCATCTCAAATGTAGAGAACAACCACCTTTTAGTGGCGACAATCATCTCATTGTCATTTCCAGCCAATAATATGTCATCTACATATAATGACACTATCAGAAAAATGTCCTTGGACCGCTTAACGTACACACAGTGATCTTCATTGATCATCGTAAACCCATTAGAAACAATGGCTCGATGAAATCTTAGATTCCACTGTCTGGATGATTGCTTTAAGCCATAAATCTGACCTACTACCACAAAGCCTTCTAGTTGATCCATATAGATCTCTTCATCCAATTCTCCATTGAGAAATACAGTCTTAACGTCCATCTGATATAGCTCTAAGTCCAATTGAGCTACTATGGCCAGAATTAAGCGAATAGAGGCAAACCTTACAACTGGTGAAAAAGTTTCCTCATAGTCCACACCCTCTCGTTGGGTGTAACCTTTCGCCACTAGGTGAGCCTTATACCTTTCTATGCAACCATCTGCTTTGCGCTTGATTTTGAGAACCCATTTGTTCCCAATAGTCTTGCGCCCTGGCGGCAAATCAACCAAGTCCCAGACATGATTTTTTTTCATAATTTCTTCATCCATTGCAGTACTCCATTTTTTACTAATAGGGGATGAGAGAGCCTCTTTGAGATTCTTAGGCTCCATCTCATCACTCGGAGCAATCATGAATGTTTCCCCTTCAATCTCAAAACGACGATGGGGTATAGCTCCACGTTTGCTTCTACGTAGTTGAGAATCCTGAGAATCCTCATCCATTGGATCTAATCCATGGGCAGGTTGATCACTCCCACTGTCCCTAGGAGCTTGATGGATTATCTCCTCATTCTCTACTAGGCTACTAGGTGCGCCTTCAAGTAGATCCTCCATCTCTTAGAGTTCTACATGTCTAGTTACCTCACCTCTGCTAGGGAAATCCTCCTCTAGGAAATCCATATCTCGTGACTCAATTCCAGTCACACTTCCATCCGGATGCTCCCCAATAAACACATAGCCCTTAGAATGCTCACTATAGCGAATGAAGATACACTTCTTTCCTCTAGGGCCCAATTTCCCAAACTTATGAGAAGCGTTGTGTATGTAAGCTGCCGAACCCCAAGGCCACAAATTGCCCAAATCAGGCTTTTTGCCAGTCCACATCTCATATGGGGTGGAAGGAACTGATTTGAAGGGTACACGGTTAAGGATGTAGGCAGCAGTCAACAAAGCATCTCCCCAATAAGAAATGGGAAGATTAGCTTGCGCCATCATTGATCTAACCATGTCAAGCAATGTACGATTCCTTCTCTCCGCTACACCATTTTGCTGCGGAGTCTTAGGAATTGTCAATTGCCTGATAACTCCTTTTTCCTCACAGAGCACTTTAAATTGCTCAGATAGACACTCGCGTCCCTGGTCAGTCCTTAGAGCCTTAATGCTCTTGTCTAATTGATTCTCAACCTCATTAACATACCATCTAAAACAATCCAATGCTTCTGACTTGTGAGAAATCTAATAGACATGACCAAAACGCGTGCAATCATCTATAAATGTGATGAAATAAGGGGCTCCATGTCTTGCCCTCACATTCATTGGTCCACATATATCAGAATGAATAAGTTGTAATGGGATAGATGCCCTTATGGCTTTCCCAAATGGTTTTCTTGTTGCCTTTCCAGCAAGACAGTGCTCGCAAGTAGGCAAAGTGACTCTAGTGAGTGGGCCTAAAAGACTTTCTCTAGCCAATCTAGTCATCCTGTCTTGCCCTATGTGGCCTAATCTAGCATGCCATCTCATAGAATCATTATCACAAAAAGATGCAATATTAGAAACAGAGCCTTTGGCATTTTTATCAAAACTAGAATCATCCACATCCAAAACTAAAAAACCATCTGAAAGATAACCAAAACCATAAAAAATTGTTCCCAAATAAATGCTAACACCATTATTCTCAAAACAAAAGCTAAAACCAAGACTCATCATGCTAATAACTGAAACTAAGTTTCGCCGAATATCCGGAGCATAAAGAACATCATGAAGATACAAGGTGCGCCCTCGTTGTATTTCCAGCTTGTATGTGCCAATGCCAAGCACCTCCATACTAGACTCGTTCCCCATGTAAACTTTTCTGCTCCCTACAGGTACTTGGCGATACTCAACGAACCCTACTATGTCCCTCGCGATGTGGTTTGTTACTCCAGAGTCTACAACCCAAAAATAAGGAGAATGAGCAATTAATGCTTGACTAGAAACAAAGCATTGAATGCGAGAAATTAAGTAAGGGAGTACCTTCTTCTGCTCAGGACAATCCCGAGCGAAGTGTCCTTCTTTGTTACAATTAAAGTATGTCAATTTAGCCTTTACCTTCTTGCCACCTCTCTTGCCCCTACGCTTGAAATTTCTAGCGTCATTGGGTTTTAGCACAGCTGCTGCTTGCTTCTTAGGGGCACCTTTTGCTTTTCCACGTTTGAACTAAGAAGTCCTACGTGAGCTTGACTCAACCACCATAGCAGAACCATCAGATTTAGCCGCCTCAAGGCGTTCAGCCTCTAGCTCCAAATGACGCGATATATCTTTGAATGTTTTTACACTCTCATTATGCATCATGTTCTGCTTCATTTGCTCCCAAGAATTTGGCAGAGAGCGAATCACAGCTTGTACTTGCTGCTCTTGAGTCAAATTGTGCCCAGCAGCCTCAAGCTCACGTATCATAGCAGACATGACCCTCAACTGCTGCTTCATCTAGTGATGCGCCGTTTTCTGATAGGAGTCAAACTTCATAGTCAGCCCACATAACTTTGCCAAAGAGGTAATACCAAACTTTTGTCTGAAAGCTTCCTACATCTCAAATACAGTCGGGCAATGCTCAAACTCACTAATCAAGTCGTTGTGCATGTTGCTCAACATAGTAAAGCGCGCACCCCGATCTTTGTTATGCCAAGTCTAAAAGATTTCAAGATCACGACGATGTTGAGCTGTATTGCCCTACTTTGGCTCAACCATCACTTGTTCAAGTGTGGTCAACACTTCTTGCTCATTGAGGAGGTATTGGATCTTACGACGTCATATATCATAATTGTCGCCATCCAATTTCTCTCCCTTAGTTAAGTCTGCCACTACTGTCTTACCAGCCATTTCTACATACAGAGCAAATAAATGCGCAGGGGATATTAATGATAGCAACATAAAAAATTATTTTGCAGCAAAAGAATCTAAATTAAATAATGAGAATTTTACACATGTCTCAAGATCAAAAATTTGCTATGCTCGTAATCATCTCTTGCGCCTCTAGTGATAATTATCAAAATTTAATTTAATTCCATGTGTAAAAAACAATCAATCTTCCACTACTTATGGCATATACAAAACATGATAAATTCTATACGATAGCATCTATGTAAATTTACAAATAACTCATGCTATATTCATTTAATAATGGAATTCAAATAAATAAATAAAAACTAAGCATGCTTCTCTAATTGCAACATATTACAAACCCTAAAAAAAAATATGTTGTATTTAATATTCAGATTATGTCATAATAGAATGTACATCATTCTGAAATTTTCTGAAATTTTAAATAACTAACAAACACACATAAAATTAGAAATAAATATTCCAGAATCTGATAAACTGAAACAATTATACCAGTAAATGGTAAAACTTTGCAGTAGTCTACAATAAAAATTTCAATCCCAGAAAATTAATCATGCAACACCAAAAGCATTTTAACGCAAAAATAATGAATTATTATTACAAAAAAAATATTTTTTCTTTTCATAAAATTTTTAAAATTTTACAGAAGATAGAAAATTTAATTTTGAGTCTAACAGTACCAACCACACGTAAGAAAAATCTATAACGAATTATTTATGACCATTTAACGCGATTCAGAATTTAAAAAAAACAAACAGTGCCTTAACATCAGCAACCAAGCCAACTAAGCCGGCGGGGGAAAATGGCGCAGCTTAGAAGGCTGCTCAGCACGCGACTCAGTGCACGGCGCGCGTGCGTAGCGCGGACAGTGCGCGCGTGAATAGCGCGACTGACGCGGGCGTGATGGTGCGTGTAGGCGCATGGGAAGTGCGCATGGCACGTGGAAGCGCATAGCAGCGTGTGGAAGCACGTGGAAGCCGCTTATGGCGTTAGATGGCACGTGCGGCCCACGCGCCGCCTTCTAGGGTGTTTTCTGGTCCAATTTCGATACTACCAGACTCCATTTTCCAAAATAAATACATTTATGGTCTAAAAAATAGACATTTAATGAACATAAAAATGAGGTATTTTACACTCTTAATCTAATGAGAGTGGAAGTGCAGAAACCATGCACTTCATCTTCCTCCTTCATTAATATTCATGTATATAATGTGTATATATTTATATAAAAAATATACACAAGATTAAAAAAAACAAAAATACCCATATAGGCTCTAATACTAATGTAAATCAAAGTATAACGTAGCAGAGAAAAAATTTCAACCCATACCTTAATGACAGAGCCTGAAGCGAAGAATCTCATAGGTAAATCACGTACTTCCAGAATGTGAACAACGAACCCAGCAGTGGAGTGATACTACAAAATGAGTATCACCCACACAAGTCACAGTGCAAAATGGCTTGATTGTTGTTTTTTTTTTTTTTTTTGGGAGAGAGTCAGTATGGGAAAAACATACGTTGTTTTTCTTATCTCATATCCCATATATCATATTAGATATATAGGATAAATATATCATCTATCTATATCAGTTGATATGATAGATATAGATATCATGAGTGGTTATCCAAATAAGTTTTGAATTCAAATTCAAACTTACATGGATAAAGTTCAAAAGGTTCAAAGGGTCATGCCATATAGGCGCCCAATTTCTAACAGATATGAAATTACATGCTTCAATATGAAAATTACATGTTTATACATTTTTATCTGTCAGTTATGAGAAAATCTGTTGAAATTATGACATTTGGATTGAAATTGGAAGCCTTAGAGGCACGATAACTGGAAGTGGACTTTAAAATTATGATGAGTATGATTTTTAGGACATAATATGAAATTTTGTAAAAATTTGATTCGTAATGATTTAATTGACTTTATTTAATTAATTTCCTAATTAAAGTTCCATTTTAGACTCAATAAGCTTAGATAGATATAGACATATATACTTGAGCTTTAATGTTAGGACTTGGGGACTCAACAAAAACAAAAAAAATATCTCCTGGAGGAGACTTAGAGAAGAAAAGAAGAGAAGAGAGAGACAGACAGAGAGAGAAAGAAGAGAACTCAATCTAGGAGCTTAGAGCTTGAAAAGTTGCAAGAAGATTCACAAAGATTTGGCTCAAGGTAAGTGTTAATCAACTTAAATACTTGAAATATCTCTCTAATTAGTTAGAATCAAGTCTTAAATTGAAGCTTTAACACTCATGAAAGCTAGGGTTTGGGTTTATGATCTAAACTTATCAACTCTCATGAAATTGAGCATGTACTCTTTTGAGTTGGCTAGATTTTTGTGTTTTGGGTTATCTTGAGTTAGATTGTGGGCCATTGCCTTGTTATCTTTAGTTTTTGGCATGCCTTGGACTCCTGTATACATGTTTGTATATGTATATATATATATCTATGTCATGAAAATGTGAAAGCATTGGAAATTAGAGTTGTATATGCAAAATTAAAATAAGTTATGATCTACTTGAGGTTGGATTTCATGTTTATTATGCTCATATATCATGTTTTTGGGGGTGAAAGTACTTGGATTGAGCCTTAATAGTGCATATGGAAAGCCTGAACTTGATATAGATTTTCGAACTAAAATTTTCAACCCAGACCGCTTGTGCGGCCTGGGCCATCGCACAAGTGGCCAACCATGTTTTAGACAATTTCGATTTTGAAGTTCGCCTGCTCGTGCGGCCAAGGCCACCACATGAGCGGCCAAGAAGGCTGATTTTTCCGGTTTTGTTTTCTTTCCTTTTTCTGACTTCTGGGCTTGCATTCTAATGTGCATATGTATTGTACAAACACGAAAGAAAACAAAGGAACGAATGGAATGGATTAAAATTCATTAAAGAAACTCGGAAAAGAACTAAGTGCTTATTAAGTTTTGTGTGTACCATGTGTAGGTCACTCTCCGGAAGGGACCATTGCACGACTGAATCACTGTGAGTAATAGTAATGTCACAATATGTTGCAAGTTACGAATTTTATATTTTTGTCCATGAATGATATGGTTTATACAACTTGTGCATTGATTATACTGGTTGGACATTTGATCGCAATGACATATGAATTGAGCCCGAGGCCGTTTTGTTATTATTGGGCTCGAGGCTGTTCTATTATTATTGGGCCCCGAGGCCATTATGTTATTATTGAGCCTAAGGCCATTCCGAAATGTACTGATGAAAAGGACATACATGCAATACGTATATATTCTATAAGACACATGCTTATTTACATGCCTTCATACATTATTATTATTCATTGAGCCTGGCTCATTTCGTATTCATGTATGTTTTGTAAATGGTCAGCTTAGAGGTTAGCCATAGGTTAGTTTCAGGAGCCTTTTGTGGATATTTTTGTGAAGTCCTATATTGGAGTCTTTTGTCTCTTAAGGAGTTCAATGCCACATTTTTGTTAAGTTCTTGGTGGCTTTTGTTACACATTTGGTGATTATGTAACTTTTGGGGTTCTTAACTCTTTATATATACGCATGCTTGGATTGTATTTATATTTGAACGGTGCATGTAAACTAATCCGTCTACGAGAAGATGTATAAAGATCTTGGCATATAGACATCTATTATTTGATTGCTTCCGTTTTAGGCCCCACTAATGAGTAAATTATGTTATTTAATGTTGTTTAAGGCCTATGTACTGGTCGGTCATGACCTAAACTTTTAGGGGCAAGTTTGGATCGTGACAGTTAGTATCAGAGCACGAGTAAATATCTCACACATGTGTCCATTGAACTATAAGGAGTCTAGAAAATACTTAGGCTACATGCATGATGTTTCTCTACTTTGCGAATTTCTTATGAAAGATGACTAATGATCATTGTCTATATGCTCTTGTGTCTCTTTTTGTGTGTATTATAATCCTTTGATATGTAGATCATGGTGAGGACAAGAATGGATAGTATGGAAGACTCTACCTCCGCACGGCTTGATCGGTTGGAAATGATGATTAGGGACTGTAGACGCGCCCGGGGGCTTCCATCTACAGTTCGGACTCGATTTGTGTCGCGGTTCTAAATCTGAACCAAAGAGTCCAAATCCGGCAAATCGTTTGAGAAAACAGATTTTTTGAAAAGTAGTGCCAAACATGGACTGCTTTGCCAGATTACAGAGTCGCCACCTAAATATTTTTAAAATGGGAAATTTAGGAAACCCTGACTCAGTGCCGAAGGCCACATGTCCGTCATCACCAAAGTGGTCTTGGCTCGGGAGCTTGGGTACGATCGGGGAAGGTCAGTTATGAGCACCTTCTTTCGCCCGGTCCGAAGACCGGCCTCTACTAACCGTGATATCCGTTTTTGAAAACTTTATGCGTTCTTATTCCAATTATTAGCCTAGAATTACTATGTGATGCGCACAACACAAAAGTATAGACTAGATTGCCTAATTTGGAAATAAACATTGCATATCCGCTTTATTTCGAAAAACGTGTTGGTTTTTGTGCTACTCGCAAGTAGGCTAAAATTCGGATTTCAATGAGTTGTTCCAACTCAGGCAATCCAACCTCCACCCACAGGCATTCAAACAGTTTATCTCACATAAGCATTTAACCGCATGGTAAGCATACTGTCATGGCAACATTCACACGCATGCGATATGCTAAAGCGAAAAACACTTACATCGTACTCCGTGCCAAAACAGTAAACTAGTTAGCAAACATGCATGACCTAGTTCATGTTAAGTGGCTAATGCATCACACACAGAGATGTAATCTAGAGTAGGCTCGGCTAACCCTAAACATGGCACATGAGATGCAACAACTATCACGTATTCAATTTGGAATTGAAAGTACGATGCAGTTTGCATGATGTGCCGAGCCCGAATGCATGTAAACAACTGCGTGAATGCACACATGCATTGCATAAGGTATGCTAATTTAAAATGCCCTAATCTACCATCATAAGCAGGTAAATAAAAGGGAGAAAGAAATGGGGGTTGGAAGACATGCACCCACTCACACACACTTATTACAATTTTGCCCTCGCTCGGAGGGACCGAATAATAATACAGATCGAAATAAATAATTAACTATTCTAGCTAATTAAATATTACAAATCAACTAAATTAATTAAATAAATTAATTAATCTAATTAAGCGGTAAATGGCCTCGGGATGAGGGTCCAATGCACGCGCGTGCCCGGGATTCGCTCGGAATCGCACTGTCATGCAAGTGTGCCTCTGTTTTCCCTGCTATCCTCCTCAGAAAATTGCCAAAGTCCCAGGAGTGCCTCTCGGAGCACTGGAGATCACCATCGGCTGAGGTAGAATACCACCGGCTGAAGGAAGAGGCCACCGGCACTGAATTGTTCCATCGGCTGGGAAAATACTGCCGGTCGGCACTAAAAAGTGCCGGTCGGCACAAAATGTTCTGCAGATCCTGCAACTCACAGCAGCAGAGGACAAACTATGCATGGCAAGGCAATTCAAAGCATGTATGCACAAAACACATCCCACATCATGTTATTGACTCAAGGGGGCATGTGCCTCGGTTCTCGGACCACCAATCGCGCATTTTTATGCATGATGGCCCTAAGTACCAAGAATGCAACTTCACTTTCAAATGCATGCAAAACACATAGGCACAAAAGGGTGCCAAACCTCTATCAAACTCACTTCAAGAGGCTTGGCATGCATGTCAATGTGGTGCAATCCTAAGCATGTTATCTAGGCATGCAACATGGATTATGCAATGCATTTACGCAAGCATACAAACAAGCATATGGAGCAAGCATGCAAACCAATGGAATAATGGATTTAGACATGAATTAGGCAACTCAAAAAGGCCTAAAGTCAGTGGCCAAGGAGCCTATAAAGGGAGACTAAACACACACACACACATGCACATGTTAAGGTACCAAACCTAAGGCATAAACAAGCAATATTCAAGCACACTTAAAGAAGCTAAACATGGACTAAAAGCATGCATTAAAAGCTCTGAAATTCATGTTAGACATGATGCCAAATCATGGGATAAAGCATGCCAAATAAAGCATGCAAATGGTCTTAGGCTAAGGCAAGCCAATAGGGCATTGAACTACACCTATGCAAGGCAATTATGGCATGCATTGAACAACCTAAAACAGAGTTCTAGCATGTTAAAACAAAGCCAAATGGCTACTTAGATGGCATCTAAGAGGCTTAAGCATAAAGGCATGCAACATGGCCAAAACATGGATCACTTAACACATACTCTTAAAGCATTAAAGAGGCATGCAAGGCAATCAAACAAGCACATCATAAGGTCTGAAATAACATTTTAGGTGGTTCCAAACCATCAAAAATGAAGCAAGTAAGGCATGCTACATTCACATACTCTCAAGGCCAACAAGCCAAATACAAAGGAGCTATGTAATGCATGATGAGATTGACCAAAACAAGTATGGACAGAGCTAAATCATGGCAAAATGAGCATACAAGCTTCATGGTTCTAGGCCTAAAACATGCTAGAAATGAAGGCATACTTCCTAGACATATTAAGGCATCAAATAGGCATCACATGATAACTATGCTAAACATGCATAGGTGACCAAAACCAACTTGAAATCATGTTATAACATGGCAATATAAGCATGAAAGACAACCAAGGCATGCTCAATACACACTCAAACATGGTGCTCCTTTGGAAGCCAAAACTTGCCCTTTTCAAGGACATCAAGGAGAGGGGGTGACCCTCCCCTTCTTGAGACTTCAAGGCATGCTCTTCACCACTGAAATCCCTCAAGATTTCAGTGGTGAAGAGATCCTATCACCAAAATCTCGGATCTCTCACAAAATAGCACAAAAAGTGGCCTTTTCAAGGCCTAAGGGTAGTCAAACTTACCCAAACCACTAAACACTCTTAATATACAACAAAGAGGGTTAAAAATCAGAACTTTTTTGTGCCAAACACTAAGCTCAAAAACTGTTTTAAAGCAAGCAAAAATAGATTGCAAGAATGGGGTAAAAAGGGAGTTAAGTTCTTACCCTTGTAGACCTCTTCACAAAGCTTGGTGTTGTGGCTTCTTTGAGTACCAAACCAGCTCCAAAGCTTCAAAACAAACCTCTAGACCCTCAAGAACCAAAGGAAGGTGAAACACTAGGTGCTTGTGTGCAAAATTGTGAACTAAAGCACCTAGTGTACTAAATAAGCAAGAAAGGAGAGAGATAAGATAGATATATGATCTAACCTAAAACCAGAGCTTGGTCTCTCTAAAAAAATGGCTGAAACCTCGCAAGAAAATCCAACCTTAAGCCAAGAAGAAGAGCCTTCCTCTTATAGAACTTGTAAGACTTACAAGCTAAGCAAACAAGGGCTCATCCCTCCATACACGTGTATGGAGGGGAAGCCAATTGCACACAGCTGTCTGAAAATATCTCAGAAAGCAAGTGCACAGTGGTCGGCAGGGCAAAATGGTCATTTTGCCAAAACAAGTGCCGACCGGCACAAAATAGTGCCGACCGGCACAATATAGTGCCGGTGGCAACTACAACCAGCCGGTGGCCTCTAGCCACAGCCGGTGGTATGTGGGAATGCCTCACAAAGCATTCCCTGCCCCTCTAAGGCAAAACACAGGTGTCTGGTGCAAAACCGGACACAAAACGGTCAAGTTCGGAGGTCCTGAGGCAAGGCGCGCGAGCCGAGAACTCCGGGAACTCCAAACGAACACAAGCATGGATAATCACCGGGTGTCCCAACGGTGACGTCCAAGTCTTGAGGACGGTCAAAAATGGGGTGTCTACAGGGACATGGTAGAAACTATGAGACAGCAACAGGAACAACAACAATAGCAACCACCACCACCACCAGTGGTGCAAGACCATCAAGCCGAGGATCGAACCATTGCATCGACAAAAGAGTTGAAGAAGATGAAGCTGTCGTCGTTTAAGAGGGGCATTGAACCAATGAAAGTCGAGACATGGGTAATAGGTATAGAGAAGCTGTTTGAAGTCTTTCCTTGTACCGAGGCACAGAAAGTACAACTTGCAGCTTTTACTCTCGAGGATGAAGCACAGAGGTGGTGGATGCTCACTCGAAATGAACATCAAGGTTTGACCTGGGCTCAATTTTTAGAACTTTTCTATGATAAGTATTTCCCACAGTTCATGCGGGATAAAAAAGTGACAGAATTTGAGACTTTGAGGGAAAGGAACAAGATGGTAGCAGAGTATAAAGCACACTTTTTAAAGTTAGCCCATTTTGCACCACACATTGTGGACACAGACTACAAGAAAGCAAGAAAATTTGAAGGAGGACTCTGGAATGCTATCTTGGATCGAATTAATGTGCTGAAATTGCCTACCTATGTCGACGTGTTGGAAAGAGCGATAGTAACTGAAAGTAATATAGTTGCTCAAAATCGGATCTCTGAGTGGAAGGGGAAAAGATAGAATGCATAAGCACCAAGGGGACCGATGGCATCGCAGAATAAGAAACCGAACTTGGGCACCTCAAGTGCTTCTGCCTCTACTCAGAAATTAGCACCAGTTTGTCCGGATTGTGGGAGGAGACACCGTGGGACATGTTACCGAGTAATTGGGGCTTGTTTCAAATATGGAAAGACAAGACATTTAGTACGAGATTGCACTCAGAAAGACTGACAGAATAAGAATAGAACTACTACAAGTTCAGCCGGTTCAACTCCAGCTCCAACAGCAACAAAGTCTGCTGCCAAAGCTACTGGGACCAGAAATAATATGAGAAGGGACGAATGTTTGCCCTTATTCCTGGTGATATGCAAAATACAGAGGTTGTGATATCAGGTACATTCTTTATCGATAGTCACTCCGCTCATGTATTATTTGATTCGGGATCTACCCATTCTTTTGTGTCAAAAACCTTTGCAAGTAATTTGAATAGACCTAAGGAATTGTTGTTTTTGTGTTATGTGTCTCTTCACCATCGGGGGGTTCCATGTTATGTAAGTTTGTTTATCCTGCATGTGAGATCTTGATTAGGAATGTTCAATTATACGCTGACCTGTTGCCTCTTGATATGGATTATTTTGATATAATATTGGAAACGGATTGCCTAAGTAAATACCACGAGACTATTGAGTGTATGTCTAAGCAAGTCATTTTTCGTCCTCCGGGACAATTTGAATTTATTTTTACGGGACATGGAGTAATTCCACTGCCATACTTGATCTCGGCTATGAAAGCATGTAAGTTGTTGCAAAAGGGTTGTCAGGGGTATTTGTGTCGTATTTTGAATGGACAACCAACAAATGTGTGTGTTGATAATATTCCAATTATTCGTGAATTCCCGAATGTTTTTCCGGAAGAGTTGCCAGGAGATCTAGTGGACCGTGAAATTGAATTTGTAATTGATCTAGTGCCAGGAACTCAACCAATTTCAAAAACTTTGTATAGAATGTCACTGGCCGAAATGAAGGAATTGAAGGCACAGTTGCAAGACTTGCTAGAGAAAGGGTTCATTTGCCCGAGTACCTCTCCTTGGGGCGCATCGGTTCTTTTCATAAAGAAGAAAGATGGTACACTGTGGTTATGTGTTGACTATTGGGAGCTCAATAAAGTAACTGCAAAGAATAAGTATCCCTTGCCCAGAATCGATGATTTATTTGATCAACTACAAGGTGCACAAGTCTTTTCAAAGATATATTGGAGGTTCGGGTATCATCAATTAAAGATGAAAGTTGAAGACATTGAAAAGACTGTCTTCTGAACCAAATACGGGCATTACGAGTTTTTGGTTATGCCATTCGGGGTTACTAATGCACCGACAGCCTTTATGGATTTAATGAACCGCGTTTTTAAACCTTATTTGGATGACTTTGTGGTTATGTTTATTGACGACATACTCATCTAGTCGAAAAACACAGAAGCTCATGAGAACCATTTACGATTAATTCTTCAAACCTTGAGAGAGAAGAAATTATATGTGAAATTGAAGAAGTGTGAATTTTGGTTGCATGAGGTGATATTCTTGGGGCATGTCATTAATAAAGAGGGGGTCTCTGTTGATCCACACAAAATAGAAGCCATAGTGAAATGGCCCACTTCGACGAATATGATAAAAGTCCGTAGCTTCTTGGGTCTAGCGAGATACTATCAGAGGTTTGTTAGAGACTTTTCCAAGATAGTAGTGCCGCTTACCCAATTGACCCAAAAGGGTGTTCCGTTTGAGGGGACTGAACAAAGAGAATCTGCTTTCCAAAAGTTGAAAACAAGGTTAACTACAACACCTGTTCTTGCTCTACCAACCGGTACCGAGGGGTTTGTTATCTACAGTGACGTTTCTTACAAGGGATTGGGCTGTGTACTTATGCAGAATGTAAGGATCATTGCCTATGCTTCTCACTAACTCAAACCTCATAAAAAGAATTATCCCACACACGATTTGGAGTTAGCTGCCGTGGTGTTTGCTTTGAAGATGTGGTGGCATTATTTGTATGGTACTACATATGAGGTTTATACCGACCATAAGAGCTTAAAGTACTTCTTTACCCAAAAGGAGTTAAATATGAGGCAAAGATGATGATTAGAGCTGATCAAAGATTATGACCTACAAATCCATTATCACCCTGGCAAAGCTAATACAGTTGCAGATGCTCTTAGCAGAAAAGTTATGGGGAACTTGGCAAGTTTACTCATAGGGCAAAAAGAGTTGCTATTTGAACTGGAAAGAATGGATATGGAAATTGTGCTACATGGGCAAGATGCAGTTTTAGCAGCAATGTCAGCTTAACCGACACTTGTTGAAGAAATCAAACAAAAACAAATGAAAGATGAGTTCCTAAAGAAAATTTGAGATGAAATAAAAACAAAGCCAAGGCCCAGGTTCATTCTTGAAAATTCAGTGTTGAAATTTAAAGGTAGATTGTGTATTCCAAATGTTTCAAAAATTAAGAGAAGGATTATGGAGGAAGCACATAAATCTAAGTTTTCACTATATCTTGACAATACTACAATGTACCAAGACCTGAAGCAAAATTTTTGGTGGCCAAGTATGAAGAAAGAAATTGCAGAATTTGTTTTGAAATGTTTGCAATGTCAGCAAGTAAAAGCGGAGCACCAATGACCAACGGGTTTACTTCAACCCCTCTTTCACGACCCAAACCCACCCCTATAGGTTTAACATCGTAACCGGCCAATAATCCTTGGATTACCAAAGACCTTTTAACTGAATAATATATAATAAGGGGCTGCGGAAGCAGATATAGAAAATATACAATGTCCATAGAGCTGTGTTAACGTATATGATACATAAAACCTTAAAACTACCTATATATGTATATGTGACGTCATAAATACATTAGTCTTATGTCACTCAAATACACATATAATGCCAAAAGGGAACTTAGCCTAATGTACAGATAAGCAAAACAAAGCAAAAACATCGGTAGCAAGGTTACAAAACTAAACATTTCAAAAGGGAACCTCCCTAGGAGGCACAGTGGCTGGTTAACCCAAAACTCCAGGCAGCAGCTTAGGCCTGGTCATGCGCTTGCTCACCTACATACATAAAATAAATAGTGAGCGGGAGCCCAGTGAATAATAACAGAGTAAAAGGTTTAAATGAATGATATCCATAACAGATTCAAAAATCAAAGCTCATATCAAAAATAGATATATATATATTCATATTCTTGTTCAAACTACATACGAAAATTAGAGTTCATGCTTAATCATACATGGTACATCCATTAGCATTATCATGCTTGTTAGTTCTATAAGGAACCTCCGGTACCGGGAAACTTGTAATATACTTGAGCCACGGTATTATTACCCCTGGGAAAAGGCCTTGAAACCATAGTATTATTACCCCCGGGCAAGGGCCTTGTACTTGTAGACCACGGTATTATTACCCCTGGGCAAGGGCCTTGTGCTTGTAGACCATGGTATTATTACCCCTCATGGTATTATTACCCCTAGACAAGGGCCTTGTGCTAAGGATGCCATACATACTTGTTAAAAATTGGACATTCATTCATTGATACAAAACATAGCATTTCAGAAAGCAAATCATTTCTTGTCATATCGTATAAGAAAATACTTTAACGTGAACATAGCTTTACAAAGTTATTACTCACAGATGGCTCCACTTGCAGAACAGATAGATCAGATAACTTGTGGCGTGCGACCTACACACACATAGCAAAAACACATAATGAAACACACTCTCGGTTGGTACTTAACTTCTTTCGTTTCATTCTTAGCATGTTTCTAAGTCTTAACCTCTTATTGAGTCTTAATCATGGCCTAGGAATACCTAGGATGCAATGTGGATGCCAAAATGCACTTTGGAACCCTTAACAAAACTTGCTGAAAATAGGGGTCCCACTCGAGCGCAACTTCCTTCGCTCGAGCGGTCTACAAACTTTGAAAAAGTACTGGTTGTGTGATTTCCACGCTTGACGGTCGCTCGAGCGTGAGACTTAGGTCCTCGCTCGAGCGTAACTCTTGTCACTCGATCGGTTTGCAAAAATGGTAAACTTCTGGAGCATGCATTTCACGTTCAAGTTGACTTCTGGTCACTCGAGCGGAAGTGTAAGATCACAGAGTGGTCGCTCGAGCGTAGTTTCTGCTGCTCGAGCAGAAGTGCAGAATTTGAAAATTTCAAATTGCACTCCCAAGCTCCAAACTCAAATCATACACCTTAAAACTCATCTTTTTGGGCCAAAACTCTAGAAAACATTTAGATATTTGTAAAATACCAAGGTTTGAAATCAAGGCCCAAAAGTATGTTAATTGATCCAAACTACAACTTGTAATTTATGAATATGCCATGAACATGACATACTTGAATTACTTTGAACTAAGGCTTTCCAAAACATGATTAATTACGGTCAAATGGTAAGAAATGTGATGAATTCTCAAAACCAAGTCAATATAGACACATGTATGTGACAATTCTTTACAAATCTACTCAAAATGCCATGATATATGCATGAATGCATGATTTGGGTTACAATTCTATAATCCTAGCTTCATTCTCATATCTTTCCACCTCTTTCACTAAAATTCTTACAAAACTAATTCAATTACACAACTAAGGGTTGGATTCTTACCTTAAATGCTCAACTATGCTCTCTCTAGAGTTAATTGATTGAAGTTCCTAGCCAAATCTCCAAATTCTCAAGCAATTCCTTTGTTTGAAGTCACTTCTCCCTAGTCTCTCTCGCTACACGTTCTTGGGGCTCAAGCAAGAGGAAATGAGAATGCAAAGGTCTATAACAGATATTGAGGTGGCCTTAAATAGGCTTGATTAAAGGAATTAATTAATTAGCTTACCACTAATCTAATGAGCATTAATTTATTCTAATTTAACACGTAATTCAAGTCAATTTCTCGATCGGATGTCGATAAGGCCTTCAATTCACAGTACAAAACAGAAATAGATATTTCTGTGATAGATAGATAGAAACTCATATAGCACATAACACATGCAATTAACTCAGGATTTCTTCTTGATTACTTATTAGGCATAATTAATCATGGTTAATCAGTTAATCATAGGTCGGGGTTGTTACAGCCTTCCCCCATAAAAAGTTTAGTCCTTCAAACTCGAATTACCTTCAATTTGGAAAAACGTTGGGTTCAATGGAAACAAATCTAGATATCTCTTCATCATATCTTCTTCCGTTTCCCATGTAGCATAAGTTCCTCCATGATTCTGCCAATCAAGTTTCACCAATGGAATTTCCTTGTTCCTCAATCTTTTGACTCTTCGGTTAACGATTTGAATTGGCCGTTCTTCATACATATAATCATTCTTCAAAAGTACATGTGTCGGCTCAATAACATGAAATGGATCCCTCAAATAGTCCTGAAGCATTGAAACATGAAAGACATTATGCATATTTTCCATGATTAGAGGCAAGGCTACCCAATACCGGGTTAATTTTCTCAATGATTTCATAAGGCCCAACATATCTCGGTGCTAACTTACCCTTCACTCCAAACCGTGTCTGGCCTTTCATTGGAGTCGCTTTGATAAATACATGATCTCTGACTTCATATTCTCTATCACACCTTCAGATGTCGACATAACTTTTTTGACAGCTCTGTGCAGTTTTCAGACGTTGATGAATCAATTTCACTTTTTCGGTTGTTTCTTGCACAAGTTCCGACCCTAAACAACGATCTTTCCCCTACCTTAGCCCAACAAATTGGAGATCAGCACTTCTTACCATACAAAGCTTTATACGGAGCCACACTGATACTCGAATGGGAGCTGTTGTTATACACAAACTCAGCCAACGGTAAGTAGGTCTCCTAATTTCCTTGGAAATCTAGGGTACACGTCCGTAACATATCTTCTAAAGTCTGATTGCTTCGTTCAGATTGATCGTCTGTCTGTGGGTGGTAGGCACTACTCAGTCACAGTTCAGTTCCCAAAGCCTGTTGTAAACTTTGCCAAAACCTCGACATGAACTTCGAATCTCTGTCAGATACAATAGATACTGGCACGCCATGTAATCTCACAATCTCATTAATGTACAAGTTAGCTAACTTATCCGCATTATACAAATATTTGACCAGTAAAAAATGTGCATATCTAGTCAAACGATCAACAATTACCCAAATAAAGTCCATACCTGGGGAAGAGCGAGGTAATCCCGCAATGACGTCCATCGTAACATGTTCCCATTTTCATTCCGGTATTGGAAACGGTTGTAGCAATCCAGCAGGTTGTTAATGTTTAGCTTTAACTTGTTGGTAGTACAAACATCTAGCTACAAAGTCAGCAATGCTTTTCTTCATTCCCGGCTACCAGAAATTTTGTTTCAAATCACGGTACATTTGTATTCCCCGAATGCATAGCAAATTTTGAATTGTGAGCCTTGATCATAATACGTTTCCGTAAATCAAAACAATCCGGTACACAAAGTCTATTCTGAAATTTTAACACATCATTTTCAATCACTAACCCGAGTCTCAGTTTTGGGTCAATTTCATCGAAAATTTTCTTCAAGAACTCATCTTCATCTTGTTTTTCTTTAATCTTTTCAATGATTGTAGGTTGAGCAGAAATGCTAGCTAAGATCCCGCCTTGTCCATGCAGTACAATTTCAATCTCATTCCTTTCTAGATCACATATTAACTCTTTCTGACCGGTGAGTAAACATGATAAATTACCCATGGATTTCTGGCTCAAGGCATCTGCAACGGTATTGGCTTTTTCCGAATGGTACAAAATCTGCAAGTCGTAATCCTTGATCAACTCAAGCCATCGTCTCTGTCTCATGTTCAGCTCTTTTTAGGTGAAGAAATATGTAAGGCTTTTGTGATCGGTGTACACTTCACAAGTTACACCGTATAGACAATGTCACCAAATTTTCAAAACAAATACTACAGCTACTAATTCAAGGTCATGGGTTGGATAGTTCTTTTCATGAGGGCGAAGTTGTCGAGAAGCATTGGCAATCACTCTTCCATTTTGTATTAACACACACCCCAAGTCTTTGTAGGAAACATCACTGTAAATTTGAAATCTATCAGTACCATTAGGCAAAGTCAAAATTGGTGTAGTTACTAACCTGGTCTTTAACTCTTGGAAGAAAGTCTCTTTTTGATCAGTCCAAGAAAATGGTGTAGCTTTCTGTGTCAATTGAGTGAGTGGCAAAGCAAGTTTGGAAAAATCTTTTACAAATTTGTGATAATAGCCTGCAAGTCCCAGAAAACTTTGAACTTCTGACACATTTGTCAGTCTAGGCCAGTCCACAATAACTTCAATTTTCTGTGGGTCAACGGAGATACCATCCTTGTTGATTACATGCCCCAAAAATGCCACATTGTCAAACCAAAATTCACATTTGAAAAATTTTGCATATAACTTCTTTTCTCTTGGGGTCTGTAAAGCAATTCTCAGATGATTTTCATGTTCTTCCCTGCTTTTAGAATAAATCAATGTATCATCTATGAATACAACAATAAACTCATCAAGGAATTGTTTAAACACTCTATTCATTAAGTCCATGAATGCTGCATGTGCATTAGTTACTTCAAATGGCATGTCTAAGAATTCATAATGTCCGTATCTAGTTCGAAAAGCAGTTTTCTCAATGTCTTCTGCTTTCACCTTTAGCTGGTGATATCCGGATCTAAGATCTATTTAGAGAACACTTGTGCTCCTTGAAATTGATCAAACAAGTCATCTATTTAGGATAATGGATACTTGTTCTTGACAGTTACTTTGTTTAACTCACGTTAGTTAGTACACAGTCTCAAAGACTTGTCTTTCTTTTTGACAAATAACACTGGAGCACCCTAAAGTGAAGTGCTCGAGCGAATAAACTTCTTGTCTAACAGTTCTTGAAGTTGACTTTTCAATTCTTTTAATTCAGAAGTGGACATTCTATATGGGGTTTTAGAAATTGGTTGAGTCCCGAGTACTACATCAATGGTGAACTCAATTTCCCTATCAATTAACTCCCCAGGTAGGTCAATAGGAAATACATCAGGAAATTCACAAGCCACGGAAATATTTTCCGTACTATCTCTATCAGGAGACACAGTCGACACACAACACAAGTAGCCTTGACAACCTTTCCTTAACAATTTCTTAGCTTTCGTAAATGAGATCAAGTATGGTGGAAGAACTATCCCATTTCTAGTAAAAACAAACTCAGGCATGCCAGGTGGTCTAAACATTACAGATTTACTCACATAGTCGATGGTGGCACGGTATTTAGTCAACCAATCCATACCCATAATACAATCAAAATAATCAATGTTCAAGGGCAGCAAATCAACATACAATGTCATATCACCAATCATAATATCACATGCCAGATAAACATAAACACATATCATAGAACTCCCAGATGGTGTAGACATAGATAGTAAACAACTCATAGGTTCTAACGATCTAGTTAATTTCTAAGAAAAAGCATGCGACACAAATGAATGCATGGAACCAGAATCAATCAGCACATAGGCATTCTGAGCACAGATAGAGATTATACCTGACACCACTGACTTAGTGTTCTGTACATCCCCAGGTACTAATGCAAAAACCCAGCCTTGTCTCAAAGTTTCTCCTCTAGTATTGGCTCTCACATTCATTCTTGGTGCAGAAGCAGATCCAACTGAACTTGCCGCAGGACAGTTAACCGTGTCGAGCCTTGTCGGGCAATCTCTAATCATGTGGCCTGTCTTGCCCCATCGAAAACAAGCACCAGATGCACGGTGACATGTGCCCCTATGCTTCTTTCCACATTCTGGACAAACTGGCATAGACCCACTACTTTGACTTGAACTACTTAAAGACCCAATATTTTGCTTTTTGCCTGTAAAAGATGAGCGGCCCTTCCGAAAATTGGGGCTAGATCTTTTGCCTTTCCATTCAGTTGTTGGAGCATTAGTCTGTCTCTTTGCTACTAGTATGACCTCTACCATCAATGCCCTATCAAGTACTTCCACATAGGTAGGCAATTTCAATACACCTACTCGATCATACATGTCCAGGTCTAAGCCCCCTTCAAATTTTTGGGCCTTCTTATAATCCGTGTCGACCATATGAGGAGCGAATCTAGCCAACTCAGTAAACTTAGCCTCATACTTGGCTATAGACATCCTGCCTTGCTTCAATTCTTGAAATTCAGAAACTTTCTGATCTCAAAAATACTGAGGAAAATACTTGTTATAGAAGATCTCATTGAATTGAGCCCAGGTCATATTCCCATTACTATTTTGGATTAATAATCACCATCTCTGAGCTTTATCTTTAAGAGTGTAGGTGGCCAATAAAACCTTCTGAGTCTCAGTATAGGGGAACACTTCAAATAATTTCTCCATTTCAAGTAACCATGTCTCCGCTTTCAACGGTTCAATACCACCCAAGAAAGTCGGCGGTTTCATCTTCATGAATTTCTGTATTAGGTTGATGATGTCATTATTATCCAACTCAACTTAGACCGGAGAAGGCATCGGAGGCATCAGCTGTTGTCTTTGTTGCTGCGTTATTGCTTTATGTGAGGTCAAGTTAAATTCATGTTCAGATCTAGTTGTTACAGTAATCAATCTCACACACTCACACATGCACATGAAATGTCCTTACTTCTTTTCTAGGACACCATATAGCACATGTGGATTAGTGTGTGCGATATAACGCGTACTCTGATACCACTCTGTCACGACCAAAACCCGCCCCCTTATAGGTTTAGCGTCGTAACCGGTCAGTAATCCTTGGATTACCAAAGGCCTCTTAACTGAATGACATATAATAAGGGGCTACGGAAGCAGATATAGAAAATATACAATGTCCATAGAATTGTGTTAACATATATGAGACAGAAAACCTCAAAACTACTTATATATGTATATGTAACGTCATAAATACAATAATCTTAAGTCACTCAAATACACAGATAATGTCAAAAAGGAACTTAGCTCAATGTACAGATAAGCAAAACAAAGAAAAAAATCTATAGTAAGGTTACAAAACTAAACATTTCAAAAGGAAACCTCCTCGGGAAGCACAGTGGCTGGTTGACCCAAAACTCCAGGCAGCAGCTTAGGCCTGGTCACATGCTTGCTCACCTACATACATAAAATAAATTGTAAGTAAGAGCCTAGTGAATAATAACAGAGTAAAGTGTTTAAATGAATGATGTCCATAGCAGATTCAGAAATCAGAGTTCATATAAAAAACAGATGTATATTCACATTCTTGTTCAAACTATATACGGAAATCAGAGTTCATACTTAATCATACATGGTACATCCATTAGCGTTATCATGCTTGTTAATTCCATAACGAACCTCCGATACCGGGAAACTTGTAATATACTTGAGCCATGGTATTATTACCCCCAGGAAAGGGCCTTAAAACCATGATATTGTTACCTCCGGGCAAGAGCCTTGTACTTGTAGACCACGGTATTATTACCCCTGGGCAAGGGCCTTGTGCTTGTAGACCACAATATTATTACCTCCAAGCAAGGGCCTTGTGCTAAGGATGCCACGCATACTCGTTAAAAATTGGACATTCATTCATGGATACAGAACATAGCATTTCATAAAGTAGATAATTTCTTGTCATATCGTATAAGAAAATACTTTAACGTGAACATAGCTTTATAAAGTTATTACTCACAAATGGCTTCACTTGCAGAACAGACAGATCAGATAACTTGTGGCGCGTGACTTACACATACATAACAGATATACATAATGAAACACACGCTCGGTTGGTACTTAACTTCTTTCGTTTCATTCTTAGCGTGTTTCTAAGTCTTAACCTCTTATTGAGTCTTAATCATGGCCTAGGAATGCCTAGGATGCAATGTGGATGCCAAAATGCACTTTGGAACCCTTAACAAAACTTGCTGAAAACTAGGGTCCCACTTGAGCACAACTTCCTTCGCTCGAGCGGTCTGCAAACTTTGAAAAAGTACTGGTTGTGTGATATCCACGCTCGACGGACACTCGACGTGTCACAACCCGAACCCACCCCTATGGGTTCAGCATCGTAACTGGCCAGTAATCCTGAGATTACCGAAGGCCTCTGAGACAAATAAATATAATAGTAGGGGCTGGCGGAAGCAAATAACAAATATACAACATCCATTAAGCTGTGCAGACTTATATGAGACAGAAAATTTTTAAACTTTTATATACATATCTACACATCATGCTTACGACGTCATATACATACAGACTAGATAAAAAGGGACTTCGCCTTATTTACAAAATAAACAAAAATTTGTTTAACCAAACAAAAAGACAAAGCTTAAACTTTATGCACTTAGCCATAAATGCTAGACACGTCCAGAACCTCCATAGGAGGCACATAGGTTGGCTGACAGAAAGAAAAATCCAGGCAGCAGCTCTAGGACTAGTCACACGCCTGATCGCCTACATACATAAAATAATACAGTGAGTTGGAGCCTAGTGAATAATAACAAAGTAAAGGGTTTTTAATGAATGATGTCCATACCAGATTCAGAAATCATAATTCAGATTCATAAACAGATTCATATTCATATTCTTGTTCAAATCAAATATAGAAATCAGAGTTCATGCTTAATCATACGTGGTACATCCATTAGCGCTAACAGAACAGATACAAAACAGATGCAGAACATATGGTGGTCATGAATAACTAGTTCCATAATGGAACCTCCGGATCCGGGTAATAGACAATAGACATGCTGAGCTCCATGATGGAGCCTCTGGTACGGGTAACAGATGACAGACATAATAAGTTCCATAATGGAACCTCCGATACCGGGTAACAGAGAATATACATGTTGAGCTCCATGATGGAACCTCCGGTACGGGTAACAGATGACAGACATAATAAGTCCCATAATGGGACCTCTGAAACCAGGTAACAGCTAACAAATATCACATGTTGCTAAGGATGCCACAAATACATGTCATAAATGGGACAATCATTCATTGTACAAAACATATCATTTCAGAAAACAGATATGAATTTATCATACAGAAAATAAATAAAGTTGAACATAACTTTACTAAGTTATTACTCACAGTATTCAGATGCTTGGTCCGCCCTTGCAGCTGACCTTACACAATTCATAACACACACAGAAATCGGGTCATGATATAATTTATTCCGTTCTTAACTTGTTTAATTCTCTTTATACCAAATTACACAGCAATTTGCAATTTCGCAAATTCATCACAAGTCGCAAATAACATCCTCAACTTAGCACACTTCTCAACACATATCTCAACACAATTCAACTCAATATTAGTCAACTCAACTTAATTCAACATGAGTCAACACAACTTAATTCAACAATACTATTTACAATTCAACATAGTTCAAGATAAATTCTTGAATCCCATTTCAACAATCCATAACCAAGCATATGTTGTCCATATCATTAATACATCTTTTTCCCCAATAACATTTCATATTATAGCATGATTTACAATGCCTGTAACAAGGTTCAATTGCTAATTTTTAACATAATTTTCAGACATTTCCAAAATTCAATTAAACTTGTGTATATATAATTCAACCTCTCAATTTCATGATTCTACTTTCAATTTGGGCAAAATCTTTGATTATCATCATGAATCAACCTAGGGTTTTCAAGAAAATCAAGGATTTCAAGAAAAATCCAAATTTCCCAAACCATTACTTTTTATTTCAATTTTCCCATTGATTACATACCTAAGGTTCATAATCCATCATCTTAACCCAACAATTGCACCCCCAACATTTCAAACCCTAAACCCCCAAATCTCATGTTGAACACTATATGCTCAAAAATATAGATTTTGTATTTATATAGTCAAAATACCACAAATCCATCCATTAATGCAAGTATTGAAAGGGAACTAGGACCCCTACCTCAAGAATCAAGAAAATGAATGAAGCTCCAAGAAGAATCCTTCACCAATCCGAAATCCAATCGGTTGAAAAGTGAGTTCTTCAAGCCTTCTTCACTTTTTGGTAGAAGATCTTGATCAATCCAAAGGAAAATGGAAGGCATTTGAGATTAAAGACCTAGGGTTTTTCGGACCTAGGTGAGAGGGATGAAGAGAGGAGATGAAAGGTGTGAAGAATGATCTAGAAAAGTCCCTTTAAACTTGCTGAATTCGCGCGGTCCGCTCGAGCATCGATTTTCCCACTCGAGCGTACCTGCTTTCAGCACAGATTCCAAAACTTCAAACAGGTATAACTCTCTCATCCGGACTCCGTTTTAGGTCGTTCTTGTGTCTAATTCGAAGCCCCGGAAATAAGCTTTCCAATGGTTCTAGCCTCACATCCAAATTCAAAGTGTGGAAAAAGAAAAGGGCAAAAGAGTGATGGCTTCTCGTAAGAAAAATTATCCAAATTAAATTCTTGGTTCACTCTTACTTTACCATTATGCTACCACTTCGATCAATACCCCAAAATAAAATAAGGAGGTTCCAAATACACTAATAAAAATGTCAAGGGCAATCTCACTTTCCATGCTTGAGCGTCGCTTTCTACGCTCGAGTGCGCAAACCAACAAAGCTGTCCGTTCGAGCGAACACTTCTACGCTCAAACGAGAATTCACAACTCTCAGAATTTCGGACCGTCTGCAAAAATGCTGGGAACCTCACAAGTCCGCTCGAGTGTCAACTCTCCCGCTCGAGCGGAGGGAAAAATTCCGAGTCGTTACAATCTTTCCTCCTTTAGGAAGTTTGGTCCTCCAAACTTAAATCACTTGTATCGCAATCAAATCATATAGTTTTGTATCCTTCCAATTTTTGCTCTTAAGTAACTTCCTTATCACAAAATCTCATCACAAGAGTTTAACTCATCATCGTTTATGTATAGATTAATAATCCAAATTGGCTTAGCCACCATAATTCATCCTTTAGTATAATGGTGGACCTCATAGTTAACCTCATATTTAGGTTCACAACATCAAAACATAAAACGCATTATTCATGAAACTCATATATTTTGCATAGCTATTCACATAACTTCAAATAATTCTCATACTTCCCAAATAATCAAGGCTCAATCTCAAATAATACTCATGACTATACTTGTTTCAAATGAATTCAAACTATTCACACAGTTCAATTCCTTGATTTGATGGCCAGTGATTAATAACAAAGTAAAAGTTTTAATGAATGACGTCCATAACAGATTCAGAAATCAGAATTCAAATCAGAAACAGATTCTTATAATTGTTCAGATTTATAAACAGTCATACGTGGTACATCCGTTAGCGCTAACAGATCAGATTGGTCATAAAGACCCATATACAGAGTAGATGGTCACATAAGACCCTTGTACAAAGCAGATCAGACAGATGATTATGCATAATTAGTTCCATAAATGGAACCCACGTGAAACCCTAGTATCCGGTAACAGATAACAGATACACATGATGCTAAGGATGCCATGATACACTTCAGAAATAGGACAATCATTCATCTATACAGAAGATATCATTTTAGAAAACAGAGCTTATCATATCAGTTAGAAAATACTTATAATTGAACATATCTTTACAAGGTTATTACTCACAAATAGTAATTCATAATTCATATATAGCAAGAGATTGATGCCAATGATGTTCATGACCCGACTCTTTCATTTCAAATAAATCACAACATTTTATTGTGAATAGCCACTTGAAGTCCTCAAATTGGATGATGTATTTGATACAACAACGATAACTAACCCGAATTCTTGGCCCACAAATCCTTTGACCAATGATTTGGATATTTGCTCCCATGTAATTCATGAGTCATCTAGTCAAATAATTGGGGAAATTTACTCCATTGGTCCCACAAGAAAGATATTTAATCTCAGAAGTCAAAGACAACTCACTTAGGTGTGTGATTAACATTCACTTAATAGATAGAAGGTCCATTCACATTCATCGGGGTTTTGGGTCATATTCATGGTACAACATTCCCACATAATATGATATATATATATTTAACTAAACATGTTCTTATTGATCTCTTAATTAAGTACCGACCTTCATTCTGAGTAAATGACTTGGGACATCCTTTCATTTTTTTTTTTTTTTTTTTGGACAATCTTTCACCCGATGTCCTATTTCTCCATATCCAAAGCATGCTCCCGTAAGTCAATGACATAACTGTCTATGAGGCTCGTGACACATTGGACATATTGGGGCAGTTTTACTCTTTCATTGACATCTCATATGAAGTCCTCGAAATAGGTTGGGTATGTGATGCAACCTCAACAACAAATTCAAATCCACAATGTCTCTAACCACAATAGCCTTATTGATAGATCAATAGGGTGGGGTTTTGTTCCATTATTTCTAAAAGCAAAGTCATTTACTTTCGAAAGTCAAAGACAAATCGCATATGGCCAATATTCACTTATCATACTCAACATTACATCCTAATAATCCATATTAAAAGTATTGAGTCAAATCCATAGTATAGCATTTCCAAATAATATAGATCCTCCGGGTAATGAAGAAACACTTATTACATATCACTAATCCCAATAATCAACTCATTTATGATCAAATGGGTCAAAATAAAAGAACGAGTTCCGAATCAATCATTATACAAACGTTCGTTCACAGGTAGAAAGGGTGCTCAATAGTGGTCTTAGTAAACCGAAGCATTCTCATCCAAATTGTTTCAATAACCTCAAATTAAGTTCCAAATGCCCAAGTAGATGAGTTCTAAATTTACCATAATCAATTAAACAAATATAGGAAAGTCAATTCTAACTTAAGACCCTTTTGCATTTACTAGACATTCTACCACCAACTTCCGAACACATTCTTTGATTCCTTAGTTGGCCAGTACTATATTGGCATAGACAATTGACGATTCACTATTTCCATACTCATCGAGTTATTGTTAAAACTAAATTTTGACCTTCTCGATCCTTTGCAAATTAGTCAATTCAATTTTTTTGTTCCATGAGGTTCTTTAAGAAATACACATTTACAACTTTGACGAAGAATAGTATCTTGCTTTCTATTATGCATTAACTCTTTTGACTAACACTAGAAGCGAACTTCATTTCCAATGTTGACAATGCAATCTTAGCAAATAAAATTGATCTCTTTCCAATATTAAATAAGCCAATCTTCATTGGTTTAGCCCTTAGTCACACTTCATTAATTCTAGTAATTTCGATCAAGTTTTAAGTAAACAGATCCTAAATTTATCAAACTTTAGATAGGAGAAATTCACATAACTAAAACATATGATATAACTACTCAAAATTCCATACACATGCTTAAGGTACTCCTTCACTTATCAATTAGGTTAGGTGCTAATCTTTAAATTGATTGGTCGACTTGAATCTCCTTAAAATTTTATTATTCTTGAGTAATCCTTCGTTAGCTGTTCTATCTCTCCATATTTGAAGTATGCTTCTTAAAATTCGATAATAAACCCATTATAATATTTGCAACAAATCAAACATTTGGAGAATACACTTATATCTTGTTTAAAATTACTTGTCTTTCCAAATTTTGCTTAACACATAACATTCTGCTTCTTAGGCATATTATGTGATCACAAGGCAAAGGTGGATAATACTTGAAATAAAACTGGTTAGCTTAAAGCATAACATCAGAAATTTGACTATAAGTCAAACAATTATACAAAGTCATCGGCGGGGCAACCTATTCATTCCCATGGAGTTGACCGAGAATTTTCAATTCAAAGCTATGCCTGCCGAACACGATTCCAATCGGACCTTCAAGGTCATTCAACAAAGGTATGAGACTCTATGGTTCACACATTACATTCCTCACTGAATCAATATATTTCTTACATACTAAACAGTTTTCCTATTCTCAATCACCACAGCTCCATATACCTCGTTGAATCATCAAATTCCTCAATTTTCTCAAATATTCTCGTAGTCTAATTTTACATTCAACTATGCAACTTTCGTAACTTCCATCAAAGATTTCATTAATTCCTTCTAATACCGCGTTCCCACAGATCAATATACTCGTATTCATTAATGTGCCAACCAGAAATTTACATTTTCCTTATAGCATTAAAATTCCACAACAGCTCTTAACTTCAATACTAAACTTATTGAATAAACACATTCCAGTCTCCCCTAATCATTGAAATATCAAAATAACCTTTAACTCTTAATGCATGAGAAATGGTAAGTAACACCATAATTACATATCTGCCATCATGCAAGAGGGTTTTAATAAGTGTCTGAGTGTTCGATCCCTAATGCATGAGAAATGGTAAGTAAACGCCATAATTACATATCTGCCATCATGCAAGAGGGTCCGAATAAGTGTCCGAGTGTTCAAACCCTAATGTATTAGAAATGGTACGTAAACACGATAATTACATATCTATCATCGTGCAAGAGAATCCGAATAAGTGTCCGAGTGTTCGAACTCTAATGCATGAGAAATGGTAAGTAACACCATAATTACATGTCTACCATCATGCAAGAGGGTCCGAATAAGTGTCCGAGTGTTCAAACCCTAATGCATGAGAAATGGTAAGTAAACACCACAATTACATATCTGCCATCATGCAAGAGGGTTCGAATAGTTGTCTGAGTGTTCGAACCCTAATGAATGAGAAATGGTAAGTAAACACCATAATTACATATCTGCCATCATGCAAGAGGGTCCGAATAAGTGTCCGAGTGTTCGAACCCTAATGCTTGAGAAATGATAAGTAAACATGATAATTACATATCTGTCGTCATTGAAGAGGGTCCGAATAAGTGTCCGAGTGTTCGAACCCTAATGCATGAGAAATGGTAAGTAAATACCATAATTACATATCTGCTATCATGCAAGAGGGTCTAAATAAGTGTCCAAGTGTTCGAACCCCAATGCATGAAAAATGGTAAGTAAACACCATAATTACATATTTGCTACCATGAAAGAGGGTCCGAATAAGTGTCCGAGTGTTCGAACTCTAATGTATGAGAAATGGTACGTAAACACGATAATTACATATCTTCCATCGTGCAAGAGAATCCGAATAAGTGTCCAAGTGTTCGAACTCTAACGCATGAGAAATGGTAAGTAACACCATAATTACATATCTGTCATCACTATATGCTTACAAATCATTACACTTGTGCCCACCAAAGTTTTAGTCAAAAATCATAATTTCCTCATAACATCAAAGTCCCATGATAGCTTTAACTTTTTCTCTTCATACAAAACTTATCGAATGAACATATCCCGGCTTCATTCAATCGTCAAAATTTCACCATAACTCTCTATTTTTAGTTTCAATACTTAGTTTATTAAACAACCTTATACACATTTTTTTCTAAATGCACAACATAACAATCACTTATTAGATGCATGCCAACTTAAATTCATTCTAGACATTTTAATGCTCAATGGACACGTGTGTGGGATATTAACTCGTGCCCTGATACTACTCTGTCATGACCCCAACCCGCCCATATGGGTTCAACATCGTAACCGGTCAGTAATCCTGAGATTACCGAAGGCCTTTGAGACATATTAATATAATAGTAGGAGCTGGCGGAAGCAAATAACAACTATACAACATCCATTGAGCTGTGCAGACTTATATGAGATACAAAAATTTTAAACTTTTATATACATATCTACACATTATCCTTACGACGTCATATACATACAGACTAGACAAAAAGGGACTTAGCCCTATTTACAAAATAAACGAAAACTTGTTTAACCAAACAAGAAGACAAAGCTTAAACTTTATGCACTTAGCCATAAATGCTAGACACGTTCGAAACCTCCACGGGAGGCACATAGGTTGGCTGACAGAAAGAAGAATCCAGGCAGTAGCTCTAGGACTAGTCACACGCCTGATCGCCTACATACATAAAATAATACAGTGAGCTAGAGCCCAGTGAATAATAACAAAGTAAAGGGTTTTTAATGAATGATGTCCATGCCAGATTCAGAAATCATAATTTAAATTCATAAACAGATTCATATTCATATTCTTGTTCAAATCAAATATAGAAACCAGAGTTCATGCTTAATCATACGTGGTACATCCATTAGCGCTAACAGAACATATACAAAACAGATGCAGAACATATGGTGGTTATGAATAACCAGTTCCATAAAGGAACCTCCGGATCCAGGTAACAGAGAATAAACATGCTGAGCTCCATGATGGAGCCTCCAGGACCGGTAATAGATGACAGACATAATAAGTTCCATCATGGAACCTCCGATACCGGGTAACAGAGAATATATATGCTGAGCTCCATGATAGAGCCTCCAGTACGGGTAACAGATGACAGACATAATAAGTCCCATAATGGGACCTCCGATACTGGGTAACAGCTAACAGATATCACATGTTGCTAAGGATGCCACGAATACGTGTCATAAATGGGACAATCATTCATTGTACAAAACATATCATTTCAGAAAACATATATGAATTTATCATACAGAAAATAAATAAAGTTGAACAAAACTTTACTAAGTTATTACTCATAGTATTCAAATGCTTGGTCCGCCCTTGCAGCTGACCCTACACAATTCATAATATACATAGAAATCGGGTCACGATATAATTTATTCCGTTCTTAACTTGTTTAATTCTCTTTATACCAAATTACACATCAATTTGCAATTTCGTAAATTCATCACAAGTCGCAAATAACATCCTCAACTCAACACACTTCTCAACACATATCTCAACACAATTCAACTCAATATTAGTCAACTCAACTTAATTCAACATGAGTCAACACAACTTAATTCAACAATGCTATTTACAATTCAACATAGTTCAAGATAAATTCTTGAATCCCATTTCAACATTCCATAACCAAGTTTATGTTGTCCATATCATTAACACATCTTTTTCCCCAAAACATTTCATATTATAGCATGACTTACAATGCCCGTAACAAGGTTCAATCGCTAATTTTTAACATAATTTTCAAACATTTCCAAAATTCAATTAAACTTGTGTATATATAATTCAACCTCTCAATTTCATGATTCTACTTTCAATTTGGGCAAAATCTTTGATTATCATCATGAATCAACCTAGGGTTTCAAGAAAATCAAGGATTTCAAGAAAAATCCGAACTTCCCAAACCATTACTTTTATTCCAATTTTCCCATTGATTACACACCTAAGGTTCATAATCTATCATCTTAACCCAACAATTGCACCCCCAACATTTCAAACCCTAAACCCCCAAATCTCATGTCGAACACTATATGCTAAAAAATATAGATTTTGTATTTATATAGTCAAAATACCACAAATTCATCCATTAATGCAAGTATTGAAAGGGAACTAGGACCCCTACCTCAAGAATCAAGCAAAAGAACGAAGCTCCAAGAAGAATCCTTCGCCAATTCGAAATCCAATCGGTTGAAAAGTGAGTTCTTCAAGCCTTCTTCACTTTTTGGTGGAAGATCTTGATCAATCCAAAGGGAAATGGAAGGCATTTGAGGTCAAAGACCTAGGGTTTTTCGGACCTAGGTGAGAGGGATGAAGAGAGGAGATGAAAAGTATGAAGAATGATCTAGAAAAGTCCCTTTAAACTTGCTGAATTCGCGTGGTCCGCTCGAGCGTCGCTTTTCCCACTTGAGCATACCTGCTTTCAGCATAGATTCCAAAACTTCAAACAGGTATAACTCTCTCATCCGGACTCCGTTTTAGGTTGTTCTTGTGTCCAAATCGAAGCCCCGGAAATACGATTTCCAACGGCTCTAGCCTCACATCCAAATTCAAAGTGTGGAAAAAGAAAAGGGCAAAAGAGTGACGGCTTCTCGTAAAAAAAATTATCCGAATTAAATTCTTGGTTCACTCTTACTTTACCATTATGCTACCACTTCGATCAATACCCCAAAATAAAATAAGGAGGTTCCAAATACACTAATAAAAATGTCAAGGGCAATCTCACTTTCTACACTCGAGCGTCGCTTTCTACGCTCGAGCGCGTAAACCAACAAAGCTGTCTGCTCGAGCGACCACTTCTACGCTCAAGCGTCACTTTCTACGCTCGAGCGCGCAGACCAACAAAGCTGTTCGCTCGAGCGACCACTTCTACGCTCGAGCGATAATTCACAACTCTCAGAATTTCGGACTGTCTGCAAAAATGTTGGGAACCTCTCAAGTCCGCTCGAGCGTCAACTCCCCCGCTCGAGTGGAGGGAAAAATTCTGGGCCATTACACGACGGTCGCTCGAGCGTGAGACTCAAGTCCTTGCTCGAGCGTAACTCTCGTCGCTTGTGCGGTCTGCAAAAATGGTAAACTTCTGGGAGCATGCATTTCACGGTCGAGCTGACTTTTAGTCGCTCGAGCGAAAGTGTAAGATCACAGAGTGGTCGCTTGAGCGTAGCTTCTATCGCTCGAGCAGAAGTGCAGAATCTGAAATTTCCAAATTGCACTCCCAAGCTCCAGACTCAAATCATACACCTTAAAACTCCTCTTTTTGGGCCAAAACTCCAGAAAACATTTATAAATTTGTAAAATACCATGGTTTGAAGATCATCTCACTAAATCAAGGCCCAACAGCATGTTAATTGATCAAAACTCTAACTTATAATTTATGAATATGCCATGAACATGACATGCATGAATTACTTTGAACTAAGGCTTTCCAAAACATGATTAATTAAGGTCAAATGGTAAGAAATGTGATAAATTCTGAAAACCAAGTCAAGACAGACACATGCATGTGACAATTCTTTAGAAATCTACTCAAAATGCCATGATATATGCATTCATGCATGATTTGGGTTACAATTCTATAATCATAGCTTCATTCTCATGTCTTTCCACCTCTTTCACTAGAATTCTTACAAAATTAATTCAATTAAACAACTAAGAGTTAGATTCTAACCTTAGATGCTCAGCTATGCTCTCTCTAAAGTTAATTGATTGAAGTTCCTAGCCAAATCTCCAAATTCTCAAGCAATTCCTTTGTTTGAGGTCACTTCTCCCTAGTCTCTCTCTCTACATATTTTTGGGGCTCAAGCAAGAGGAAATGAGAGTGCAAAGGTCTATAAGAGATATTGAGGTGAACTTAAATAGGCTTGATTAAAGAAATTAATTAATTAGCTTACCACTAATCTAATGAGTATTAATTTATTCTAATTTAATCGTTTCGAACCAAATTTTAATTAAACCTATCATAAAGTTCCAAAAAATTCCAACTAACACGTAATTCAAGTCAATTTCGCAATCAGATGCATAAGGCCTTCAATTCACAATACAAAACAGAAACATAAACAGATATTCCTACGATAGACAGATAGAAACTCATATAGCACAATACACATGCAATTAACTCAGGATTCCTTCTTGATTACTTATTAGGTATAATTAATCATGGTTAATCACACCCTCCCAATCTTGGAGTTGAAATGGGAATATTTGACTATGGATTTTATTGTTGGCTTACCCCGAACACCCCGAGGTACGAATTCCATATGGATTATTGTTGATAGATTAACTAAATCTGCCCATTTCTTGGCCGTGAAAACTCAATATAATGCGAATAAACTTGTTACTGTGTATATGAATGAAATTGTGCGGCTACATGGTGTTCCAGTTTTAATTATATCTAATAGAGATCAGAAATTTTTCTCCAGATTTTGGTAGAGTTTACAAGATGCGATAAGAACAGAATTGAAATTCAGTATGACATTCCACCCCTAAACTGATAGCCAATCAGAGATAACGATACAAACATTGGAGGATATGCTTCGGATGTGTGTCTTGGCTTTCCAAAGGAGTTGGGAAACATATCTACTGTTGGCGGAGTTTGCATACAACAATAGTTTCCACTCAAGCATAGGAATGGCACCATATGAAGCTTTGTACGGAAGGAAATAACGCTCTCCAGTGTGTTGGACTGAAGTTGGCAATAGATCATTGTTTGGACCTGAAATTGTACAATTGACGACGGAGAAGATTAAAATCATTCAGCAAAGATTGAAAACCGCCCAAAGTAGACAAAAGAGTTATGCGGATCACCAACGAAGAGATTTGGAATTTGAGATTGGTAATTATGTTTTTGTGAAAGTCACTCGATGAAAGGGCACACTAGATTTGACAAGAAAGAAAAATTAGCACCCTAGTACGTTGGTCCATTTCAAATTCTGGAAAGAGTGGGTCCAGTAGCTTATCGTGTTGCTCTTCCACCAAGTATGGAGCAAGTACATAACGTTTTTTATGTGTCCATGTTACAGGGCTACCTTTACTTTGGACGACAACTTAATCTATGAAGGAAAACCAATTCAAATTTTTGGATCGATAAGTGAAACAGTTATGGAACAAGACAATTTTGATGGTGAAAGTTGAATGGCAAGAACACTATAGGAAAGAAGCCACTTGGGAAAGAGAAGAGGAAATGAAACAACGGTACCTAGAGTTATTTTCAACTTGAGATAACATAAGTTTGAGGGACTAAACTTCTTAAAGGGGGGAAAAATGTAATAACTTGACCCTCTCCTATGCTTCAATTCCCTTTTATATGTGTGATTATATATGTGGTTAAATGTTTGATATGAAATTACATGCTTCAATGTGTGAATTACATGTTTATACATTTTTATCTGTCAGTTATGAGAAAATCTGTTGAAATTATGACATTTGGATTGAAATTAGAAGCCTTAGAGGCGCAATAATCAGAAATGGACTTTACAGTTATGATGAGTATGATTTTTAGGACATAATATGAATTTTTGTAAAAATTTGATTTGTAATGATTTAATTGACTTTATTTGGTTAATTTCCTAATTAAAGTTTCATTTTGAACTCAATAAGCTTAGATAGATATAGACATGTATACTTGAGCTTTAATGTTAGGACTTAGGGACTCAAAAAAAAAAAAAAAATATCTGCTGAAGGAGACTTAGAGAAGAAAAGAAGAGAAGAGAGAGAGAGAAAGAAAGAAAGAAAGAAGAGAACTCAATCTAGGAGCTTAAAGCTTGAAAAGTTGCAAGAAGATTCAAAGATTTGGCTGAAGGTAAGTGTTAATGATCTTAAATACTTGAATTATCTCTCCAATTAGTTAGAATCAAGTCTTACATTGAAGCTTTAACACTCATGAAAGCTAAGGTTTGGGTTTATGATCTAAACTTATCAACTCTCATGAAATTGAGCATGTACTCTTTTGAGTTGGCTAGATTCTTGTGTTTTGGGTTATCTTGAGTTAGATTGTGAGCCATTGCCTTGTTATCTTTAGTTTTTGGCATGCCTTGGACTCATGTATACATGTTTGTATATGTATATATATATGTCATGAAAATGTGAAAGCATTTGAAATTAGAGTTGTATATGCCAAATTAAAATAAGTTATGATCTACTTGAGGTTGGATTTCATGTTTATTATGCTCATATATCTTATTTTTGAGGTGAAATTGCTTGGATTGAATCTTGATAGTACATATGGAAAGCTTGAACTTGGTATAGATTTTCAGACTGAAATTTTCAACCCGGACCGATTGTACAGCCTGGGCCACTGCACGAGCGACCAACCCTGTTTTTTGACAATTTCGATTCTAAAGTTCGCCTGCTCATGCGGCCAAGGCCACTGCACGAGCAGCCAGGCCACTGCACGTGCGGCTCAGAGGGCTGATTTTTTCGATTTTGTTTTCTTTTCTTTTTCTGACTTCCGGGCCTCCAATTACATGGTTTCCAACTATTCTCATGTGCATATGTATTGTACAAACATGAGAGAAAACGAAGGAATGAATGGAACGTATTACAATTCATTAAAGAAACTCGGAAAAGAACTAAGTGCTTATTAAGTTGTATGTATGCCATGTGTAGGTCATTCGCCAGAAGGGACCATTGCGCGACCGAATCACTGTGAGTAATAGTAATATCACAATATGATACAAGTTACGAATTTTATATTTTTGTCCATGAATGATATGGTTTATGCAACTTGTGCTTTGGTTAAACTAGTTGGATATTTGATCGCAATGACATATGAATTGGGCCTAAGGGCGTTTTGTTATTATTGGGCCCGAGGCTGTTCTGTTATTATTGGGCCCAAGGTTGTTATGTTATTGTCACAACCCAAACCCGCCCCTATAGGTTCAGTGTCATAACCGGCCAGTAATCCAGGGATTACCAAAGGCCTCTGACCACAATATCATATAATAAGGGGCTATGAAAGCAAATATAGAAATATACATTGTCCATAGAGCTATGTTAACGTATATGAGACAGAAATCTTCAAACAAACTTATATATCCATGTGACGTCATAAATACATTAGTCTTACGTCACCCATTTACACAGATAAAGTCAAAAGGGGACTTGGCCCAATGTATAGATAAGCAAAACAAAACAAAAAAACATCTGTAGCAAAGTTACAAAACTTGAAATCTCAAAAGGGAACCTCTCCGGAAGGTACAGTGGCTGGTTGACTCTAACCTCTCCAGGCAACAGCTTAGGCCTGGTCATGCGCTTGCTCACCTATATATATAATATAAATAGTGAGCGAAAGCTCAATGAATAATAATAGAGTAATGTGGTTTAAATGAATGATATCCTCTATCAGATTCGGAAAACATATTCCTACTTATATTCTTGTTCAAAGTATAACAGAAATCAGATCAAATACAAATTCACATTCACATTCTTCATGATGCTTGAGTAAACTTGATACATTTAATAGTGCTAACAAATCATATACAAAGCATTACGGATCATACTTGTTAGTTCCATAAAAGAACCTTCGGTATTGGGAACGGATAACTTGTTAGTTCCATGAAGGAACCTCCAGTACTGAGAACGGATAACTTGTCAGTTCCATGAAGGAACCTCCAGTACCAGGAATAGATAACATACTTGAACCACAGAATTGTTGCCACGGGTACTTGTCAAAAACTAGACAATCATTCATTATGTAAAACATAGCATTTCATAAAACAGGTCTTATTCCATATACAGAAAATAAATAAGTTGAACATAGCTTTACTACGTTATTACTCACAGATTATTGCACAGATAACTTTGATAGCAGCCAATGGATCAAGAGTTCATGGCGCGTGACCTACGCAAACATTGAACGGTTACGTATTGAATTACACACCCGGAATCATTAACTTAATCATTTCTTATCTTGGTCTCTTATCCTCATTATTATGTCTTAATATTGGCCTGGGAATGCCTAGGATGCAATGAGAATGCTAAAATGTATTTGGAAGCACTTAACAAAAATTGTTGAAAATAGAGGTTCCGCTCGAGCGGTCTGCAAACTTCTGCAAAAGTATTGGTTGTGTGATTTCCTCTTTTTGGACTCGAATTCTCCGCTCGAGCGGCACTTCCCCCGCTCGAGCGGGAGTCAAAATTCTGGAAATCCCAGCATTTTCTGCAGACATGGTTCCCGCTCGAGCGGGGGAAGTTGATGCTCGAGCGGGGAGCCATGTAGACAGGCAGTCCGCTCGAGCGAACGAGTTCACGCTCGAGCGGAAATTTGAGGTAACCAGTACTTTTGCAGACTTAAGGGTCCGCTCGAGCGGGGAATCCCACGCTCGAGCGGGGACCCTGTTTTCTGAAATCCTGTTTTTACATTTTATGTTCTGTTTTCCGTTCTCTTTCACTTACAAACACTCTTAGGCATATATTAAATATTATAAATGAGTTAAAGGGATAAGAATGACGCCTAAAGAGGAAAATGTGAATTTTGAACGGATTGAATTGTTAATGACCCTTTTATGTTCATGGCATGTGTAGGGTCGAGTTCCAGGGCGAACCAATCAACCGATCACTGTGAGTAACATCTTAACAAGATATTTGTATGTTACTGTCCAATTGCTACGTCTGCGTAAGATTTGCAAGTTCGTTAAATTGAATGGTGGACAACGATTGATATAAATGATTGGGCCGAAGGCCGATTGATATAAATGATTGGGCCGAAGGCCGATTGGCATGAATGATTGGGCCGAAGGCCGACTGAGATGAATGATTGGGCCGAAGGCCGATTGACGTAAATGATTAGGCCGAAGGCTGTTTGCTAACTATTCCAATAATTGCTTACGTAACTTGTTTAATTTATATTATTCACTGGGCATTCGCTCACGCTCATTCATGTATTTGTAGGTGAACCAAGTAAGGTCCAACCCCAGCCCCAGTGAAGTCTGCCAGGAGCAGCATGAGTTTTGGGAGAGTCAGCCTTGCGTCTCACGTACGAGACCCAGTCTTGCCATTTTGTTATACATTATCTTTTGTCTAGTTGGCAAGGACCTTGTGTATATTTATATATAGTCCGTCATGGGTTGGCTCGGTTTAGATGATCCTGTCTGTAAAGGAATTTTGCTAATGTACTTTTGATGTGGGTTATTAACGTATCTGTGCATGGTTTGTTTAGAAGTGCATATAAGCACAGCTCCATGGACAAAATTTTTAATTATTGCTTCCGTTTGGCCCCATGTACTCTGTTGAGTTACGTTTGTATTGATTACAGGCCGTAGGTAATCCCAGGATTACTGGCCGGTTATGTCCTTAACCCATGGGGGCGGGTTCGGGTCATGACATGGGGCTCCTCAGATTACTCTGGAAGATAGGCCCATAATGACAAGTGAAAGTGCCGATGACATTAACGTCGGCGTTGCCCTCAGTACGGCGCTGCTCTTTCCTGGTGATCTGGAGCGGAATGCTAGGTATAGTGAGTATGAGAACTATGCCCTAATGCTCCAGCACTCCGTTCAAGTAAGTGTTCCTGCTCGGTACTTTTTCTTCCATTCTGTTTTGCACTTAAAATATTTTATAACACTCTGTTTTCTTTCAGGCCATCCAGCATGCCCATTCGTTTTCAATGCAAACTTTCAAGAATCGAGAGAAGTTGACCGAGATGAAGAGGGAGTTTTCTTCCCTTCAGAAGGCCAACAAAAGTCTTCAATCAAAAATGAAGAAGCTAGAAGATCAGGCCGAGGCTGCCACTAAAGCCCAAACCTTGGCCGAAGAAAAGGTTGATGCTGCTGAAGCTATAAAGAAGGTTGCCGAAGCGCAGAAGAAAGAGGCCAAGGAAAAAGCGGCCCAGGCCGAGAAGAAGCTTCAGGAGGCCTTGGCAACTAAAGAAGGTGAATTAAAAGAAGCTGATGAGAAGGCTTATGCCCAGGGCATAGCCGACGTTACTGAGGACTACAAACTCCAAGTCAGGCAGGCATGCAACAGGGGCTTCTCCCTTGGTTGGATGTCCCTGATAAAGAAACTTGACCTCCCTGCCGATTCACCTTTCCGCAATGCCGACGCTATCCCTCTTCCATTCCCCCCACTTCCTCCTCCAAGTCAACCAGAGGGAGATTCTGAATCTGAGTCTGAAGCTGAGGAGGAAGGTGAGGATGAAGCTTTGTTAAGAAAACCCAAGGAGGCCGTTGGGACTAAGTCTCCTTCTCTGAATGAGCAGGTGTTAGACCTGACTCAAGATGATGATGGTGATGGAGTTACCAAGGAGACTTCTCCTCAGCAGACTTTGTCTGATGTTCCTCAGGCCGACAAGAGTGTTGACGAGACCCTTGCCGAGATTGATGCAGAAATAGCAACGGAGAAAGCGGCTAAAGTAACTTTTCAGGAGTCTGCCGATATCCAAACCGAAGTTGCTCCTGAGGCTGAAGAACCATAACTTTGACGTCTTTTCTTTTCTGTACTTTTTTGTCTCTTCTGTACTTCTCGTTTTAAAACAATGCAAGCTCTTTGTATGGCCGATGTGCCTTTGTTTCCTGTTGAATCCTCAACACAACTTTGTTTTAAATGCTTGTACCTTTGTCTTCTCTTGACTGCTTCCGTATGATTCTATACTTAGAATATTTTGCATGTTTTACATACTCATCCTTCTTTATATAATCTTGGGGTTACATACCTCGGGTATAATAACTGCAAGCTTTACTTCGACAAGATACTAACCTGCAAACTTTTCATAAATTTCAACAAGTGTTAAAATAGTGATCTCGGTCTAACCTACTTGTAAATTGCTACAAATTTCAACAAGGATTAACATATACTGTAAACTTTTCTCAAGTTTATAACAAGTGCTAAACAATGATCTACTTGTAAATTGCTACAAATTTCAACAAGTGTTTAAACAATATACTTAGCTTTTACTTCAACCTGTAAATTGCTGCAAATTTCAATAGATGATCATATGTCGGCTTAACGTCATCTTGTAAATTGCTACAAATTTCAACAAGTGTTAAGCATTTTCTCTGATCTAACCAACCTGTAGATTGCTATAAGTGTTTAAGTAATAACCTCGGCTTTACTTCGACTTGTAAATTGCTACAAATTTCAACAAGTGAAGATAAGGAATCAGCTTAACTTCAACTTGTAAATTGCTACAAATTTCAACAAGTGAAGATAAGGAACAATCTCGGCTTAACTTCAACTTGTAAATTGCTACAAATTTCAACAAGTGAAGATAAGGAATAATCTCGGCTTAACTTCAACTTGTAAATTGCTACAAATTTCAACAAGTGAAAATAAGGAACCAGCTTAACTTCAACTTGTAAATTGCTACAAATTTCAACAAGTGAAGATAAGGAACCAGCTTAACTTCAACTTGTAAATTGCTACAAATTTCAACAAGTGAAGATAAGGAATAATCTCGGCTTAACTTCAACTTGTAAATTGCTACAAATTTCAACAAGTGAAAATAAAGAACCAGCTTAACTTCAACTTGTAAATTGCTACAAATTTCAACAAGCGAAGATAAGGAACCAGCTTAACTTCAACTTGTAAATTGTTACAAATTTCAACAAGTGAAGATAAGGAATAATCTCGGCTTAACTTCAACTTGTAAATTGCTACAAATTTCAACAAGTGAAGATAAGGAACCAGCTTAAAGTTAAGCATATTCTTCTTCTCTTTGCCTCCAATGTGAACCTGAGTTCCACTTGGGTTCTCATTATTCAGAAATAAAATTGCGCATCTTTTATCAGTGTAGAGGAATTCTGCTATGATTTTATTGATAACGTTGAAAAAATAACAAGGAACATCTAATGATAGAAAAATTTCAGATTACAAGTGTTCCATGGTCTAGGCAATGCTTTGCCCTCATTATCTTCAAGTCGATAGGCTCCATTGCCTAATATCGAAGTGATTCTGTAGGGTCCTTCCCAGTTTGGGCCAAGCTTGCCCTCTCTGGGATCCTTCTTGTTGCCGACGACTTTTCTCAGGACTAGGTCGCCGACTTGAAAATCCCTTGGATTGACCTTCTTGTTGTAAGCTCTAGCAAGCTGTTGCTGGTATTTTGCGAGCTGAATTGCAGCTTTCTCTCTTCGTTCTTCCAAAAGATCCAGATCTCGGGCTAAGAGTATATCATTAGTCCCATTCTCAACTCCCTGGGTTCGGATCCCTGGGATGCCGACTTCCAGTGGGATGACTGCTTCTGTGCCATAGGCCATGGCAAAGGGGGATTCCCCTGTTGATCTTCTCGGCGTAGTCCGATATGCCCAAAGTACGTTGGGCAATTCGTCTACCCACTTTCCTTTTGCTGCCTGTAGTCTCTTCTTTATTCCATCCAAAATTACTTTGTTGGATGCTTCTGCTTGCCCATTACTTTGGGAAAAACTTGGTGTTGAAAAGTAATTCTTGATCTTGAATTTCGCACAAAAGTTCTTGATGAGTTTGCTGTCAAACTGCGTTCCGTTGTCGGCAACGATGGCTCTTGGAATGCCAAATCTGGTGATAATGTTCCTCCATATGAAGTTCTTGACGTCCACATCTCGGATTTTGGCAAGAGGTTCTGCCTCTATCCACTTCGTGAAGTAATCTGTTGCTACCAGCAAGTATTTTCTCTGCCCAGTTGCCTGGGGAAGTTGTCCAACAAGATCCATGCCCCACTGGGCAAACGGCCAAGGGCTGGATACTAGATTCAGGTCAGTAGCTGGCTGGTGTATCAAAGGTGCAAACCTTTGGCATTGTTCGCACTTCTTCACGTATGTTTCTGCATCTTTTTGCATGTAGGACCACCAATACCCCTGGGTAATGGCCCTATGGGCTAGTGATCTGCCCCCAGCGTGGCTTCCACAAACTCCTTCATGAATTTCATATACAAAATCTTCAACCTGCAAAGGGTGTACGCACCTTAAAAGGGGTCCAGTGAAGGACCTTCTGTAGAGATGTCCGTCCGCAGTCAGACTGAATCTTGCCGACTTCAATCTGACTTTGTGTGCCTCCTTGCGATCTTCTGGCAGCTTTCTTTCTTTTAGGAATGCAACAATTGAATCCATCCAGCTTGGCCCCATGTCCACACACATGGCTTCCTGCTCTGTGTTTTGTGGTTCTATGCTCGGGCCCGACATATACTCAATCATAATTGTCCTTGTTTTTCCAGTCTGCATTGAACTTGCCAGGTTGGCCAACGCGTCGGCGTGGCTGTTATCATCTTGGCTTACTTGGAGTAGTCGGCAGTTCTGAAATAAAGCTGCCAATCTGATGACCTCTTTTGCATATGCCGACATCCTTTCGTCTCTGGCTGCAAATTCTCCTGTTGACTGGTTAACAATAAGCTATGAATCACAAAAAACTATTACCTCATCTGCTTCTGCTGCTGCCGCCAGCTTTAGCCCTGCAATTAAGGCTTCGTATTCCGCTTCATTGTTTGAGGCTTTGAACCCCAAACGGATGGACTGTTCTATTATTTCTCCATCGGGAGATATCAGTAGTACCCCTGCCCCTGCTCCTTGCCGGTTTGAACTTCCATCGACAAACAGTCTGAAGGAGTCACCGATGTAGATGCTGCAGGGTCTGAGTTTTTCCTTCCTTTGCTCTTTTGCCTTAGGCTGGGATTCTCCTTGCTTGCTGGGACAACGTTCATCTTGGCTCAACGGAGCCCGATGTTCAAAGGATTCAGGCGTGAATTCTGCCACGAAGTCGGCCAAAACTTGGCCCTTAATTGCTGTTCTGGGCCTGAACTCCAGGTCATATTGGCCCAAGGCAACTGCCCATCTTGCTATTCTTCCTGTTAAGTCTCCTTGTTGCAATAAGGACTTCAGTGGGTGCTCTGTTAGCACCACAATCTTGTGTGCCTGAAAGTAATGGTTCAACTTCTTTGAGGCCATTACTAAGGCCAGCATTAATTTCTCTAGTGGTAGATACCTTGTTTCTGTGTCGGCCAAGGTTTTACTTACATAATAAACAGCCTTCTGTTCTCATTTTTCTTCTCGGATTAGTACTACACTGACTGCGTGTTCTGACACAGCTAAGTACAAAAACAACTTTTCCCTAGGTTCAGGTGTTGAGAGAACTGGAGCCGTGGTCAGATATTTCTTTAGGTCGGCCAAAGCGACCTCACATTCCTCAGTCCATAGGAAGTCCGTGGTCTTTTTCACCAGGTTAAAGAAAGGTTTACATTTGTCTGAGCTTCGACTTATGAACCTGTTTAGGGCTGCGGCCCTTTCAGTAAGCATTTGTACTTGTTTTGCCAATGTTGGGCTCTATAGATCCATGATGGCCTTGATCTGGTCTGGGCTGGCCTCTATGCCCCTTCTTGTTACTAGGTACCTCAGAAACTTACCAGATCCAACTCCAAACACGCACTTTGAAGCGTTGAGTCGGAGCCGATATGTTTTGAGGATTTTAAATACCTCTTTTAAGTCGGCAAGATGACCCTTAGGCTCCTTGGTCTTCACGACCATGTCATCGATGTAGACTTCTACTGTTTGGCCAATCAAGTGTCTGAACATCTTGGTTACCAACCTTTGGTAAGTTGCTCCTGCGTTTTTCAGCCCAAAGGGCATTATTTTGTAACAGTACAGACCTTTTGGGGTGATGAATGATGTTTTCTCCTCATCTGGGGGGTACATGGCTATCTGGTGGTACCCCCTATAAGCGTCCAGGAAGCTCATCCTTCCATGTCCAGATGTGGCGTCTACCAATTGGTCAATTTTGGGTAAAGGAAAGCTGTCTTTCGGACAGGCTTTATTCAGGCTTGTAAAATCTACGCAGACCCTCCATTTACCGTTTTTCTTTTTTACCACCACGGTGTTCGATAGCCATGTCAGATAATTGACTTCTCTAATAGCCCTGGCTTCCAGTAGTCTGTCTACTTCTTCCTTCACTGCTTCGACGTGCATCAACGTTGGTCTTCTAGCTCGTTGTATTACAGGTTTAGCTGACCTGTCGACGTTCAGTTTATGACATGTGACCTCGGGGTCAATGCCAGGCATTTCATAAGGTGTCTAGGCGAACACCTCTATGTTTGTTCTCAAAAAAGCTTCCAGTTCTCTTTCTTCTTCTTCGGCTAAGCCTAAGCTGAGAAGAAAGAAGCGCTTTTTATCGCCCTCCTGGACGAGGATTTTCTTCAGTGTTTCCTCACTCTTCTCGGCCGGCTCCTTGCCGACATCGTCTAGGACCTCCATGTCCTCATCTTCAATCTCTGCCTTTCCTGGTTCTTGTATGTTGCAGGTTGTTTTCATTGCTGCCATGGAGCAATTTTTTGCCTACAGTTGATCTCCTCTGATTTCTTCAATCCCGTGTTCTGTTGGGAACCGCAATAGTTGATGCAACGTTGAGGGAACTGCCCCCATTGCATGCAACCATGGCCTTCCCAAGATGATGTTGTATGGCGAGGGCGTGTCAATCACAATGAATTCCGTCTTGATTTTCTTTGTGCCGGCTTGTACTTCCAAGTTTGTTGCGCCCAGTGGCCACGTCGGCGTTCCATTGAAGCCGAACATCGGGCCATTGGATCCTTCCATGTCGCCTGGGTGAAGGCCCAGCTCCTTGTAGCATCTAATGTACATGATGTCGCAAGAGCTGCCTTGATCAATCAGGATGCGTTTTACTTGGCACTCCCCAACCTGGAGGGATACTACCAAGGCATCATTATGCGGATGTTGGACCATCTCCAGGTCGGCTTCGGTAAAAGCTATCATCGGTCCTTGGCACTCTTCTGGCCGATGTCTCTTTTTCCTGACTTGGTAGACATGCTGTAGATGCCTTACCCTCTGGGTTTCTCCTCTGACTTCGTTCTCATTGACCTTTGAGTGGATTACGTTAACCACCCGTGGTCCTCCTGCCTGTGGTTGCTGTGCTGGGGGAGGTGGGGCTCCTGGTGCTTGAGGCAATCTTGCCTGTTCCTCTCTTGTCCTGGCTTCATCGACAAGGTCTCTCAGATGGCCTTGTCTTACTAAGTCCTCTAAGTGTGCTCTGAGGGCTCTGCAGCCTTGGGTTGGGTGCCCTTCCTCATTGTGGTAAGCACAATGCCTGCCAACGTTCCTTTCCATGTATTCTCCTGGGGTCTTCGCTGGTGCCCTGAAGTAGGGCTGATTTCGAATTTGATCTAGGACTTTGTGGACGGGAATTCGGAATACCGTCGTCACTGCTTGCTTACCTCTCAACTCTGTCTCCGATTTGCTGAATCCGTTGTTACCTCGGGTTTGCTTCGGCGAGCCGTTCCCTTTTTCCTGCTTTACCTCCTTGTTCCCTAATGTATCCTCCTCGGCTCTGGCATACTTCTCGATTCTTGCCATGAACTCCTCCATGCTCTTTGGCAATGTTTTTGCCAAAGATTTCCGTAGTGAACAATCATCTTTCAGGCCGTTCTTGAAAGACACGACCGCTACTTCTTGGTTACATTCGGGTATTCGATTGAACATCTCGTAGTATCTTTTTGCATAGGCCCTAAGGCCTTCATCCTTGCTGATTTTCAGAGCCATCAATGCGTCCATCCTTAATGGCTGCAGTTTGTTTGTCACGAACCTGGCCACAAACATCTCGGCCAGGCCTTCCCAAGTCTTCACGCTTCCCTTCGGTAGTTTGTGGAACTAATCTGATGTAATCTCTCCAAAGGACGAAGGGAACACTTTGCAGAGCAACGACTCGTTTCCACTGTATAATGCCATTGAGTTCAAATATAATCCGACATGGAAGTTAGGGTCCGACTTACCATCATATATTTGAAACCTCGGCATGCTGAATCTCTTTGGTGCCTGGAACTTGTCCAATTCTACCGAGAAGGGTGTCCTCGGCTTGTCGGGTGAGGTTACCTCGGCATCTCCATTCTGTTGCTTCCTCTTGAAGTAGTTTCTCAAGTCTTCCTTGCTCCGCCCAGGAGCTCGGCTATCCTTTGATTTTAGTCTTTTTGGCACACTGCTCTCGGCCTCGTGATGGCCTCTTTTCGATCTCTCCCCGTGAGTTGTGTCGAAGCATAATGCCTGCCCCTGAACATGCCGATGTTCTTTGGGGTCTGCCTCCTTCGTGTGATGCGTTCTCCGTGATTCTTCCCTTCTTGACTCTCCTCGCCCAACCTCCCTAGAGGTTTGGTGAGAGTGTCTTCCACTCCTGGTATGCTGAGGTGCTAAAGGGATCTGTCCCCCCTTCTGGGTGTTGACTGCTGGAACTGGTGTGTCATGCAGTGGGAAGGGTGGCTGCATGACATTGTTTTGCATCATAAAATTGACGACCGATTGTAGGTCAGCCAATTTGTTTGCCATCTCTTTTACCTCTTCATCCCTCCGTAGGCATCTATCCCTCCACACCTGGAGGTTATCTTCGTTGTAGTATCTGCCCTGGTCTGCATTCTTTTGTGCGTCGCCGGTCTGGCCGACGTCTTTTTCTCCGTTATTCTGGTCACGGGTTTCTTCGTTGTGGTTGTTTTCTGGCCATCTATTCGTCTTTCTTTCCCACAGACAGCGCCAAATTGTGTGTGTCAATTTCCGACCACACTGCCTTCCTTAGTAATTCAGCTGTAGAACACAGGCAGAATAGATGGCACCTGGCTGTCCTGCACAGAAAGAGAAGGCTCCGGCGGTGGTTCTTCCACCCGGGGGCACTCCGACGATCAAGTCAGTATATCTCTCAAAGATAATCAATAGTGCTAAACTTAATGCTCAAAGTATAAATTGCGTACCTTAGACCCACGGGGGTGCCTCTCTTTTATAGTTTACTCAATCCTAGTCCCACTAGAAGCCTGACTTCTATGGACTCCAATTTAGTGCTTACTTTGGATTCCTCAAGAGATAAGGATAAACCCCCTAAGAGTATTATCTTTATCTATCCTGAAGTCTTTCTTTATCCTAGGACTCTTGTCCCTTATCCGCTTATCCCGGATTCCAATATCTCCAGAGATAACCTCGGCAACTCCGAGATCACCTCGGCATAACTACCACGACACGTGGCACCTCGGCTGACACGTCGGCGTCACCATGCCACGTGTTGGTACTCAGAAAATATATCCCCACAATATATATATTAAGAAAGAGCAGCCAATACAACATTAGAAAGAAGAGAAAGCAACTCAATTAACAAGCAGAGACATGTGTGCATGAGCCTGAGCAATCCAATGCGCCACTCTGTTGTGGATCCGCGTTGTCCAGCTAAAGGTCACACGCCTCGCTTGGGAAAGCCACCTAATGTCAAAGAAGATGGCCTTGCTGTCCCAAGGAGGTACAGTCTTAGAGACACATAGCTTAATAACCAACGAATAATCATTTTCAACAACCACATTGGTCAAGTTCCTCTCTTTAGTCATCAAGCAGGCCAAACGAACCGTTTGTGCTTCAACTTGAAAAACTGATGCAGCATGCGTATGGGTGGAATATTCATCAAGGATATTCCAATCAAGTCTCAAAAAATCACAGTGTAAGAAGGGTTAGCTTGAGCCCATTAAATTAATTGGGTTCAATTGGAGCCTAATTGAAAAGCCCAAACACTACAAGAAAATGCATATTTGGCGACTAAAATTGGCGACCAAACCAATTTTAGTCGCCAAAAACATCAGATTGTGTGACTAAAAACCTGATTTAGTCGGCATTGATTGAATCTTTTAGCTACTAAATTATTTTAGTTGCCATATAGTCTTATTGGCAACCAAATTTAGCTTTAGTCGCTGTTTGTTACCATTTTAGGCTACTAAAATTTGATTTTGTCGCTGTATAATTTCATTTTGCGACAAAACATTTTTGTCGCCCAACAATAGGCATATTTTTCATGAATTTTTGACGACCAAAGCTGGGTTAGTCGTTGTATATTCAATATTGCTGACAAAAATTTGAATTTAGTAGCCAAAGAAGCATCTTTTGGCGACCAATTTTTAGTCGTCGTTAAGGATATTTGGCGACAAATTGTCGTTCAATCGCTAAAGCTTCGAAATTTTTTTAGAGGGAAAATAATTAATATTGGCGCCCAGTATATATATTACACACACACTTTTTTGTTCTCTTTTGTCTCACACACCAGCATCAACATACAGAGCAGTCCATACCAAACCCGTCGCTCACCACCGCCGATCATCACCATCGCAAGCCACCGGCGCTCGCCACCACGGCCACTGCAAATCGGCCTCACCACTTATTACAGGTATGTGTCTGTCGTCTCTCTCCCTCTCTGTCGATCTGGGTCTATCTGGTTGTATCTGTTTCTCGATGTCTCTCCCATCCCCTTCTCTCACGATGCAAGTAGGGTTTTCACATGTTTTTTTTCTTTCATTTTCCATTTATTTCATAAACAATTTTTTAGGGCTTTTTCTGATTTCATGAATGGGTTTGGTTGAAATTTCGGATTGTGGATTTGGATTCTCGATTTTGGATTGTTGAACTACATCACCAAATGTGCCTCTGTTTCTTACCTATGCTAAACAGCATAATAACCAAACAATTTCATGCACATTGTACCTTTTAATGCTCCATTTCTGAACTCTTCAATCTTGTGTATTACATAATTTCTAAATTCATTTTTTTTTATTTGGAGCATTTTTTTTTATTTAGATTTTGGGGCTGTCTTATATTGCTTGACAGTTTAGGCATCTAACATATCTCTATCTCTATTCTTGCCTTTGGTTAATAGTGTAACATGTTATTCTGGGAAGACATTTACATGAAAATGAAGCAGAGAAAATGTAAAACTTGAAGAATTCCTAGACACGGGTAGTAATCAAAGATTGTTCCTAAGTCATCAACCTTGAAAAATATGATCATGCAATTTTGACCTTTAGCCGTAGGGGACTCCATTTGTGTATCTTGTTCAATGCCTTCCCAAACAAGCTATTAATCTCAGAACAGTGAGACAATACGTCACTGGAGTGGCTAAAACCATATACAAATTTATTTATATATATTAAAAAATAAGAAAAAAATAAAAACAAGTAGGAGTCTAATACTATTATATATGTCATCATCAATAGCCACTCAACATTTGTCTCCATTAACCCTATGAAAGAAGACCAATGAATTTAAAAGCTATGGGCAAATCATGTACTACATTAACCCCATGAAAGAAGAAATGATTTTAAAAAGTGATTATAAGACTCTAATATGTATAAAGTCGTGATTGAAAGAATGGTTACAAATTTTGTCAAGCTTTTTGTGTCCAAGTTCAACGAAATCCAAGGTCAAAGGAAATATAATGCATAAGTTTTATTGCATACGAATAAATTTCAAAAAATAACGAACTACCTTCGATGACCACAACAGAGAAACATATACATTATGAACACATACCTCATGGCGGCGTGCTGATGACCAATCAACAAACACACTACGAAAAACTTGAGGTTTACACTGTCGTTGCTTTCTATAGTTGAAAATAATTTCTTTAAAAGTCAGCCTCAGTTGAGAAATCTGTGGCCAACACATAAGAAATTAGGATTAGAAAGTGTGATTAATCAATACCCTAAATGCTCTCACATCTTTCTAGTGCAAACCTTTGGAACTCCATAGAAACAGTAGAGGATAATCTGGTCAATATGACGAGTAAAGAACATGGTCGTCCTTTCACTCAGAATTTGTTGAAAAAAGACTAAAAATAATCTTTTTGATCTCTTGGGATAGCTGTAGCCTTTCAACCATACCGTTGATTCTGAAAGCACCTAACTTTACAATCTAAGTTGTACAAGAAGTTGCACTATGTTAGTGTAGAATGGGGACAATAATAGAATGGCAATGGCCAATGTAAGGCACCAAACCATATTCTAACTACATTTTTTTTTGTCTAGGCCCTCAATAGGCTTGAGCCATCTCTGCTGTAGACCAAAATGCCCTTACTGGAAGAACACGAAAGCCATCAGAAAGTAGAGAACTCATAAAGGGGTGCTAATCTATGTAAATATATCACATTCGAACATTCTAGACCAAATGTAGAATGCAATTACTAGTAGTTGTTGGGTTTGAATTTTGGATTTTAGTAATTGATTATTAGATTTTATTGACTTTTTTTAACTATTTTAACTTAATAGTCTATTTACATGAGATTTACATGAGTGGTCTCATTACTTTTGTTTTTGGGTTAATAGTCTATTTTAAGTTAATAGTCTATTATACACCAATTACTTTATTTTTTTAAATGTTTCAAAATTTTAAAATTTCATTACTTTTGTTTTACCCATCTGATTTTCATAAAATTTAGGTTTACAAAATATATTTGCTAAGATCTATTCAAGGAAAGTTTATATTGAATATCAAATTTAATTTCTCTTTAAATTTGGTTACAATTATTTGTCTCCCTCTAAGATGACTTCACATAGAATTGTGAATGTATGTCACATTTGCGTGTGAATACATGCCAAGTTAGTAGTGAAATTAGCCAACTATATACAATTGACAAATAGGCAAAACATCCTGATCTGTTATTACTATTTTGTTCACTTCAATAAGCAATGCTAATCGAACCCCTAAACTTACTTAAGCTCTCTTCCATTACAGAGTATTTTTCCAAGTTGCCGTCCATTCCCAGGTTCATCTTCGCTTGATGTGTACTGTTCTAATAATGGACAAGAGTTGGATGATGATAAAAGATAGGCTAAAAAGTAAAGAGGATGTACAAGGTGTTCAGTTATTTATTGAGTTCGCTACGAAGAATTTAGGGTCGCAGGATGAAATCCGTTGTCCTTGTGTTGATTGCTTGAACGGCACGAAATTACCTCGACATGTTGTACGGTTGCACTTGATTCGAAGAGGAATCGCATGTTCTTATCGAACTTGAGTCCACCACGGGGAATGTGTTCCCATGTTTCGTGCTTATCTTACTATGCGAAACGATGATACTCAAACCAACCGAGCTGGAATGACAACCAATCACGAAAATGTGGGTGAACTTCCAACCATGTTACAAGAGATTTACATGAGTGGTCTCATAGATGATCATATTGACGAAGAATGTACTAGTTCGGAGAGGCACAATTTGTTGAAGTTCATGAAGTTGTTCGATGATGCTCAACGCAAAGTCTATCCAGAGTGTGAAAAGTTCTCCATCTTGTCCTTCGTAATTAAGATACTTCACGTGAAGGTGTACAATAAATGAAGCAACAAATCTTTCGATATGGTTATGCAAGTTTTCAAAGACATTCTACCAAAGTGTGATTAAAATGTTCCATGGACCCTTTATGAAGCGAAAAAGTTCTTACATGAATTGGGTTTGGTATATGAGGCCATTCATGCATGCAAGAATGATTGTACTTTATTTTGGAAGGACAACGCCACATTGGAGAATTGCCCTACATGTACAGAGTCTAGATACAAGTTGAGCGACAAGAAGGGTAAAAAAATTTCACACAAAATACTGAGGTACTTTCCTTTGACACCGAGGTTGAAGAGATTGTACATGTCAAAAAAAAATAGCTGCATATATGAGATGGCACAAAGATAAGCGTGTAGATGATGGAGTATTGCGACATCCAGCTGATGGTGAGGCATTGAAGGACTTTGATAGGCTGCATCCTACGTTCTCTGCGGATCCTCGGAATGTAAGGCTAGGGTTTGCCACGGATGGTTTCAATCCATTCGGACATATGAGTACATCGTACAGCATATGGCCCGTAATCTTAATGCCTTACAATCTAACCCCATGGAAGTATATGAAAGATCCATTTGTTATGATGTCATTGCTTATTCCCGGACGATCCGCACTTGGAAGGGACATCGATATTTACTTGCAACCATTAGTAAAAGAGTTAACTAATCTGTGGGAGCATGGTGTACAAACATATTATGCCTCAAACGGCCAAATATTTACAATGCATGTAGCAGTCATGTGGACCATCAACGACTTCCCTGCATATGGTTCCTTGTCTGGTTGGAGTACAAAAGGTTACCTGGCCTGCCCTAATTGTAACATGGATGCATCATCTCACAAATTGCGAAATAAGATAGGGTATATAGGTGCTCGGTGGTACTTACCTGAGAACCATAATTGGTGAAGAAGTAAGCTATTCAACGGTGAAATTGAGAATCGGTCCAAACCTGTGGAGTTATCGAGAGAACAACTACTGGAGCAAATTAATTTGGAGACGTATAGGCCGTATGGAAGGCATCCAACCAACCAAAAAAGACAACGGACTAAAAATCTAACCCCAAACTGGACAAAAAGAAGCATTTTGTTCGACATACCGTATTAGAAAACACTTAAGCTTCAACATAACCTTGATGTCATGCACATAGAGAAGAATATAAGGGACAATCTGCTTGGGACACTATTGAGCATAGATGGCAAGAACAAGGACACCAACAAAGCACGTTTGGATCTGAAGGACATGCGAATACGAAAGGAGTTACACTTGATAAGGCATGCGAATGGCTCTTTCCAGAAGCCTTTGGCATTGTACACATTATCCCCGACAGAATGAGCAGGGTTTTCTGATTTCTTGAAATTGATTAAGTACCCTGATGGCTATGCGGCAAATGTATCCAATTGTGTCACCGCGAATGGTGGTAAGTTAGTTGGCCTCAAGAGTCATGACTGTCATGTCCTTCTACAACGACTTCTTTCCATTGGGATGCGAGGATACCTTCCTACCGAGATTGGGACCACATTGTTTGACTTGGGAACTTTTTTCAAACAGTTGTGCTCAAAGACATTGAGGGTGACTGATTTGGAGAAATTGCAAGAACAAATCGTACTTATACTTTGTAAGCTTGAAAAGATTTTTCCTCCTGATTTTTTCGATGTGATGGTCCACTTGGCAATTCATTTGCTTTATGAGGCTAGGCTTGGAGGGCCTGTCCAATATCGATGGATGTATCCTATTGAGAGGTATAACAACAAGTCAAAACTTTTTTCATGTAATTATAGTTCAATATGAACATACTGACGATCAGGCCGATGTTTACATGTAAGATGCTTGGACTTCTTAAAGGATTTGTAGGCAATAAAGCTCGTCCAGAAGGATCCATTGCGGAGGCCTACATATCAAAAGAGTGTACGACGTTTTGTTCAGTGTATTTGCATGAAGTTGAAATGGTGTTTAACTGGGAAGAAAGGAACTACGATGGGGGTGACAATGGCCTGGGGTTGGCGATTTTCACTCAAAATCTTCGTCCTTTTGGTCTACTCCCAAGGGCAATTGATGTGTCCGTAGCTGACTGCGAATTGGCTCATTGGTTTGTCCTACACAATAGTTTGGAAGTGGACGAATATCTAGAGTATGCTTCTTCATCATATATGCAACATACCTTTTCTACATGGTTTTTATTTTTTAAAGTCTTCATTATTCCAATTACTTATGACTTACATTCTATTAACTAGGGAACACAAGCTCGTGTTGCAATAAAAATATGGAAGTTCATGCAACATTGCAACACGACAATGTAAAGAATTCCCTAAATGGTTCAAAGATCACGTAAGGTACAACTCGTTACTGTATAGTTTGCAGATAACGTTGAATTATTCTAAGTTTGAATTGACATGACATACTTTCTTGTGTAGATGAACCAATTGCGAAATCAAAAGTCACCCGAAGCAACCGATGAGATGTGGTCATTAGCCAATGGACCTAATGCCTTAGTGAACACATATTTGGGATGCATTTGTAATGGCATCCGATTCCATACTATCGACCGTGATAACCGTCGTAAATGTCAAAATAGTGGGTTGGTAGTGGAAGGCGACCACCAAGGCCAGTTGATAAAGTTCTACGGCTACCTTTGTAAAGTGTGGGAACTGACATAATTGTTTGGACATCAGGTTGTTTTGTTCCAATGTGAATGGTACAACACCGGTAGTAGTCGAACTTTGCGCGTCGAACCACATGTGACAACTGTTGACGTAAGAAGTCGATGGTATAAAGATGACTCGTTTGTGTTCCCAAGCCAAGTTCAACAAGTTTTCTATGTTCCTGATACGAAGTTAGGGCCGAATTGGCGAGTCGTAGAAAAGTTTCAACATCGGCGAATTTGGGATGTGCCAGAATTTGATGAAGTGTTGCAAGATGATGAAACTAGTACTGTTGTACCAACTGAGCCTATTGATGATGATGTTGTTTTATGTCGGGATGACATTGAACCTGTAATTATTTCAATGGAAGTTTCTCAGTCCAATAAGCGTGTACAACCCGAGGGTGTCATGGATGATGCTTTCATCTGCGATGATGACGATGCACTAACAATCTCGGGTGATAACGAAGAAGATGAGATGGAAAGTGATTTTGATACAGATATGAACCTAGAGTTTTAACTCAGTTTGTTTCTTTGTTCAGCTTGTTTTGTTGATGTAATGGGGGAAATTAAGAATATTAATGAACCTTGTAATTTGAATTTCATGCCTACTCTTGGTTCTTCAGTAAATTAGCTTCAAATGTGAGTAGACTAATTATGTCTTGATTCTTCTTCTTTTCCTTCTTCTTCTTCTTGTTCGAATCCCAATTTAATACCCTTGTAATTAATTTCCTCTACGATTTCTATGAACTTTGGCAGAAAATTGAAAATCAAATTCATACTCAGTTCAGATTTTCCATTCAGACAGCTGTGCTGTTTGGCTGATTTTCCCACAATCTGTGCCAGATTTGCACATCTGCTCTGTCTCTGTTTGCTGACTTGGACAGTTCGCTGCTGTTTTTGTCCACTTTGGCTGCTTGATGCTTGACTGCTATGCTTAGGTGCTAGCTAATGGTAGGATGGTTGGTTGGCTGAGTTAGGATGTTGTCTTGGTTGCTTAAATGTATTCATGCTGCTCTGGTGAGGCCTTGTTTTGTTGTTTTGTGTGCTGCTGTTTGGTTGTTAATCAGTTTGGTTGTTATTCATGTTGTGTTGGTCACTAATGGTCAATTTTCTTACTGTCACTAATCATGAAATCTTTATGTGCCAGGTCTCCTATGTTTTAGATACGGAAGACTATTTCTTCCGCTTGAAAATGAGAAGGAATTTGTCAGTTGGCAGATCATCGTGCCATTATCAGACAAGAGTAGAGCGTTTTCACAAATTTTTATCATCCTTTTAATAATAATGCCTTTTAATTGCTGAAGGTAGATATGAGCTTTCCTTTGTCTACTGATTTTATTTATCAAATTAGATCGGATTATTCCAATGATATTTTATGTTTATTGTCACAGGCATGACCGAACAGCATGTTTGTTGCATTCTGCATTCACTGAAATAGCCAAACAGAGGGTATGGCTCTGAATCTACTATCTCATACACTTATTTGGGCATTAATGTTCTGTAAATAGGTTGATCCATAATGTTACTGTACTGTTGTGTGTACACTTATTTGTTCTCTGCTTCATATAATTTTTGTATTTATTTATTTTATTTTAATGGTGCCTATTGGTGGCACCAAGTTCTGTAGTAGCACAAATTTGGAAGATTATGTAATTTAAAAGTGATTAAATAGGGAGAAAATGAATATACCACATGAGCTTTACATTTGAAACTTGCATCATCATTTCTTAACTCTTATGAATTTGAATATGGTGGCATATCTTGATATTTGCTTTTCAGCATTTGGACCTCCGGTTTATCAAATTTTAAACTTGAGTGTGTTTGTATTTTGTATTTTAAACTTGCTCAGTTAAAGAGTCTTGGATAGGATAGTCATTCATTCTTATTACTTGCATAAAAGATTGATTGTCCATTTGCTTTTGAATTGTGTGAGCCAAATGAGCTAAAACTTAAAAGCCTATTTATTAATTTTATTTTGATTTTTCTTGGTTAGAAATATCTCAGTTATCAGAATTCTAATAATTATTAACATTCTTTATTGGGTTTTGTCATTTTAACATCATCAAATTGTAAGTCCCTTTCATGCCTTGCTAGGAAAGGAAAAATGATCCAAGAGAGAACAAGAAGACATTGTATAGTGTACCTGTAGCCTATGAATTTATGGCAGGTTATGCATTTGGGGCTTTCATAGGTAGAAGAGAGAGTGGGTAGAAGCAAGGAGAAAAGGAATGGGAACAAGCTAAGAAGCACGAATACAAACACTATGACAAAAAGCACTGCAAGGAAAGAGAAGATAAGGGTAACAACCTATGAATCACTGAAGTTTAAAATACTTGTTAGATACATGTCGGACTTCCCAATACTTGTCAGATACACATCCAAAATGTGTGTCATTATTTTTTTTAACTTTTAACCTTTAACTTGTCATGCAATATAAAAGAAAAACAATGTAGCTTTACATCTATTAATCTCTCTTTCCACCTTTTGATTTTAGGAATTATTGTGTTGCGTTTTTTAAATTCTTATTGAATGGAATATTCATATATATGGCATATGATAAATATACAAAACTATATATTTTGTGCATTCCCCCATAGATGGTACAAGATGTATGACTGAACAAAGCCATGATTAACGAGCAATTTATTATTGAGTAGACATTGTTATGTCATTATTGCAGCATTACACTACTAATGTATGCGATGTTTATTACTCATGTACGTTTGTTACGTAATGTAGGTACAATGGTTCCTAGAATCAAGACGGGGCGACGGAAGAGAACAACAAGTGGCAACGTACTATCAACCTCTGAAGCATGTGCACAGGAGATTGGCACCCTGATGACGTTCTCTGATGAGACGCAACCACCAGATGACACATAAACAGTGGTGGAGGAGACGCAGCCAGATGGAGTGGGTAAGAGCATACTATTTAGTTGTTTAAAAAAATTTTGGGTTTTTTTTTTGGGGGGGGGGGGTGCATAAGTCATCAAGTAAGGCAATGAAAACCCCATAAAGACAAATAAAAACAAAGGAAAAAAAACTAAACATTACTTTACACATAACAAGGACACTTACACAACAAATAAAATATTAGGTACACAACCTTCAAATCAGCTACAACAGTAGCAACAACGAATTTACCAAGACTTTATGCATAATTTACCAAGACTTTATCCAAGTTGTAGCATAATTTACCAAGATTTTATGCAGCCAAATAGTAGCTGGCAGCAACAGTAGGCAGCAAAAAAAGTAACAGGACCAGGAAGCAACACTTTTTTTTTGTAGTCCATTAGCAATGTTTGTAATTTTGACTACCTTCCCCTTTTGTACCAAGGCAAACGAGGTCAACTCGTGTTTGAGGACCTACATTAGGCAAAGGCGTGCATAAAAAAATTGCTAGGAAAAAATGGGAGAAATTACATGTCTATGTCAATCGGGTGTTGAACGCAATCACAGGAGGGAATGCCACCCCAGCGACGAATGAGTTGGGCCTTCAAATTAGATGGTTGTGCCCTCTTCAGAGCATGAAGTCATGGAGAAAAATTGATCAAAGTACCAAAGATGCAATCGTCCAAGCGGTGCTAGTGTGAGATTCATCTTGCCATAATGTCTTTATTATGTAATTTGTAATTGGTTAAATTAATTGTTGTACTAATTCTCTTACTATGTTTGTAGGACAAGTTTGTTATCGGCGATGATTTTGATAATGATGAACAAGCTCAACAGATCCTCGATAGGAAGGCATATTTTCTATACAAGGATTAGAGGTACAATCTAAAGCAAGAGTTCCTCGAACTTGAGGAAAAGGGTGTTGATGACCCCTATAGTCATCCGACTAGTAGAGTGAGCTTAGAGGACTGGAAACATCTGATTGATGTTGCTTGGAAAGACGAATCTCACTTGGTAACAAATTAATTAGAAACCCCATTATTGAAATTAATTTACGTGTTAATATGTAAAACTTCTTCACTAATACATGTAAAACTTCTTCACTAAAACTTATTGATGTTGGTTTATATGTATATTTTTTTCTATTATTGTAGAAACGCTCTAAGGCTGGTAAAGCAAATAGGGGTATGCTCCCCTATAATCATACAAGTGGATCGCGATCATTTCCTATAGCAATGTCGCTTATGGTGAGAAGTTAATTTAGTAATGTAATGGATGATTGATTCTTCTTGATTTTGAATATTACCATGTACTAATTCGTCAATGGAATTTTTCCAAACGTAACAGGCAAATGAGGATGGAGATATAAATTTTCCCAAATTTTATAAGAAAGCATACAAGTCCAAGAACACGGGAGATTGGATTGACCCCAAATGTGGTGAGCTACATGTGAGTATTGAATGTTGAAACCAAGTGTTTTGCATATCAATTAATAAAGTTGTTTTAAATTCCTTCTCCCATCTTGACTTTTTTTTTTTTTTTTGCCATGACAGGATGATATGGTGAAACTACAAGTGGTAGCCACCGATGCGGGGTTGCCATTGACCCACAAAGAAATATCAAGGCAAGTGCTCGGGGAAAAAAAAAATTACTTGCGTGGATGTGGAATAGGCCCATAACCCTCTTTCACAGCTTCTAGTGCGGCACGAGCACATGATAAAAATATGGAGTCAATGAGAGCGGAACTGGAGGTTCTTCATTAGCAGCGTCAAAGTGATCACGAGGAGTTGCTGAAGGAGAAAGAGGAGTGCCAAAGAGATCACGAGGAGCTATTGAAGGAGAAAGAGGAGCGCCAAAGAGATCGGGAGGAAATTATGAGAGAAAGAGAGCAGCTGATCAAACAAGTCGATGAAGAAAAAAAAGCACGGGAGGCACAACAAGTACAACTCAATCATCTGAACGACGTGGTGTCACGGTTCACAACCCGCTTGCAGGGTTCAAATGGTCATCCTACTATTCGGTAAATAGAATTTTCTTGACAAGCTACTGCAACTTCTACAAAAAAATATGGATCATAATGACATAGAATTGTTTTCTAAAGTTGGTATGCAAATTTTTTTTTTTTTTTTTTTTTTGTGATGTGCTATGAATAGGTTTTGAGGCATAATGTGAGTAGACATTGCAGCAGCCGACCTGGTGTTTTGATACATTACACAAAGGACCGTAATTTGATTTCCATAAGGTAACCACATGATTTCAATGAAATATTAAGTTCCCCAAAATTGGGTACGATGAGCCTATGAATATGAGGCCAGTTACTATATTAGCAATGATATCCAATTGAATGTCATTTTAGATTTAAGACTAATTGAATAAACCAAGTGAAATTGGAATGAATTTTGATTTAGTACAATATAAGTAGTACAACGGGACTGGTCTAAAGTTCATGCAAGCCATTATTGGTTCATAGTGATGAGTTTGAGAGAGAGAAGAGTTGTGAAGATAGAATGGAAATTGAGAGCACGGTAAGGTACAAAAAGGAATTGGTCGGTTTTAGTGTTGACAATAAAACCGAACTGAAAATCAATTTTTTAGAAAACTAAAATGTTATTTGAATTTTTAAGATAGAAACAGTCAGTAGGTTTTAGTTGAGTCAATCGGTATACATTTTCGTAGCGCTTCTATGTACAATGAACCTAGTCATTGTTTCTAGAGTTTTGGGGTATGTTACTGGACAACAATTTTAGTTGTTATATACCCAATTGTTTAACAATATCTACATTTCACAAGAATTTTGTTTGCCATGTCTCAATAATTCCACTATACAATTGTAATTTTTTTTGCCTGAAAAGGATGGTAATACGTGAAATAAATTAATGAAAGCCTCATTGTGCATTAGGAGTTCTAATTATTTTAATCATGAAATTATTTGGGTTGTAATCAACATAATTCTGGGTCTATTTCCCCGTATTGACCATATTCAATACGTTGGACAATTATGAGCTTTATTATTGTCATATTGGAAAAATAAATTAGTTCAGTTAATATCCTATGTTAGTTGTCGTCTGTGAAAAAGGCCATAAACTTAGCCGGAAAAAGGCCTTCGAGGGCTGAAAATTGAAAGCAGCCCCTGAACCACAGCGGGAATGGCACGGGTATCTTCCTTGTGTCAAATAAGACTTGTGGGGACAGACGGGACGTAATTAGCACGTGTACGTTGGGAGTTCGCGTTAAAAACGCCATGAACTTAGTCGAAAAAAGGCCTTCGAGGGCCGAAAATTGAGAGCAGCCCCCGAACCACTGTAGGGATGGCACGGGTAGCTTCCTCGTGTCAAATAGGACCTGTGGGAACAGACGGGATGTAATTAGCACGTGTATGTTGGGAGTTGGCGTGAAAAACGCCATAAACTTAGCCGAAAAAATGCCTTCGAGGGCCGAAAATTGAGAACAGCCCCCGAACCACTGTGGGGATGGCACGAGTAGCTTCCTTGTGCGTAATAGGACCTGTGGGGACAGACGGGACGTAATTAGCACGTGTACGTAGGGAGTTGGCGTGAAAAACGCCATAAACTTAGCCGAAAAAAGGCATTCGAGGGTTGAAAATTGAAAGCAACCCCCCAAACCACTGTATTGATGGCACGGGTAGCTTCCTCGTGTCAAATAGGACATGTGGGGACAGACGGGACGTAATTATCACGTGTACGTTGGGAGTTGGCGTGAAAAACGCCATGAACTTAGCCGAAAAAAGGCCTTATAGGGCCGAAAATTGAGAGCAGCCCCCGAACCACCGTACGGATGGCATGGGTAGCTTCCTCATATCAAATAGGACCTGTGGGGATAGATGGGATGTAATTAGCACATGTACATTGGGAGTTGGCGTGAAAAACGTCATAAACTTAGCCGAAAAAAGGCCTTCGAGGGCCGAAAATTGAAAGCAGCACCCGAACCACTACCGGGATGGCACGAGTAGCTTCCTCATGTCAAATAGAACCTGTGGGGATAGACGGGACGTGATTAGCACGTGTACGTTGGGAGTTGGCGTAAAAAACGCCATAAACTTAGCGGAAAAAAGACCTTCAGGGGCCGAAAATTGAGAGCAGCCCCCGAACCACTGTATTGATAGCACAGGTAGCTTCCTCGTGTCAAATAGGACCTGTGGAGACAGAGGGGACATAATTAGCACATGTACGTTGGGAGTTAGCATGAAAAACGCCATAAACTTAGCTGAAAAAAGGCCTTCGAGGGCCGAAAATTATAAGCAGCCCTCGAACCACTGCGGGGATGGCATGGGTAGCTTCCTCGTGTAAAATAGGACCTGTGGGGATAGACGGGACGTAATTAGCACGTGTACGTTGGGAGTTGGCGTGAAAAACGCCATAAACTTAGCTGAAAAAAGGCATTCGAGGGTTGAAAATTGAAAGCAACCCCCAAACCACTGTATTGATGGCACGGGTAGCTTCCTCGTGTCAAATAGGACCTATGGGGATAGACGAGACATAAGCACGTGTACGTTAGGAGTTGGCGTGAAAAAAGCCATAAACTTAGCCGAAAAAAGGCCTTCGAGGGCCGAAAATTGAGAGCAGCTACCGAACCACTGTAGGGATGGCACGGGTAGCTTCCTCATGTCAAATAGGACCTATGGGGACAAACGGGATATAATTAGCACGTGTACATTGGGAGTTGACGTGAAAAATGCCATAAACTTAGCCGAAAAAAGGCATTCGAGGGCCCAAAATTGAAAGCAGCCCCCGAACCATTGCGGGGATGGCACGGATAGCTTCCTCATGTCAAATAGGACCAGTGGGGATAGACGGGACATAATTAGCACGTGTACGTTGGGAGTTGGCATGAAAAAGGCCATAAACTTAGCCGAAAAAAGGCCTTCGAGGGCCGAAAATTAAGAGCAGCCCCCGAACCACTGCAGGGATGGCACGGGTAGTTTCCTTATGTCAAATAGGACCTGTAGGGACAGACGGGACATAATTAGCACGTGTACGTTGGGAGTTGGCGTGAAAAACGTCATAAACTTAGCCGAAAAAAGGCCTTCGGGGGCCGAAAATTGAGAGCAGCCCCCGAACCACTGCGGGGATGGCACAGGTAGCTTCCTCGTGTCAAATAGGACTTTTGGGGATAGACGCGACGTAATTAGCATGTGTGCGTTGGGAGTTGGCGTGAAAACGCCATAAACTTAGCCGAAAAAAGGCCTTCGAGGGCCGAAAATTGAGAGCAGCCCCCGAACCACTGTATTGATGGCACAGGTAGCTTCCTTGTGTCAAATAGGACCTGTGGGGATAGATGGGATGTAATTAGTACGTGTACGTTGGGAGTTGGCGTGAAAAACGCCATAAACTTAGCCGAAAAAAGGCCTTCGAGGGCCGAAAATTATAAGTAGCCCCCGAACCACTGTGGGGATGGCACGGGTAACTTCCTCGTGTGAAATAGGACCTGTGGGGATAGACGAGACGTAATTAGCACGTGTACGTTGGGAGTTGGCATGAAAAACACATAAAGCTTATAAAAATATATTAAAGCTTACAAATATATATGTTCTATAAGCATTTCTATATATGTACATTTATAAATAAAATATATATATGTTTACACATTAGACTGAACTTGACTTAGGGTGGACTTGGAAATTTCTTTACACTTTAAATACAATTTAAAGTTTAAAGAATCTATATTGAAATTCCTAAATTCAAACTATATTTACATACAATTTCAATTACAATTGACATTCTTGCAATTTGTGTTTTGTAGATGGCTATAACTTTTTGTTTACAATGGAACTAATGGGTGTAATTTTTGTTGTGTAGATGGCTTTTGGCATTGACATGTAGATCTTCTATTTTTTTGCCCGGAAGATAATTCACACTTATGTAAAGTTGGGAAGTTTTTTATCGTCCTATACTTTTTGTGTGGACTGTGGATGCATCGAACATATAATTTTTGGCGGGGTACATAGTATTTTTGGAGCTTGTATTAATTGCTCTGGTGGTATAGAATCAATGAATCGTGGAATTTGGATGCATCGTACATATAATTTCTAGTGGGGTATATAGTATTTTTGGAGCTTGTATTAATGGCTCTAGTGGTATTAATTGCTCTGGAGCTTGTATTAATGGCTCTAGGATTAATTAATATAGATTACCTTTTGTCGTGGTACATATTACCATAGTAATTTGTACCTTATCAAATGGTCATTACAATGCATAGTATAGTAAAAACGTTGTGTATAGAGGACATTGTTTTGGTAACGTATTTGGAATGTATGACGTTATTATTGTAATTGGAATATATATAGTTGGTTCGTACATAAGTTTAAATTATTATTTGTAGTTAGAATATATATAGCAGGTGCTCTTTTTTGTTTCATGGTTGTAAGTGAAACATGCATTACGGAATAGGTGATAATATATATAGGTTGTATACGTATTACAGGTTGCGGTGGATACATACAGGTTCGGACGAAATTTAGTAAAATGAAACAAACAAAACAATAATATAAAATGACGCTTTTAGTGACAAAACAATTGGTAGCCAAAAAGAAATAAATCTTTTGGCGACTATTTAGTAGCCAAAACGAATCAAAAACAGTTATGGCGACTAAATGTTTAGTAGCTAAAACTCAAAAGACTTTTTGCGACTAAATATTTAGTAGCCAAAACAAATCGAAAACAGTTATGGCGACTAATTGTTTAGTAGCTGAAATCCAAAATATTTTTGGCGACTAACTTTTTAGTCGCCAAAACATAAAAGAATCATAGCCGACTAAACATGTAGTAGCTGAAGTTGCACTATTGGCGACTAATAATTTCGTCGCCGTAGATATTTTAATTTTTGGCGATAAAAAATTTAGTAGCTAAAGATGTGAGTTAAACGAATTAATGTACCGTTTGGGCGACTAATATGTTAGTCGCTAATGTCAGTTATCAGCGACTAAGACTCTTTTCGTCGCTAATATCTGTTACTTTTGCCTACTAAAACGTTAGTCGGTATTTTTGTACTACTTTTGGCGACTAAATGTTTTTTAGTTGCTAATACCTTCGGTGACGATGTATCCCCGACAAAGCCAGCGACCAAAATATTTAGTCGGCGAAGTGTTTTGGCGACTAAAATCAATACTTTTGGCGACTAATTTTTTAGTCACCAAAAGTGTATTTTCTTGTAGTGAAATGGGCCCAAGTGAATTCTATTGAATGGGCCACAAGAAAGCCAACAACTTGGGCCGATGAGGGCCCATCAAGCATATATCGGTAAAAAAACCCAACAAGCCCATCCGAGGAGGTCCAAATCATACGGATGTCTAAAAAGGATTAATCATTGCTTTCAAAAGAGATGAAACCCTCAGAGGAGATTTATTTTCTGAGGTATTTGCTTAGTCTCGAAAGGGCTCGGAACCACCAACCTAGAGACCTATTTGAGCTCAGACTCGAAAGGGTTCAAATCCACGAACCTAAAGATCTGAAGCGCTTGGCTTTGAACAGATTCAAATGCAATCTAGAAGTCACTTCGTTAATGAGTCCCAGAACATTTGCAAGCTCAGAGCTTTCCGGGATTTATGCACCAAAACCATGGCCGTAACAGAGTCCGAACAAAAAACCCAATCCTAAGGACAGTGAGTAGAGATAAATTCACTCTTCGGTTAAACTAGCCTATACCTAGGTCGAGGTGGCACGATTTAGGGGGTATCTGAGACTCGACGATATTTGCAGCACGGTGTTCTCTTGAGCTGCCTATAGCAGGTCATCCTTTGGGACTACCCCTGACCCTTTAGGATGATTGCGGATCATTGGTTAGGTGCAACTAAGAATAAGGGTTCGCCGAGAGGTTGATCTCCTCTTTAGGGTTTTTTTTCATCCTCGGAGAGGTCACCTTCTCGAACAAAATGATTAGAGAGAATATTTCCCATGTGTCTTGCACATAGGCTCCATCCTACATCATGAGGTGCCTATAAATAGCACCCATCCATAGCTTTACAATGAATTAATTTTGGAGAGATAATTTTTGGGAGAGAACTAATTTTTCTTCTCCATTGTCTACCTTGAAAGTGAAAATAGAAGATCTGTGGGAGAGCCTTGCCATTATTCTCTCTCTAACTACTTTGCCTTCTTTTTTACCCAATCTCTTATCTCCATCTCTTTTTTGTTATTGTGTTTCTAGTTTCAATCGTTGAAGAATCTAAGCCTCTCATCATTTTTAGAAGATTTGAAGTTTCCGGCGACATTCAAATTTTTCGGCAGACATCCAAAGATTCCGACGACTTTTTCGATGACCTTCAAATTTTCTGGCGGCATTCCCGAACCCTCTCGTACACGTTGGTGACTTAGCTGGAGAGGCAGATTGGTTAATGATAGCAACAAGATCCAAAACACATACAGCACCGGCAAAAATGGCAGATAATGAGACTTACCAACAAGGTTTTTCCAATGGTGGTGATGAGAGGACTTAAGCTCAAGACCCACCTCTTATCCTTAAAGTCATTTAAGGACTTCAACACACTCAACAAGATATTCTCATGACCCTTCAAGATTTCACCCACGCTATGTTGGTGATGGCTTCGAATTTCACACCACCAGCAACAAATGGAGGTCAAATCAGCACCGACGAGCATCAACAACTTCATGGTAATGTTGGGAATGGTCAAAACCATCAAGACCCATCCCCAATTTGCCTTGAAGTTGCTCGAAATGGTGTGCAAAATCAAGTGCTAAGAGGAACAAGCCACGACCAACCTATGGCCCATGGAGCACAAAATCACACACTCAAAGGATCGAGCCACTGTTCAACGGTGGTTGGAGGAGTTTCCGGTGCAATGAACGGTGTTCCAGCAACGGTGGGTGTTCAAGCAAGGCCTACGGAAATTTCTCTACAAAATGACCCATGCCTAATTTTGTTCCACCAATTGTAAATTATACCCATGTACCGATCGAGTCTCCTTTAGCTTCAACAACAGCTTTCCAAGCCCAACCTGGCGTATCCATGGCGTGTAACAGAATTTACAGGACTCAATCTAATGCTTCATCACCAAATAACATATCCATAGATGCCAACAATCAATATTACCACGTTCCTATACCGGTGATGAATTCTCTACACCCAAACATTCAAGTTACTTTGGGCTTAATCTATGGGTCTATAGGTCAAGTCCCCGAGGTACCACCTTCAAGTTCTCTCCCTTAACAATTTATTACCCTTGTAGATGTGCAAGTCATGTTCAATCTAGAACGGAGAAAGAGAACTCTATCTTCTTTGCCTGACCCGGACATCAAACCTCCATACCTGGTCGAAGTGTTAAATTGCCCATACTGGGAGAGGTACATCATTCCAAAGTTCACCAAGTTTGATGGTAAACAAGGAAATGTTCGGGAACATGTTGTTCGGTTCATCGAGACTCCGGGCATCTATGGTTTGAATCATGTCCTCTGGCTGAAAGAATACTCTAAGTCCCTCACCAATCGAGCATATAGTTGGTGTGTTAACTTGGCCCCAAATTCTTTTGAAGTTGGGAGGAGATGGTCAACAAATTTCATGCTAAATTTTTTCAAATAGCGAAGAAGGCCACCATTATCACTCTTTATAAGGAAAAGCAATGGGAGAGTGAATACATTCTTGATTATGTGAAAGGTTCCAAGACAAAGCAATGGACTATTACGAGGTTATGAAGGAAAGTTACTTGGTTCGAATCTGTGTTGAAGAGGCATTGAACAACTACAAGATGTTTCGTGTTAATCATAAGCTACCCATCTTCTCAACATTAATTGAAGCAACTCAGAACATTAACATACCTCAATCTCAATATAGCGACCCCGGTCTTTTCCCATTTGGTTGTTGTATCCGGACTTAGGTTCCGTGGATCCTGTTGTTATAAAATTGTTGTTGTCGTCCTTTAATTTCTTATTTTTGAGTTATAGGATGTTTCGGGCAGGTTTGTTACAGGTTGGGAGTGTTTGGGAGCAAAGGGTTGCTGCCCAGAATTTTGGTCCTTCGCTCGAGCGAGAAGTTTGTCGCTCGAGCGAGCTATTTGTTTTTGGTCCTTCGCTCGAGCCAGGGTTTCTTCGCTCGAGCGAGTGATTGCGTCTAGTATAGACCTGAGAGCAAGGTTTCTTAGCTCGAGCGAGATTTCCTTCGCTCGAGCGAGTTTTGAGTTCTTCGCTCGAGCGAGCATTCTGTCGCTCGAGCGTGCTTCTGGGTTGCAGACCTGAAGCATCGTATTGTTGGCTCGAGCGAGCTTTCCTTCGCTCGAGCAAGTATTCCTTGTGTCTGGTCGCTCGAGCGACCACTTCTTCGCTCGAGCGAGCCTGTTTTATTTAAATAGGCAGCAGCGGTTTTTAAAACACTTTTTCAGCCTCCTTTTGATTTCAGAACCCTAGGTCCGTATTTTCTCTCCCTCCACTCACCTTCTCTCTTAGGTTTCATCTATTTTTAGGGTGTTTCTACCCTAGGCTCTTTATTAAAAAGATAGAGGGGGTTGAGGGCTTCGTTTTAATCTGAACGTTTGACGGTTTGGAGCACTTTGCATTTTGATCATCTTCTCCATTCGTGTTCTTCACTTCGAGGTAGGGATTTCCTACTCCATATTATAGGTTTTGTCTTAAGTTTTAGTATTTTGATATGTTGGGGGCATCTGGTAATTTTGGGAAAAACCCTAGTGGTTGAAATAAATTAATTTGTATAATTAATTTAGGGAAAAATGTGGAATTGAGTTTAATTCATGGAATCGGGGAATTTAGTGATTTAATGGTGTAGTTGGTTAGTTTAATTAATCGCCTATGAAGATGTTAAATTTACATTTTTTGATACATTTATTTCCTGTTTAGAAATAACTATTTTGGGCTATCGGTGGAGGATAGTCGTGATTGTTGTAGACATTGCATGTGGATTAGGGAAAACTGAAACTAATCACATTGATTTAAGTCATTGAACATGATGGTTGAATTAATACAGAACATACGTGTATTGATTGGATATTGTATATGGCAAGTGTTTAAATACATTGTATATGCATATTGTTGGAAGGAGATAGGGGATGTACTCCTAAACCGGATATTGTTTGGGAGGAGATAGGGGATGGACTCCATTAGCACCACTAATATGTGTGCTTATTGATTTATGGAAGTGTTTTTACATGTTATTGATACATCACTAAAATGTGTATCAATTGGGAAGTATGGAAGTGAATTTTGGTTGAGGTTGATACAACACCAACATGTGTATCCATTATGATATAAGAAATGTTTAAACATGATTTGATATCCCCATTGAATTGGAAATATTGTTAATGTGAGATGCAGTCTCACTGTTATAGTTTGGCCAGGTTCTGAGCCATATTGATAATAATGGAAAGTGAAACGTGTCATAGACATTAGTGTCATGAGACTGTATAATGATGTAATTGATTATCTTGGTTAACCATCTATCGAATGCTATTGCTTTATTCAATGCTTGTATTTGGTTTAGTATATTTCTACTGGGCTGTGGCTCACCCTATACGGGAATATCATTTTCAGGTCCAGGTGATGTGCTACCTCCAAGGAATTAGCTTGGAAGGATTTAGAGTTGAAGACTCTGTTTAGATTAGTTGTTATTTCAGTTTATTTGATATTACATGTAAACTCAAGCCAAGGGCTAAATTTGTAGTTGAGTTAGTACTCACATTTTTGTGCCCAAGTGTTAAGCTTGGAAAGATGTAAGCCCATAGGGCATTTATTTTGATGTTACATGTGATATCCTTCAATAATGATACTCTGATGAATGAGATAATGATTGGCTTTCTTTTATCAATGCATGCTACTGTTATATATTATGGGTTTATTTTGAGGGCGTTACAACTTGGTATCAGAGCGTACCGGGTTCGAATACTTTGGGTACGTGGGAAGTGATTAGTATCACAATGGGTTCGTCTCGCTTGATAGAGACTTAGATGTACTGTTATATGCTTATATGATAACATGTTTATGTGACTATGTGGGTATGGAATGTAGTTTCTAGGATGTTGATTGGACCCTTGAGTTTCTGAAAGTCTTGTTGGAAAGGCACTTGATCAATGTTGTTTCTAACCCGAACTTTAGTGACGCCTCGGGACTATCATTATCCAGGAATGAAATTCGTAGGTGCTTATGTGATTATGTGCTTACGTGGAGTGAATTATTTTTGTCCAATGCATTAGGACGCAAGTGTTATAGTTTTGGCACACTTATTAATGTGCTAACGTCTTTGTTACCTTTATTAGGATGTCAGGACGAGGACGTGGTAGGCGTGGTGGGCAGGAGATGCCTATACCGGATGAGATGCCGGCAGTACAAGAGGGAGTTGGCCAGGCCAATGTGGCCGAGCCGGTAGGCCAGCAGGCTATGGGCACTTTGGCCTGAGAGATAGCAGGGGCATTCAGGGAGTCAGTAGGCATTCTCAGAGCTGAGAATCAGGCTCAAGTTCATGTTGCGGATGCAGGGCCTTCTTTTCTGAAGAGGGAGTTCTTCCAGTCTAACCCGGATGAATTTTTAGGTGATCCTAAAGAGCCACTTAAGGCAGATGAATGGCTCGAACAGACAACGAAGACGTTTGAGATGCAAGGCATCGAAGATGAGGTACTGAAGGTGACCTTGGCATCTTTCCAGCTTAAGGGGGATGCGGGTCAGTGGTGGAAGTTCACTAAGAATCGTATAGGAGGGACTTGGAAGGCTTTTGTTGACGCTTTCCAGGAGAAGTTCCTGTCTCCAGTTGTTAAGGAGAGGTTGAGAGATCAGTTTAGCCAACTTAAGCAGCAGAGTTCTTCGGTGGCCAAGTTTGAGCCAGTATTTACTAGCTTGTCCAGGTTTGCACCCGAGTTGGTGGCGTCTGAGGAACGCCGTTGTATTGAGTTCGAGAAGAAGTTGAGGCGCGGCCTCAAGTTGAGAGTTGTAGGGTCTATGATTCGAGATTATGGACGTCTGGTTGATGCTGCAGCCCATACGGAGATCATGATACAGGAGGAGGAAGGGCAAAAAGGCTCCAAGAGGAGTCAGGATGGCCAGAGTGATGGCAGGAGACAGAAGGGTTTTAACCCTCAGCAGTCTCAGGGTAGCTTTTCTAGATCGACTTTTCCTGTGTCGAGTGCTAGTTCTGGGAAAGGCAGCCAGGGAGACATTACCTGTTTCAAGTGTGGTCAGCTAGGCCACAAGTCTCCAGCTTGCCCGCAGAAGGGAGGAGGACAGAGAGCAGCGTCATCTTCGGCTCGATCTCAAAGCCAGAGTCAGGGTAGAGGCCAGCCGCTCTCTTGTTTTCAGTGTGGTCAGGTAGGGCACATGAAGAGGTTTTGCCCGCAGTTGAGTGGCACATCTGGTGCATCTGGTTTGAGGCAAACTCAAAGTCATCAGCCAGCTCAGTCAGTTCAGGCCTCGAGGGCCAATCAGGGGGCTTCATCGTCCCAGTCTGTGCAGCAGTCTTATGCTCCTAGGGGTGAGCAGGTTGATTAGAGATCGTCTGGGCGCGTGTATGCTGTTACTGCGCAGGATCTTGTACCGGCTCCATCAGTTGTGAGAGGTACCTTCTTGTTTTGCAATTCGGTTGCTAGTGTATTGATTGATACGGGTGCATCTCATTCCTTTGTGTCTGCTGCATTTGCATCTATTTTGGAGTTGGAGTTAGCACAGTTAGCATCTCCTATTTGTGTAGTGTCACCCCTTGGGGGTGAATTGATCTTGAAACAAGGTGTTAGGGGTTGCGATATAGAGGTTGCCGATCATAGGCTTCCGTTTCCTTTTGTCATTATGCCCATGAAGGGCTTTGATGTTATTTTGGGTATGGACTGGTTATCATCATACCGGGCAGTTATTGATTGCTACCGCCAGAGGGTCACTTGTTGTACCGTGAGCGGGGAATGTTTCATTTCTTGGGGGATCGGGTTGGTGGTGTTTTGCCACCGGGGTATGATCCGCGAGAGCGGAGTGAGCTTAGTGGTCTACTTGCTAGCTTTGAGAGTGGTGAGTGTGATGAGACCCAGACTGTGTTGCCAAGAGTGGTTTGTGAGTACTCGGACGTCTTTCCCGAGGACCTTGTTAGTTTGCCACCTCACAGAGAGACCGAGTTCTCTATTGACTTCGTGCCCGACACGGCGCCGATTTCTATGGCACCTTATCATTTTGCCCCAGTTGAGTTAGTTGAGTTGAAGATCCAACTCTAGGAGTTGCTAGATAAGGGCTATATACGTCCAAGTGTTTCGCCGTGGGGAGCACCGGCCCTCTTTGCTAAGAAGAAAGGTGGTGCTTTGAGACTGTGTATCGATTACCGGAAGTTGAATCGGGCTACGGTCAAGAATAAGTACCCTATGCCTCGTATAGATGATCTGTTCGATCAGTTGAAGGGTTCCCGTTGTTTCTCTAAGATAGATTTGAGATCGGGTTACCACCAGTTGAGAGTCAGGGAGGAGGATATTCCGAAGACGGCATTCCGTACGCGGTATAACCACTATGAGTTTCTGGTGATACCATTTGGGCTCACCAATGCACCTACAGTCTTTATGGACTTGATGAACCGGATATTCCGGGAATTTTTGGATCGTTTTGTAGTAGTCTTTGTAGACGATATTCTTATCTATTCACTTTCAGAGGAGGAGCATGAGGAGCACTTGAGAGTGGTGCTTGAGTTATTTAGAGCCCATAAGCTTTATGCTAAGTTTGGGAAATGTGAGTTCTGGCTAGAGGAGGTGAAGTTCTTAGGCCATGTGGTTTCTGGGGAAGGGGTGTCTGTTGACACATCCAAAATTGAGGCAGTGCAAGATTGGGCACAGCCTAAGAGTGTGTTTGAGATCCGCAGTTTTCTGGGATTAGCTGGGTACTACCGACGGTTTGTAAAGGATTTCTCCAGGTTAGCATAGCCGTTGACTAGATTGACTCGGAAGGGAGTCAAATTTGTATGGAGTGAGACTTGTGAAAAGTCGTTTCAGGAGTTGAAGGTTAGATTGACCACCGCTCCGATTTTGATTATTCCGGAGAGAGGGTTAGGTTATGCAGTCTATTGTGATGCCTCACGAGAGGGTTTGGGTTGTGTGTTGATGCAAGAGGGGAAAGCGGTAGCCTATGGCTCACGTCAGTTGAAAATACACGAGAAGAATTACCCTACCCATGACCTAGAGTTAGCAGCTGTGATCTTTGCCTTGAAGATTTGGAGGCATTACCTTTATGGTGAGAGATTCGAGGTATTCTCAGATCATAAGAGTCTGAAATATCTGTTTACACAGAAAGACTTGAACTTGAGGCAGAGGAGGTGGATGGAGTTTATTGAGGATTATGACTTCAAGTTGCATTATCATCCGGGGAAGGCCAATGTGGTGGCCGATGCCCTTAGCAGGAAATCTGTTGGTGGCATAGCTAGTATAGCCATCCGGGAATGGGAGATGTTGGGTGCACTTGGGGAGTTTGATTTGCTTCTGGGCGAATCCGTTGAGGCTGCGGCCTTATTTTCTGTTGTTGCGCAGCCTACACTTATGACTTGAGTGTTAGAGGCACAGAGAGGCGACCTTGAGGTGGAATCTCTCCGAGAGAAGATCTCCAATGGGAGGATTGATAAGGGTTTGACGGTATATCCCGACCAGAGTGTGAGATACCGAGACCGTCTGTTTGTGCCGGAGTCTTGGCGAGAGGAGGTACTCCGAGAGTTTCATCATTCACGTCTTGCGGTACATCCGGGAGGCACTAAGATGTATCGGGATTTGGGTTGCCAGTTTTGGTGGCGGGGTATGAAGAGAGATGTGGCAGCTTTCGTGTCTAAGTGCCTTACTTGTCAGCAAGTGAAGGCCGAACATCAGAGGCCAGCGGGTTTGTTACAGCCCTTGCCTATTGACGAGTGGAAGTAGGAGCATGTCACTATGGACTTCGTTGTAGGTCTTCTGAGGACTCAGCGGGGTAGTGATGCTATTTGGGTGGTTGTAGACTGGTTGACTAAGTCGGCGCACTTCATCCCTATGCGCATGAGAGATTCGGTAGATCATCTTGCCGACTTGTACATTCAGGACATAGTGAGGTTGCACGGGGTCCCAGTGACGATCGTCTCAGATAGAGATCCTCGTTTTACTGCCAGGTTGTGGCAGAGTTTGCAGAGTGCCTTGGGCACTAGGTTGACCTTTAGCACGGCTTATCATCCTCAGACTGACGGGCAATCTGAGCGTACTATTCAGATCCTTGAGGATATGCTTCGGGGTTGTGTTCTTGACTTTAGTGGGTCGTGGGAGAGGTACTTGCCATTAGTGGAGTTTGCCTACAACAACAGTTTCCAGTCAAGTATCGGTATGGCACCGTTTGAGGCCTTGTATGGCCGACCGTGTAGGTCTCCCGTTTGTTGGGCCGAGGTGGGTGATGCACCTTTGTTGGGTCCGGAGTTGGTGAGGGAAACGACGGAAAGGTTGAGCTTATCCATAGGAGGCTTGTTACAGCCCAGAGTCGTCAGAAATCTTATGCCGACCGTAGGAGGAGACCTTTGGTATTTGAGGTGAGTGACCATGTCTTTCTGAAGATATCACCTAGGCAGGGGTTGATGAGGTTTGGGAAGAGCGGGAAGTTATCCCCTCGGTTTATCGGCCCTTTTGAGATCCTTGAGAGGATTGGTGAGGCTGCCTATCGTTTAGCTTTGCCACCGCAGTTATCCAGAGTTCATGACGTGTTTCATGTGAGTATGCTTTGGAAGTATGAGCCAGATCCATCACATGTATTGGATTAGACCAACTTAGAGGTTGACGAGGACGCCTCGTATGAGGAGAGACCGGTTCGGGTCTTGGATAGGCGGGATCAAGTCTTGCGAGGCAAGACCATTCCTTTGGTAAAAGTCTTGTGGAAACATCACGGAGTGGAGGAAGCTACTTGGGAACGTGAGTTGGAAGTCCGCGAGAAATATCTGGACTTGTTTGTTGATGTGTAATGTCATGTTGTTGGAAATTGAGAAACAAACCTGTTTTTGAAAACTTGTGCCTAATTTCGGGGACGAAATTCTTTAAGGGGGGGAGGTTATAGCGACCCCAGTCTTTTTCCATTTGGTTGTTGTATCCGGACTTAGGTTCCGTGGATCCTGTTGTTATAAAATTGTTGTTGTCGTCCTTTAATTTCTTATTTTTGAGTTATAGGATGTTTCGGGCAGGTTTGTTACAGGTTGGGAGTGCTTGGGAGCAAAGGGTTGCTACCCAGAATTTTGGGCCTTCGCTCGAGCGAGAAGTTTGTCGCTCGAGCGAGCTATTTGTTTTTGGTCCTTCGCTCGAGCCAGGGTTTCTTAGCTCGAGCGAGCGATTGCGTCTAGTATAGACCTGAGAGCAGGGTTTCTTAGCTCGAGCGAGATTTCCTTCGCTCGAGCGAGTTTCGAGTTCTTCGCTCGAGCGAGCATTCTGTCGCTCGAGCGTGCTTCTGGGTTGCAGACCTGAAGCATCGTATTGTTGGCTCGAGCGAGCTTTCCTTCGCTCGAGCAAGTATTCCTTGTGTCTGGTCGCTCGAGCGACCACTTCTTCGCTCGAGCGAGCCTGTTTTATTTAAATAGGCAGCAGCGGTTTTTAAAACACTTTTTCAGCCTCCTTTTGATTTCAGAACCCTAGGTCCGTATTTTCTCTCCCTCCACTCACCTTCTCTCTTAGGTTTCATCTATTTTTAGGGTGTTTCTACCCTAGGCTCTTTATTAAAAAGATAGAGGGGGTTGAGGGCTTCGTTTTAATCTGAACGTTTGACGGTTTGGAGCACTTTGCATTTTGATCATCTTCTCCATTCGTGTTCTTCACTTCGAGGTAGGGATTTCCTACTCCATATTATAGGTTTTGTCTTAAGTTTTAGTATTTTGATATGTTGGGGGCGTCTGGTAATTTTGGGAAAAACCCTAGTGGTTGAAATAAATTAATTTGTATAATTAATTTAGGGAAAAATGTGGAATTGAGTTTAATTCATGGAATCGGGGAATTTAGTGATTTAATGGTGTAGTTGGTTAGTTTAATTAATCTCCTATGAAGATGTTAAATTTACATTTGTTGATATATTTATTTCCTGTTTAGAAATAACTGTTTTGGGCTATCGGTGGAGGATAGTCGTGATTGTTGTAGACATTGCATGTGGATTAGGGAAAACTGAAACTAATCACATTGATTTAAGTCATTGAACATGACGGTTGAATTAATACAGAACATACGTGTATTGATTGGATATTGTATATGGCAAGTGTTTAAATACATTGTATATGCATATTGTTGGGAGGAGATAGGGGATGTACTCCACGGTTTGGGAGGAGATAGGGGATGGACTCCTAAACCGGATATTGTTTGGAAGGAGATAGGGGATGGACTCCATTAGCACCACTAATATGTGTGCTTATTGATTTATGGAAGTGTTTTTACATGTTATTGATACATCACTAAAATGTGTATCAATTGGGAAGTATGGAAGTGAATTTTGGTTGAGGTTGATACAACACCAACATGTGTATCCATTATGATATAAGAAATGTTTAAACATGATTTGATATCCCCGTTGAATTGGAAATATTGTTAATGTGAGATGCAGTCTCACTGTTATAGTTTGGCCAGGTTCTGAGCCATATTGATAATAATGGAAAGTGAAACGTGTCATAGACATTAGTGTCATGAGACTGTATAATGATGTAATTGATTATCTTGGTTAACCATCTATCGAATACTATTGCTTTATTCAATGCTTATATTTGGTTTAGTATATTTCTACTGGGCTGTGGCTCACCCTATACGGGAACATCATTTTCAGGTCCAGGTGATGTGCTACCTCCAAGGAATTAGCTTGGAAGGATTTAGAGTTGAAGACTCTGTTTAGATTAGTTGTTATTTCAGTTTATTTGATATTACATGTAAACTCAAGCCAAGGGCTGAATTTGTAGTTAAGTTAGTACTCACATTTTTGTGCCCAAGTGTTAAGCTTGGAAAGATGAAAGCCCATAGGGCATTTATTTTGATGTTACATGTGATATCCTTCAATAATGATACTCTGATGAATGAGATAATGATTGGCTTTCTTTTATCAATGCATGCTACTGTTATATATTATGGGTTTATTTTGAGGGCGTTACACTCAGGAGATCGGATTCGAGACTATTTATAAACCAATTTCAAGTCATGTTGAGGACCGTCTATCACTGCAGCTTTCAAGTATTCTACTAAAAAATCACAGGGAGAAGGATTCAGAGGTCAAAAAAAAGAAGAGCTACGAAGACGACACTCCTTTTCCGTGTAGTACTTAGGAGGTGAAGGCCTCAGTTAAAGAATGGGTAGCAGACAGGGAACTGAAGTTGCCTCATATTGAAGAACTTTTGCCTAAGAAGGACTACGATGACCTAATTATTGTGTTTTCGACCGATCACTAGGACATCCTACAGAAAAGTGTCGGATGCTTAAGAAGATCTTTAGAAGAAAAAAAATTCAAAGCAAATGAGCTAAGGTTCAAAGAACAAGGGCCCCAGGATATCTTAGAAAAGATGGCTATGATGATGTATAACAGGCTAATGATCAAAACAATTGAAAACTCGGAGGATGAGGAGCACTTTCTCGAAGACGCCCTCGAACCAGAGGATAAGGAGTACTCCCTCAAAGATGCCCTCGAGCTAGAGGATGAGGAGTACTTCTTCGAAGATGCCCTCGAGCTAAAAATTGAAAAAGTTTCTTATGGTGAACCCTTCAATCCAAAAGGAAGAGTTGGTTACAAAGCACCTTTCAATTCAAGAAAAAAGCATCATGTTTGTATGTCATTCTACTTCAATAAGACCGAGGAGTTCATCTACTATGAACCGCCGAGGGTATAAAAAGATCCGAATCACTATGCAAAGACTCTCCAGGATAACATCAAGTTCAAACAGTTCTTCGATCAGCTCGAGCTTTCTAGGGAAGTGAGAACTGAAATTACCAAATCCATCATCAACATTGTCGAGGCACACCATGAGAGGAGTATGATAGTTGAGGGATCTATTCTGAGGAAAGCAAGGGAACAGACTAGTGTTATAATCTTTTTCGAGGCAGACTGAAGTACCATTTTTCACACAACTGACCACTCTATTTAACCGCTTACATCAATAAGGTTGAGTTCAAAGGGGCCTTGCTAGATAGCGGAGCTTCCATTAATATCATGGCCCAAGTAACTCTAAAAAAGTCCAGGATTTCTAAAGACCACATCGTGAAATAACCAACAATCATCACGGGTTTCGAAGGAGAAGAGAAAGTTACTCTGGAGTATGTGACAATTTATTTGGCCGTAGGGGTGATTCGCTTGACCATCGGATTTCATATCATTGACTCCGAGACAAACCACATTATCTTAGGGATGACTTGGATGCACAAGTACGGTGTTGTGCATTCAAGTTATCATCAATGTGTCAAAGCCAAATGAGGAAATGAGATAATGACTATAGAGGCTTCAAAAAGACCCTTTGATACGCATGCACCTTATTACTCGAATGCCAAACCAAAGCCCAAGTCAAACAAACGACCCTTGTCCTAACTTTGCTCCTTGTCCAAAAGCTATCATGTCCCTCGGAAGGTGATGAAGATCCGAGAGAGAGGCAAGACGGTGTATTACTTATGAAGGTGTGGGGGGTTCGTTTCTTCCATAGCTGGCCCCGAGTTGAAGGAAGAACCTCCTGGCGAGGACATAGTGATAAAGCCCAAAATAGCTCTGGAAATGTATGCAAAATGGACCAAAGCCACAACCCGAGAAACTGGTGAAAGCTTTCTAGATGCCCTCGAAACAGTAGGGGCAAAGGTCGGCATCCCGTAGAAGAAGCCTATCTGTGATATTTACAGTTTTATTTTACTGTGTTGTCTAGGAAGTTGTACCTTTCTTATGTTATGAAGAAATTTATTTCCTCTATATTATGTATCTCCATTATGTTTTATTGCTTGAGAAATTTTTCATTTTTTGTCACCCCCTGTAACACCCCGAAAATTAATATCAATTTATTAATTACTAATCCATTATTATCATTCAATTTCATAACTGTAGACACCCCATTTTTGACTGACCTTAAGACTCAGACGTCATCGGTTGAGCGCTCGGTGATTGCGTATGTTGTGCTCGTTCTGAGGTTACGGAGTCTCAGCTGAGAGCCTTGTCTCCGGACTTCGGGACTCTTTTGTGCTTTGTCTCACTTTGCGAACCAGATTCTGTTTTCTATTCCCGAAGGGAGGGTGAGGTCTCGTAGACCATCTCTCAGTGGCCATAGGCTAATTTTCGTGGTTGTGGACCACTGTTCCCGTTTGGAGACCAATTTCCAGTTTTCGGAGCCATCGGCCGTGCGCCTCGGTTCGGGACCGCTTAACTTTCTCCGTTTGCTCCGGTTTTTGGCATACACCTTGTTTCCTCTCTCTAGAGGGACACTGTGGCCCGGGAGACCACCTTCGTGGTCGCGCGCCACTTTCGATGCTTAACAGTCAGTTTTCGGGGCACCCGGCTGCGCGTTTTGGCTCCCGAACCCTCGTTTTGCATCCGTCTTGGTTCATTTTTGGTGTGGACCCTATTTTCATTGTTTGGAAGGTGGTACAAGGGTGGGAGACCACATTTTCTCTTGGAGACCACCTCTTCTCCTGCCGGCCAATTTTCTTGTCAAGAAACTGGTCTCCTTGGTTTTTAAGCCATTTTTTTTAAGTCTCCCACTACACCACTTGATTGCTTTCAGCTTGGAGACCATCCTAGGAGCAGGCCAACCACCTGAACCTTTTGACCCTGGTCGGCCGACTAGGGGGAGTGGCTGGCCGACCACCTAAACTGGTCGGCCAGCTTTCTACTTTTTTGTCTCACTGAGTGTTAGCCAGCTGTGCTAGCTGGAAGCCTCAGAATTGATCCTCCATACACGTGTATGGAGGATCTTTAAGCTTGTTTTTAAGCTTCTTGAGGAAGATTTAGCCCCTCTCCTCTATAAAAGGAAGAGGTCCTCTTCCATTGCAAGGGTTTAGAACTTTGGTGAAGGCAAACAATATATCTCTCTTTTTTTTAGCTCTAAATTGCTTGGTTCTTGGCCCCTTTGCACACCATCTCACAACCACACACTTCCACCATTACTTGGAGGTCCTTGGAGCTTGTTTTCAGAGCTTGAGGAGCTGGTTTCTTGGTCCAGAGCTTGCTGTCTTGCTGTGCTACAAGGGTAACACACTAGTTCCCTCTTTTGGTCCTTATTTTGTTTCATATCTTAGCTCTATTTGAAAGCATATTTGGGCTTTGTCATAAACTGAAAAAAGACTTATTTTGAGCTTCTTAACAAGTTTGTTTAAGGTCATTTTTCTGTTGGGGGTCATCTACCCCCTTGCATGCTTGTTTTCATCTTGTTTTGAGCCATGCATTAAGGCCCTTGTATTGTGCTTTGTTTGGCCTTTTAGCCACTGAAATCCAGTGGATTTTCAGTGGCTAGCATACTATTTTGAGCCCCAAAATCAGAGAGGGGTGACCCTCTCACCCCTTGTCTTGTTTACTAGCATTGTTGGCCTAACAAAGGGGCCTATATTTACACACTTCTTGAGCATGTTTCAAGCCATTTTTGGTGGGTTTTAGGACTTGCATGACCTCTGTCCAGAGGTGGTTTTACCATATTAGGTGTCCCTCTTGCATATGTGGAGTAACCCTCTTCATGGTCTTTCAAATGAGCCTTTACTTGCATGCTTCCTAGCCTCATTTCAGACCCTTTTCAGTGAGTTTTAGGGCCTTCATAACCTCTTTCCAGAGGTGGTTTTGCCATTTTTGATGTCCATCTTGCACGTGTAGAATAACCTTCTTTTGGGCCTTTCAAAGGAACATATCATTCTTGCATGCATTGACTATGTTTCCATGAGTTTTTGGGCATTATTTGGCATGGCATACTTCTTAATTTTGCTGATTTGGCGACCTCTTGATTGCCTCACATACTTGTAGTGCAAATCCTCTTTACTAGTTTACATTGCATGCTATATTGGCCCTTGATTTTAGCACTTTTTGGCCATGCCTTAAACTGATTTTGTGCATGTTTTGGACTGCCTTACCTCTGTTTTTGGGTCTCATGGTCGAATGATGCTCGTTTTGCATGCTTGTAGTACAATATCCATGCCTAGCTTTGAGTTTTGAGGCCTATTGCATGCATATACTTAGGTGTTTTCATGTTTTGGGGCCATTGCACATCATATTTCAGAGCTTATATGTATGCCATGTTCCCATGATTTTCACTCTTTAAGTGCATTTGAGAGTTGTACTTGTATGCCTCATTTACCGACCATTGCATGAACTTCATTTGAATGCATTTCGAGCCATCTTTTTAGACCATTTTCCCACTGTCTTGGACCTGCCTAAGGTCTGTTTGGGGGTGGTTTGGTCATTTTTGCATCGCTTTGTATACCTATAGTGTAATCCACTCCACTAGTTTCGGTATCCGGGTCATCTAGCATACATTATGTGAGGTGTTTACATGTTTCGAGACCATCTTTTATGCCATTTCAGAGCTGGATCATGTGCCATTCTATGCCATATTTCATCCTTTGCCATGCTTTGTTAGAGTTGCATGTTGTGCCTTAGGATCGGTCATTTGCATTCGTGCATGTTTGCATGTATTTCGGTTGTCTCGTTTTCATCATATGGCCACTGATTTGAGTGTGGCTGAGGTCCACTCATATTGGTTTAAGTCCACCTTGCATTGTGTATGCCATTTGGTTCATGTTGTTGCATATTTGACCATCGCATTGTATATGCTTTGATTATGCCTTTGTGTATGTCCATCTTCGTATGTGTGCATTGTGTATGCCATATAGCTCATGTGCATTGTGTATGCCATTTTAGTCCATAGCATTGTGTAGGCTAGGTTGCATGTGTGCATATCATCCCTCGCATGCCAGCATGATTAGGTTGCATTGCGTTTAGGGTTACATGTTAGTCGCATTGTGTATGCCATCTCATTGCATTGTATTTGGAGTAGGGTTAGTCTAAACACGGGGAACGAGGGGCGTTTCGTACTCAAAGTGACGAAACGTGTCTCAATTTCTGGTCGCCAACACTCCGGATTACCCATGATGGAGTTTAGGTCTTGTTGTGTTTATGTGTGCATCCATTTCATATTGAGTCGTGCAATTTAGCTCCTCGGCCATCATGCATCGGGATGCGTGATTGGTGGCACGAGGATCGAGGACTACACTCCCAAGAGCTTATGCAATGATGAGGAGAGTGGTCATGCGTACATATGTTGAAAATACTTTGCCATGTCCCTTTCTTGCTCTCTGTTGCAGCAAACCAGAAACCAGTAGCTTTCTAGAGCTTTGTACAATATTCCGGGGTCAATTACAAACAGAGGCAAATCGGGGCATCGCGAGGAATTTCCCGACAAGGCGACTCGAGCATGCATGCATCTTTCATCATTCGGAACAGAGCTGAGGCGGTCCATAGATCTGCATACCAGTTTATTTCGTTTCTTAGTTAATTTGTTAATTAATTAGGGTTTTGTAATATTTAATTAGCTAGAGTAGTTAATTATTTATTCGGTCTGTATTATTTATTCGTACCCTCCGAGGAGAACAATTTTGTAAATAAGTGTGCGTGCGTGTGATGTATGTCTTCCAACCCCACGTCTTTCTCCCTTTTATTTACCAGCTTATGATGGTTAGTTTAGGGCACGTTTCAATTAGCATACTTATGCTTGCATGTTTGCATTCATTCTGTCTTGCATGCACCGGGCTCGGCGCATCATACTAACTGCATTGTATTTCAATTCCGAGTTGAATACGTGTTATCTATTGCATTTCACCTGCCATCTTAGAATAGCCGAGCCTATCTTAGTTGCATTCTTGTATGTGTTGCATTAGGCATTTCAGCATAGTTAGGATCATGCATTCGATTACTAACTAGCTTCTGTTTTGGCTCGAAGTACTAGGTAAGCTTTTATGCTTTAGCATCCTTGCATGTGTGTGAGTGACTACCATGATAGCATGCTTACCATGAGGCTAAGTGCTTATGTGATATAACTGCCTGAATGCCTGTGGGTGAAGGTTGGATTATCTGAATTGGAACAATTCATTGATTGCGAGTTTTAAGCCCACTAGATAGTGGCAAATCACCATGCTTTCCAAGCCCACTTGAGGGTGGCAAAATCCGCATTTTAGCCTACTTGCGAGTAGCAAACCGCTTTCAAAAACAAACATGAAATGTTTTGTTCCAACTCAGGCGACCCAGTCTATATTTGTATACTGCGCGCATCACATAGTAATTCTAGGCTAATAAACCGGAATAAGAGCACATAATGTTTTCAAAACTCGATATCATGGTTAGTAGAGGCCAATCTTTGATCGGGTGAGCGGGGGTGCTCACGAAGTGACCTTCCCCAATCGTACCCAAGTTCCTGAGCCGAGGCAACTTTGGTGATGACGAACACGTGGCCTTAGGCAACGAGTCAGGGTTTCCTAAATTCCCCCAAAATAAATATTTAGGTGGCGACTCTGTATCTGGCAAAGCAATCCATGTTTGGCACTTCTTTCTAAAAATCTGTTTTTCAAAAAAAACGATTTGCCGGATTTGGACTCTTTGATGATTCATCGGTCTTGCATTGCACTCTGCGAGATTAGATACAGGACCGTGACATTGAGTCCTGAACTGTAGTGAGCCCAATGAACAAAACGGGATTCCCTCCTGGGACGTTCGAGGATGTCTACAATAACCTTAATAAATTTTTGAGTAAATAAGGATAACTAATTATAAATAAATAAAAAAAAACCCATCTATGTCTTGCAAATCAATAATCTCTTACATTACAACAAATTATAGTGCAAGAAACTATAAAATATATATATATATTAAATCGCCCTAGAGGCTTACACATTTCAAGGTTAAGGCCATTGATCACAAAGAAAATAAAATTTTATCTCGATGGGTAAGCTTATAGATGAAACATAAAACATCAAAAGAGCTTTTGTGCTCCATCTAGAACTCTATATACTTCTTAACAAATGAGTCACACATTGATCACCTGAAATTTGGGAATCTCTAGCCCCATAAAATGGGAATGAGCAATGATGCCCAGTAAGAAATAAACTTAATGCATTATAAATATATATATATATAATGCTCATGTTGGTTATATTCATAGAACACATTATAATGTACAAACCTTGTAACTTTGATGACATCTAATCTTCAATGCAAACTTTAAACTCACGATTGACTCAACACTTGGACCTTAATTCTCCTTAAGAACATCTATTTTTCCTTTCTTTTATAAAATCCCAAAACACATCTTGTAATACCCCCACATTTACTAGCCACCAAGCACAGAAGGGCAAATGGGCACCTTCAACATTTCTGAAAACATCTCCACATTTACCGGCCATCAAGCACGGAGAGGCAATTGAACACCCATTATATTTTTTAAAAAAATATACCTCCATTAACATCATCATAACACCAAACTCATTTCACATACGGATACTCAAGAAGATTAATTAAAATTTCAACATATAGTACAATTTTAATTCAAATCCTCATTTAAAAATAAAATCCCAAATTTAGGATTTCAAGAAAATTGAGGGTTTTCCTCATTTCATCATCAAATCCAATAATCATCAAATATTTCTCATCAATATCTCAAAACATTCTAAATATTTTAAAATTTTAACTGAAACCCCTATTTTTGAATATAAACATCTTTTAATCAAAGATTTCAAACTCAAATCAATCCATACTTCCCATAATATAATCTAATCAAATGAAATCATAAATGATTAGAGTTAAGAGGACTCCTTATCCCAAGAAAGTGACCAAACAACGAAGAACCAAGTGAGAAATCCGACGAATTCACAATCCAATTGGTCAAGAGAAAGATTTTCACTCCTCCTTCACTAATCTTGCTCGCTCAAGCGGTCTTGAGGATTATCCAGTACTTTTGCAGGTCTGAGATTCTGGGTGATGTTGAGGTTCGCTCGAGCTAGGGGTTGGTCGCTCGAACGGTCTGCTCTTTGTTGGTCTGAACTTTTGGGAGTGTGCATTCTACGCTCGAGTTCAGGTTTCATCACTTAAGTGGTCTGTTCAAAATCAACACTTTAAAAAGTCACTTCTTGGTCAAATCTAGATTGTTTTCTCTTTCTCATTTTCCTCTCTTCCTCCATTTTTGGGGGTTTCAAGCTTTCTAGCTTGGATTTCATCTCATTCCACTAAAAATCGCACCCTAGTTCTATATACCAAAACGTAGTGCACGAAGAGACCTTTCAAGTAATCTGAACATATCATGTTTTCGTCGAAGTTGGATTTCTGGGCTTCTCCTCTTCTTGCTAGAGGTAGGGATTTCTTCGCTTATTTTCAATACTACCTTATAAATAGACATTTAGTATATTTCTATCGTATAAAAAGCATGATTTAGTTATGTGATTTCAAATTCACAAAAAGGAGAGAAAATACACAAAAAGTGGGTTTTATACTTGTTAATCCCTAACAGACTGCTCGAGCGACCCCTCTTGCGCTTGAGCGAACATAGCCAACTCTCAAAATCTTAAGCCCGCAAACAAAAGTACTGGATGCCTCGAAAGACCGCTCTAGTGAACACTTCTTCGCTCGAGTGATGAAGAGAAATTTTCAGACCGTTACACCCCCCGAAGAAGAAAGAGGGGTAGTAGGCTTGGTTGCCTGCCAGAAGGATCTTTCTTATCGAAGTAAAGTGTGTGTTCTCACTCAGAGTTCTGAGGGACAACCCTTGCTTCCGTTCGTATGAGTTTCGAGGATCTTTCTCGCCAAAGTAGGTGTATGCTTCCACTTGGACTTCCAAGGGACAACCCTTACTTCCATTAGTGTGAGTTTAGTACACGCGGTTGCCCGCTAGAAGGGATTTTTCTTGCCGGAGTAGGATATGTGCTACTAATCAGACTTCTGAGGGATAACCCTTGCTTCCATTCAAACTTCTGATGGACAACCCTTGCTTTTATTAGTGTAAGAGACGCTTTGTTGGACCCCTTGCAAAAGGCAACATCACAGTTGGCTTTCGAAAAACCAAGAGGGGAGGGACTGCCACCGATCTAGTTCATCTTATGCTAAGTGTGTATCTTGGCTTCCATGGTGCACACTCTACTAAAATTGGAGCATTTCCTTCCAAGCTTTATTAGCTCAGTGAAAAGTTTCAGAGGGGCTAAGGGGGACATGATTGAAGACAAAGTCATTTCTGGTCTTCCAAATTTGCCAAGCTATACTGACCACTTGACTCAATAGGGATTTCCCAGATGAACTGGATAAACTAGTTCCCAACAGTTCACTAAACCAAGCAACAAGGCTACGCACTGTACCCTGATCGAGTCGCAAGGACAGCTGGTTCCCAAACCACACCACCTGGGTCCATGGGTAATCATAGAACAAGTGTTCCACAGTTTCCTCATTAGAAAGGCAGATAGGACACATACCACTTGCTGGTTCCCATTCCCAATTTGATACTGATTTTAGATGCTTTATTGCCATGCAAAATCTATATTGACTTTACCAATTTCATAGAAGCATGGACCAAATTAATCACTTTACAGATTTTATGTGGTCTATGTGGGGAAGTGGTTTTGGAAATACTCTTCCGATCCTGGGAGACGCTCTTGATCCTCAGCTAGTCACCTGCAAAGACACAAATACTCCCGTCGGGGGTGCCGGGGTTAGCACTCCGACGGGCAAGTCAGCTCCTATACTCAAGAAAGCTTGTTTTCTAAGTTAAGTGAAGTTACTCTTACATACCTTTCCAAGAACGCTGCTTCTATATTTATATCTGTTTTGTCTGGGGCCTCGGGGCCTGGGCCTACTTTTCAATCATTACCCATTCTTCTATTCGGCTTCGAGGATCCTTTCTTAATCGGCCTACGTATTGTATTCGGCCCATCCTAATCATGCAGGATACTGCCGGTTAATGTTAACACTATAATATACCCCTTCCGATTTAGCCATATATTTGGCTCCCACAATTGCCCCCGAACTCCCCATTGACGGTAGTTAATCGGCGTGTTTGGTCTAGAATTTGAAAAGCTTATCATTGATCAAGCGGCCTCGTGTTCCCCAAGATATGTCAGAAGATGTCAAGAGGCGCACGCCTTTTCGTTTATCATTATACTTTCCCGCCCTATTCATGCGTCTTTCGCATTTATTGCGATTTGAAACTTCAGTCCTTTTGGATGCACATTTCGTCGATCATCTGATACGTTTGGACCGCCAGCGCGCATCTCCCCTCACACTCATATTTTTTGCAACTTTTGTCCGTCTACCTTCGTCCCATCTGCTCTTTGTAAGTCTTCTTCTCCTTTCTTTGTAGCTCTGTTCTCTGTTTATTATTCTTACTTTCGGCGAATCCTTGGGTCCCCGTTGAAATGGCTAAACATTTGAAAGACCTCCTTTCTGAGAATCGTATTTCCGGATTCCGGCGACATTTTTCCATTCCCGATGACGTCCATTTGTCTCTCGTAACGGACAGTTCTCTAGATATGGAGAGGGAGGATCAAAATACGATCGTATTCCCCATCCTGTCCATTACGGAGGGCGGAGTTCGTTTCCCCCTACATCCATTGCTTAGGGTCGTCCTTCGCTATTGGAGTCTGATTCCTTCTCAACCCAATGTAAATTTCTTTCGAATCATTATGGGGATTATAGAACTGAACCGACGCCTTAGGATCAATCTCGGAATTCCGGCCATTTGGCACCGCTATGCTTTAGCCAAATCCTCCGGTCGGCTGGGGCGGTACTTCCTTAGGGCCAAGGATACTGACCATCATTTGGTGACTATGCTTGCCAGTTCTGGTAAGAGGGTTGACGATGTAATGGTCAATGTCCGAGGTAATTGGGAGTTCGCCGAAGGCGAAGATCGCCTAGACCCTATTCCCAGACATAAGGGTGATCCAGGTTGCCACGTAGTATCTTATGTTTGTTGATCTGTCTTTTAATCGGCTCTCTTTCCTTAATCTCTCATCTTTTACAAGTAATAAATTGAAGAAGATTCTGACTTCTGTTGACGACGCGGTCCTTGGGGACATTAAGACTGCACTCAACTACTTCGGCCGCCAAAACGTGCAAAAACAAGGGAGGGCCGCCCACATTTTACTTCGGTACGAACCGACTTATACCACATTCTCGACTGCGGACAACATTCCGATTCCATTCGGCGATCAGAACCTCTCAGCTCTTATCTTCCCCAGCTACAAGAACCTTAGGCAAATTGGTCTTGAAGCCTCTGATTCGGGGCAAGACGGAGAGCCGGTGATAGTAGTTGCCGATCCGGCCAGAGAACTCACTGGGGAGGCCGAAGAGGTCGATGAAGCCGTGCGCTCGGCGTTTGAGGCTGCCGGACTCAACCAGCCTTTGTCACCATCCGCTTCGGGTCGGGCAGAGTTCTCTTCCGGAGATATTTTCGCGAATTTGGGAGATCTACCCGGCGACTTCTTCGAAGGTATGGCAAAGGAAAGCCTTACGCAAATGGCGCGTAAGAGGAATGCCGAGCGAATGGCTGCTCGAAAAAAGGCCGAGGCCGACGAATCTGATGCCAGCTTGGCTAAGGCCTCTATACCCATTATTGAAGGAACGACTCAGGTTACACCGGTTGGTACGGAAAAAGTTGAACAGCAGGCCGGTGAAGAACGGCTGATTCCGGAGGAGCGCGGCCAAAAATGTGGCGCCGAGGAGGAGGCTAGTTCAGAAATTAGCCCTGCTGAAAAACGGCCTCGCCTCGAAGAATCGGACGTGGTTGCTCCTTTCGTAATTCAGCCAAAGATCAGAGATACGCCGATTTATTCCAACGCTTCGGCCATTGAGGATCCGGCCGTTGCATTGAGCCTGGCGGCCTCAATTTCCTTGCCGGCGGACAATGCAGCCTTTTGCGCCGCGCCGGATATTTGGCCGTAGCCCTGTCTGCGCAGTCGGCACTTCTGGTAGGTATCAAATTCTCTTGAATCTATTTTTACAAGGGTATCTGACGATCATTTGTTTTTTGCAGACCGTCGGCAGGATCGCCGACTTAGGCCGCCGCCTGCACGATGCTCTTGGCAGAATTGACCGTTTGCAAACAGAAGTGGACGGTCAGAAGAGTAAGGCCGAGTTTGAGAAAATGAGAGCCGCAATGGAGAGCGCACGAGCCGAAGCGGAGAAGGAGAGGGCTCGCACTGCTGAACAGCTTCGTTCTGATGCTAAGGCTAGAGCGAATGCGAGTGAGGAGTCACTCAAGCTCTCCAAAGACGAACTTGCCGAGGCGCAAACTCAGTTAGAGGAGCTCAAGGCGGCCCAGGAGAAAGCCGAATCTGAGGCTTTTGAGGCAGGAAAAAGAGCCGCCTTTACGGAATATGTTGATGAAGTTCCCAAATTTGAGAATCGGGGGTTCAAACACGGGTGGCTCAAAGCCCTTGCTGCCGCTGGGGTTACATTGGCTGTGCCAATTCCTTACGAGCAAGTAGATGTTGAACCACTTGAATCCGACACCGAGGAGTGATCTGGGAGGCGTTTCCAAATTTATTAAGTTTTTTGATTTTTGTTTGGTAGAGTTTTGTTGGTTCAGGGTAGTTTTCATGTATAAATTGGTTGCTATCTTGTACGCAATTTACTAATGAAAATTTCCTTGTAATTTCACTGCTACTCGTACACAATTTGTGTGGTTATGTTAATGAAACATTGTGATGCCTTTCGCTATTTTGCGTAAAATTATTGCTGAGTTTTAGCTTTTAGAGGTTGAATATCTAGTGGCAATATTGATTCGTCCTTCACATGCCGACTGGATTAGAATTATGAAGAGTCCATTCATGAGCCGGCTGGGGTACTTGAGCCGAGTATATTAATGAATCTGCCCTTGCCCCAGGCGGTTCCTGAAGAGGTTTGAAGAATCGATTCGTGAGGCGGCTGGGGTACTTGGGCCGTATAGATTGAAGAATTTGCCCTTGCCCCAGGCGGTTCCTGAAGAGCTTTGAAGAATCGATTCTTGAGCCGGCTGGGGTACTTGGGCCGTATATATTGAAGGATCTGCCCTAGCCCAAGGCGGTTCCTGAAGAGGGTTGAAGAATCGATTCATGAGCCGGCTGGGGTACTTGAGCCGGATAGATTGAAGAATCGATTCGTGAGCCGGCTGGGGTACCTGGGCCGTACAGATTGAAGAATCTGCCCTTACCCCAGGCGGTTCCTGAAGAGGTTTGAAGAATCGATTCATGAGCCGGCTGGGGTACCTGGGCCGTATAGATTGAAGGATCTGCCCTTGCCCCAGGCGGTTCCTAAAGAGGTTTGGACAATCGATTCGTGAGGCGGCTGGGGTACTTGGGCCGTATAGATTGAAGAATCTACCCTTGCCCCAGGCGGTTCCTGAAGAGGTTTAAAGAATCGATTCATGAACCGGCTGGGGTACTTGGGCCGTATAGATTGAAGAATCGATTCGTGAGCCGGCTGGGGTACCTGGGCCTTATAGATTGAAGAATCTGCCCTTGCCCCAGGCGGTTCCTGAAGAGGTTTGAAGAATCGATTCATGAGCCGGTTGGGGTACTTGAGCCGGATAGATTGAAGAATTGATTCGTGAGCCGGCTGGGGTACCTGGGCCGTATAGATTGAAGAATCTGCCCTTGCCCCAGGCGGTTCCTGAAGAGGTTTGAAGAATCGATTCATGAGCCGGCTGGGGTACTTGAGCTGGATAGATTGAAGAATCGATTCGTGAGCTGGCTGGGGTACCTGGGCAGTATAGATTGAAGGATCTGCCCTTGCCCCAGGCGGTTCCTGAAGAGGTTTGGAGAATCGATTCGTGAGGCGGCTGGGGTACTTGGGCCGTATAGATTGAAGAATCTACCCTTGCCCCAGGTGGTTCCTGAAGAGCTTTGAAGAATTGATTCTTGAGCCGGCTGGGGTACTTGGGCCGTATAGATTGAAGAATCGATTCGTGAGCCGGCTGGGGTACCTGGGCCGTATAGATTGAAGAATCTGCCCTTGCCCCAGGCGGTTCCTGAAGAGGTGTAAAGAATCGAGTCATGAGCCGGCTGGGGTACTTGAGCCAGATAGATTGAAGAATCGATTCGTGAGCCGGCTGGGGTACCTGGGCCGTATAGATTGAAGAATCTGCCCTTGTCCCAGGCGGTTCCTGAAGAGGTTTGAAGAATCGATTCATGAGCCGGCTGGGGTACTTGAGCCGGATAGATTGAAGAATCGATTCGTGAGCCGGCTGGGGTACCTGGGCCATATAGATTGAAGAATCTGCCCTTGCCCCAGGCGGTTCCTGAAGAGGTTTAAATAATCGATTCATGAGCCGGCTGGGGTACTTGACGGTAAAATCGTGCCCCTGCCGTCGACTCAGTCGGCGGCGGGCGATTCAGGCTCTTCAATTAATGAAAGTGCCTCGATCGTGCTGCCTCTATGAAGGATAAGTGAACAAAGGTACATCCTTTATGATCTTGGCAAACAACTGACTTGAGCTCTTGTGGGAAGACTGATTGCGCGAATGTCGAACCAACTCTTCTTTAACAGTAAAGGGGAAGCGAAGACTCTAGCTGAGCTGGGCGGAGATATGAATCGAGGTGGTGAACCCTCGCGCTCAGGAAGTAGAAGTTCTAGGGGTCGCGAAAGGCGTCAGTCTCCTCGACGTCGCAGCAGATCGCCCAGGCGAGACAAGCAGTCGCAGGGTAGATCTCCACAACCCCGAGTCGAGAAGAGGTCTGACGCGAACCCATGCCCATTAAGCTTTGCGGTGTTCGTGAAGAATAGACCCATGATTGAGAAGGACTCGATTGTTCGAGACCCAGATGTAGCGGTCGACTTTGCCCGACAGATATTTCCCCCCCGAGGTTCAACAATCAATGCTGGGTCGACAGGATTACGAGGTGTTTCGCGAAGGCATTCACAGGGCGGTGAAGAGGCTTTACACTGCTTACGAAGTCGGCATGCGACTGCGCGCCGCCCGTCAAGAGATGGAGAAGAAGGAAGAACGTATTCGAAGTTTGGAGGCTCGCGCGAAGGCGGTCGAGCGCGAATTAAGGAAGGCCAAGGCGGCTCAAACGCAATCCGCGCAGACGAATCCAATTGTGGAAGAGAGGGTTACCAGTCGGCTTATCAGCTCCGCACTTGCCGATCGAGAGACGGCAAGTATGTTCGCACTGGAGAGCGCGAAGGGGAGGGCCTATGAGAAAGGTTTCCATGAGGGCTGAAAAGTGGGAATCGAAAAAACCAAGGAAAGATTGGCCGAAGAAGTGTGCCGATGTGAAAACCGTGGATTTAGGCATGGTTGGATCAAGGCATCTCAAGCCGCAAAAGCTCTCCGAGCGTCGGGGATTGATTTGGCATCACCACGCTACAGGAGTAAAGATTTTCCGTTTTCTGCTTTGAAGTTGAGAAAAGTGAGGATAAGGGTGACGCCGTGTGAGTTTAATCGTTGTAAGATCGAGACGCAGGTCACGTTTGAAACGATGTAACTTATTGTTTTATTAAATAAAAAACGTTTAATTATAAATACTGCGCTGCTATTCGTATTCGGCATATGTGTATTTCGTGTTGCTTAAGTCTAAATATTGTCCGACCCAGGTAGCTGTTAACTGTCCGGCGATACGCGGGCTTATCGACAGGGTCTGCACGGGCAAGATCGACACATTCGCGACGGCCGTTAAGGTTTCAACGGCCATTTATCTTCGATTGGGGTCAGCGCATTGATGCTTGGCCAGCTGGATTAGTAGGCTGGTGGTCGTGGCGAATGTCAATCGACGCTTGTTTTATCCAGCCAATGCGTTTTTTGGCGTTTAATAAAATTTTCTTGGGATTGGGACCTCGAGATCGCGGTCGTCGCTGAGAATAAAAGGAGTAGGCGCTTCGCACCAATAATCCCACTCAACTCATCATTCCTTGCGTGGGATGGTGATTTTGGTTTCAGAGGCTCAGACTTCGGTCAAGTTTGGTCTTGAGATGGTTTGCAGCGGAAAACCTAGTTGTGAGGGGGTTAGGTCGTCCAAAGAGCCTGGGATCTGTGAGTCTCCAAGGCGTCGAAGCAGATCACCCCGAAAGGAGAGTCAACAACTGTCAAGTTCATTCTTCCTTGTCCTGGATCTTTGCCTTGACATTGTCAATGGTATCAGGGGAAGTTTGGCGCTATGCAAGTCGTGGGCTTGAGCATAACTGGTTCAAGGTATGGCACGCCGTGGAGGGGTTTAGGGCGGCGGTCGTCGATCCGGCGATGCTGCTTTACCGGCGCGTCTTGTTTCTTTTTTGCTTTCGATATTGTAATGCTCGAATGCGGGCTGTGTTTATGTAACAACTGTTTGATCGAATAAATGGTTTTATTTTAAATCTATCTGCCCGTTATTCTGAATTTTGCTTGTGTACTAAAGCATATTACTTCGAATGTATGATCTGTTCTAGTGTGTTACATAGGAGCAATTACCAATATCTTTCGTTCGTGCCAACGTTTGCTCCGGATTCGGAGCGCCCTTCGTGGATTTCGACGATTGGCCAAATCGAAGTCTCCGATTCGGAGCCCCCTTTTGCGTATGACGCCTTAGGGCCGATCAAGTCTCCGGATTCGGAGCCCCCTTTGGCGCATGACGCCTTAAGGCCGATCAAGTCTCCGGAATCGGAGCCCACTTTGGCGCATGAGGCCTACGGAAACATAATCGGCCCTAGGCCTCATGCGCCAAAGTGGGCTCCGAATCCGGAGACTTGATCGGCCTTAAGGCGTCATGCGCCAAAGGGGGCTCCGAATCCGGAGACTTGATCGGCCCTAAGGCGTCATACGCAAAAGGGGGCTCCGAATCCGGAGACTTGATTTGGCCAATCGTGAAATCCACGAAGGGCGCTCCGAATCCGGAGACTTAATCGGCCCTAGGCGTCATGCGCCAAAGGGGGCTCCGAATCCGGAGACAATTTGGCCAATCGTGACATCCACGAAGGGCACTCCGAATCCAGAGACTTGATCAGCCCTAAGGCGTCATGCGCCAAAGGGGGCTCCGAATCCGGAGACTTGATCGGCCCTAGGCGTCATGCACCAAAGGGGGCTCCGAATCCGGAGGCTTGATTTGGCCAATCGTGACATCCACGAAGGGCGCTCCGAATCCGGAGACTTAATCGGCCCTAGGCGTCATGCGCCAAAGGGGGCTCCGAATCCGAAGACTTGATCGGCCTTAAGGCGTCATGCGCCAAAGGGGGCTCCGAATCCGGAGACTTGATCGGCCCTAAGGCGTCATGTGCCAAAGGGGGCTCCGAATCCGGAGACTTGATCGGCCCTACGCGTCATGCGCCAAAGGGGGCTTCGAATCCGGAGACGATTTGGCCAATCGAGACATCCACGAAGGGCGCTCCGAATCCGGAGACTTAATCGGCCCTAGGCGTCATGCGCCAAAGGGGGCTCCGAATCCGGAGACTTAATCGGCCCTAAGGCGTCATGCGCCAAAGGGGGCTCCGAATCCGGAGACTTGATTTGGCCAATCGTGACATCCATAAAGGGCGCTCTGAATCCGGAGACTTAATCGGCCATAGGCGTCATGCGCCAAAGGGGGCTCCGAATCCGGAGACTTAATCGGCCCTAAGGCGTCATGCGCCAAAGGGGGCTCCGAATCCGGAGACTTGATTTGGCCAATCGTGACATCCACGAAGGGCGCTCTGAATCCGGAGACTTGATCGGCCCTAGGCGTCATGCGCCAAAGGGGGCTCCGAATTCGAAGACTTGATAGGCCCTAAGGCGTCATGCGCCAAACGGGGCTCCGAATCCGGAGACTTGATCGGCCCTAGGCGTCATGCACCAAAGGGGGCTCCGAATCCGGAGACGATTTGGCCAATCGTGACATCCACGAAGGGCACTCTGAATCTGGAGACTTAATCGGCCCTAGGCGTCATGCGCCAAAGGGGGCTCCGAATCCGGAGACTTAATCGGCCCTAAGGCGTCATGTGCCAAAGGGGGCTCCGAATTCGGAGACTTAATCGGCCCTAAGGCGTTATGCGCCAAAGGGGGCTCCGAATCCGAAGACTTGATTTGGCCAATCGTGACATCCACGAAGGGCGCTCCGAATCCGGAGACTTAATCGGCCCTAGGCGTCATGCGCCAAAGGGGGCTCCGAATCTGGAGACTTAATCGGCCCTAAGGCGTCATGCGCCAAAGGGGGCTCCGAATCCGGAGACTTGATTTGGCCAATCGTGATATCCATGAAGGGCGCTCCGAATCCGGAGACTTGATCGGCCCTAGGCGTCATGCGCCAAAGGGGGCTCCGAATCCGGAGACTTGATTTGGCCAATCGTGACATCCATGAAGGGCGCTCCGAATCCGGAGACTTAATCGGCCCTAGGCGTCATGCGCCAAAGGGGCCTCCGAATCCGGAGACAATTTGGCCAATCGTGACATCCACGAAGGGCGCTCTGAATCCGGAGACTTGATCGGCCCTAGGCGTCATGCGCAAAAGGGGGCTCCGAATCCGAAGACTTGATCGGCCCTAGGCGTCATGCTCCAAAGGGGGCTCCGAATCCGGAAACTTGATTTGGCCAATCGTGACATCCACGAAGGGCGCTCTGAATCCGGAGACTTAATCGGCCCTAGGCGTCATGTGCCAAAGGGGGCTCCGAATCCGGAGACTTAATCGGCCTAAATCGTCATGCGCCAAAGGGGGCTCCGAATCCGGAGACTTGATTTGGCCAATCATGACATCCACGAAGGGCGCTCCGAATCCGGAGACTTAATCGGCCCTAGGCGTCATGCGCCAAAGGGGGCTCCGAATCCGGAGACTTGATCGGCCCTAAGGCGTCATACGCCAAAGGGGGCTCCGAATCCGGAGACTTGATTTGGCCAATCGTGACATCCACGAAGGGCGTTCCGAATCCGGAGACTTGATTTTGCCGATCCTAGCGAGTGCCCTACTAGGAATTGACATATGATTTTGAGCGACGAGGAAAAATAGTTCGTATTGCAAAGGTGAAATATATCTACAGGTATCAGAGCCCACAGATCGGGTCAGTGATAGGGTTTTTATCAGATTCTGCTTGTGCCGATTGGGGGGAACCACGTATTTCTTCAATGCCGTGGGTTGTTGGGAAACGCAGGATCTGATGATAGGTGCTTGGGACGGCTTTCATGATATGTAGCCAGGTTCTCCCCATGATGGCATTATACGGCGAAGGGAGCTTTACGACCAGGAATTCCGCTTCAACTGTTCTGGAACCCGCTCAGACAGGTAATGTGATCTTCCCTAATGGGTATTCGGGATTCGTATTAAAGCCGAACAACGGGTGCGGTGCCGGAGATAGATCCGACTCATTGAGGCCGAGTTTGATGAGAGTCTGGTAGTACATAATCTCCGAGCTACTCCTTGGGTCTATGAGAATTCGTTCGGTGATGAACCGGTTTTATGCGCAATCTAATGACCAACGGATCGATGTAGGAAGTCGTTGCGCCATTGAGGTCGGAGTCGTTGAAAACAATTGTCGGAGCTTCTTTGGACCAGTCAGCCGGAATTCGGCGCCCCTGGAGGGTTAGATAAGATTGAATTGTGTGTACGGCTGGGGGTGCAGGCAGGCTGTAAATTATATGGATCACGCCAAGTGGGGGAGAGTCCTGCCTTAAGGCCAATGCCTTGGTTGGCTTTCCCTGTTTCACGTACTGCTGCAGTCGGCCGTCTTGCACTAGTTCTTCCAAGTGATCTTTTAATGCGTAGCAACTCTCTGTTTCGTGGCCGTGATCTTTGTGATATTCGCACCTCCGGTCCCTTCGTCGTGTGTCAGGTGGCCCCACCATCTTTGATGGCCATTTAAAGAATGGAAGATGCTGGATTTTGGTCATTACCGCAGTGATTGGCTCTAACAGTTCAGTATACTTCTTGTCGGCACGCCTCGAGCGTCTGTTGTCGACTTGCAATTGTTCATTCGTCCGGTGGGGGCATTGATCGCTCGATCGGCGAGAGTCCCGCCTTTTATCCCGTTTAGCACGTTGTCGCGGCTCAGGGCTCAAAGGTGGCACAGAACTTATCCGTTGAGCAATTTCGAGAGGTGCCGTTTTTGTGGACACCTGTCTGGCTTTAATCCTGAAGGCATCATCTTCTACTTTGCAATACTCTTCAAACCTTCTTCATCAACGCCCAGACTGTTTTGGGGGGCCTTCTGGTCAGGGAGTTGCGAAGAGCACTGTCAGGATGCAGTCCCATTTTGAAGGCAGTGACGGCCATAGAGTCGTTGCAAGCGTCGTCAACGAGATTGAAGCACTCCCAATATTGTGCCGAATATGCTCTGAGCGTTTCGCCTGGTTGGATCTGCATAGCCCAGAGAGAGTCAGCCTGTTTCGGCTGTACCTCGTTGGTGATGAACCTGGCCCTGAAGGATTTTTATAATTGATGGAAGCTTTTGATCGAAGCTGGCTCCAGCTTGTAATACCATCTAACGGCTAATGGCCCCAGGCTACTGGGGAATATTCGGCACATGAGGGCTTCGTTGTCTGCGTGTAACGTCATGGCCTGCTTGTAGTGACGTATATGATCAGTGGGGTCTGATTTTCCGTCGTAGAGAGTAAATGACAGAGCTTTGAACTTCTTGGGAAGGGCCGCCCTTGCAATTCGTCGGATAAAAGGATCATGGCGGTCTTCTTCGTCTGAACTGCTCCTTCTGCGTTTGTTCCTTGTGTATAGACTCTTTTCGGAGGAGCTGGAAGTTTCAGATCGTCCCTTCTTGTGCTCCGTGGATAATGAGTTGGAATCGCTATCGGTTTCCCTTGGTCAGGATCGAGATCGTTGTCCACCTGCCCTCAAAGGTCGTTCGGGGTCTTGGCACGCGGCTTCTTTGGATTTTGCTACTTCCAAGGCCAAATCTTGACGGAGACGTTCGTTCTCTGCAATCATATTTTCCAGCCTTTGTTCATTCTGCTTAGCTTGTTCCATGATGGCTTGTATTGTCTCCTGTGCTGAAGTCGTTGGTGAACCAAAATTCAAGGCGCATCTTGCAGCGATGGTTTCCTTCCCGAGCATATTTGCCGGAGTGAGGTCGTCTCTCTGTGTGATCTCGTCAGTGGCTATCGGAGGATCTTCAGTCATGCCTTCCATGGATGTATTTGAGTATTCCCACAGACGGCGCCAATTGTGGGGAAGTGGTTTTAGAAATACTCTTCCGATCCTGGGAGACGCTCTTGATCCTCAGCTAGTCACCTGCAAAGACACAAATACTCTGGTCAGGGGTGCCAGGGTTAGCACTCCGACGGGCAAGTCAGCTCCTATACTCAAGAAAGCTTGTTTTCTAAGTTAAGTGAAGTTACTCTTACATACCTTTCCAAGAACGCTGCTTCTATATTTATATCTGTTTTGTCTGGGGCCTCGGGGCCTGGGCCTACTTTTCAATCATTACCCATTCTTCTATTCGGCTTCGAGGATCCTTTCTTAATCGGCCTATGTATTGTATTCGGCCCATCCTAATCATGCAGGATACTGCCGGTTAATGTTAACACTATAATATACCCCTTCCGATTTAGCCATATATTTGGCTCCCACAGTCTATTATTATTATTATTATTATTATTCAATGTTTTCATTTATCATCCATTTTAAATTATGGGCCTTGAACTATATATAATATGGAACTGTAGGCCACAACCAAATTCAATGTGGGGTGGTAACTAAGTCATATAGTTTATTAAGGGGTGGCGAGTCACGAATTCGAGCATGAACTGGTGAATTCAGTGTCAATCCTTGTTAAATTTGCAGATTGGGCCATGTGAACTAGTAGATTCATTTTACTGCATTCGTGAATTTTGATTCAGCCAATAATTAAAAGACACATAATCAAATTATATTTGTGGCATTCTACGTATCTTTTAATCAAAAATCGCGAAGCTTCACGCCTCTGTTTTAGAAGAGAGGTGCAGAATGCATTGCATAAAATTGAACTAGTTACCTTCTTGAGTATACAATATAATAATTATTCTTACTAAATACCTTAGTTAAAAATCTTAGTGTATCAATTTTCAGAAACCCACACAAATACAAAAAAAAAAAGAAGAAGAGGGAATCAAACCTTTGCAGAAATTTGGTGGAGGCTTTCCACATGTTGAATTGCATGCTTGTTTAGGGAAGAAGAGCTAATGATGCTCTTGGAATTGAGAGAAAGAAAACTTAGAATGAAGAGAGAGAGAGAGAGAGAGAGAGAGAGAGAGATTTGTGAACCAAGCATTGTATATATATATGCATGCAAGCCTTCATTGTCTAGAAGGTGCATGCAAGCATTCGGTGAGAAAAAAGAAGAGAGAAATCCCTGAAGCAACCAAGCTTAGTGATAGGAGAGGAAGAAGAGTAGGAGATTAAGGAAGCCAAAATTCTCAACCATTTTGTCACCCTATTACTAAGTAAGAAAACCCTCTCAACCCTCTCATTTCTTTTTATTAGTGAAATTTTCAGATTACTTCCTTGTGATTAAAATGACTACTCATAAATAGAAATTTTATATATATAGGAAAATTGTGATGAAAATAGTCTGTTTTGAATCTGTCAGAATGTTGCCTGAATTTTTAGACAATTTTATACTCAAAATTTTGAGATGATTTCTTCTACAAAGTTGTTGATAATGATGTCTAGTTCATCCAAGAATTTTGGCAACAATTTTTGAGCTTTCTACGAATTTATACAAATTTTTAACTAAATCTGAAACTGTAACACAGATTTTAATATGCATTTGAAAATTTATTTAAAATTCTACACTAAACCAAATCTGGTAATTTCTAACTAAAAGAGAAGTCTATTTCCATGATAAATTTTTAGATTATGGATTTGATCTATAAAATTAAGCATGGAATTAATGTAAGGAAATGTGACAAATCTGTGTCATAAAGATTGTTGGAAATTTTACAAGATTATTTACATCTTATTTTTCTGAAATTCTTTCTGAAAAGTGACCTAAACATTCACATTGAGTATTCTGTTCAATTGCACGAATTTTAGGATTGTGTAAATAATTTATTTATAATTTTAATATCTAAGTTATTATGTTCATACCATTGTTTAAATTAATTGTCTGTTAAATTTTGGACATTGAATTATTATTGTGTGACATGTATAATGTTTTATGTTGAGAGTTTTTTTTTTAGTTGGTATAACATTATTGGTGATTGAGATTTGAATAATTTGTGTTCAATATATAAAGTTACTGATAAAGGATTAATACCAGTTGTTCAGGGTGAGTCTTGGTTTTAAAGAGTGTACGAAATTAAGGGTTGACGGTCAATACCGATTGTTCAGGGTGAGCCCTGGTTTTGAGAATTCTCACGTAAATTGTGTTGCGAAACTCTAAGATGGCACGGGACTTATTTGAACCCTTTTCGGTATTCGGTTTTGGAATAAGGGTGGATGTGCTGGTGGCACACAGGGAGGTTACGTACCCTTGGCATACCGTTTCCTTAGGGCAGACCACGGATGCCACTGCTTGGGTATATAACTCCGGACGTGGGCATCCCTGGTGGTTACGGTTGGTAACACTTAAATATTTGACCAAGGGAGGGTTTCAAATTAACCGTTGCCATGCTTAGTGGTTGGTAAGTTAAATCTCTTTGATGAGATTTCAAGTGTCACCTAATTTATTAAAATTATTGAAATTATTTTAATGGTTGTAATTTATGTTTACAATTATATTGTTATCTCATGCTTATAATCTCATTATTTTTCTCTTAAAAAGAATGGTAGGTTGGTTATGTTTTCTTACTGTGTTGCAAAACTCATGGCATATATTTTGTTGCCCTCGCGTTTTATGCCAGGTTTTGGCGAGGAAATAATTGAAGCTGAAATGGAGTTGACGCTAACGTAGAGCCTTGGCTGACTTGAAATCATGACTAAAGTCGAATAACTTTATTATCCTATATATTAGCTATTAAGGACCTTATAATTTCATTTGATGTTGTGTTTGGATAATTTTAAGTTTTTATTTAATATTATTTGAACCTTTGGTTATGTACGAGAGTTGGAATGCTCTATTAAGATGTCAACTTTTTAGTTTATTAAGTCATTTTGTTTATTTAATTTCCCTTGATGTTCCAAAAATTTGGGGCGTCACAGTTCCTTAAGGAAGAAGGCATTATTGCACAATATTCAATGCCTGGCACACCACAACAAAATAGTGTTGCTGAAAGAAGGAACCGAACACTTATGGAAATGGTAAGGAGCATGCTTAGTTATTCTAATGTGTCTATAAATTTATGGAGTGAAGCTTTGAAAACTGTTGTGTATATCTTAAACAGGGTTTCATCCAAGGTTGTTCCCAAAACACCGTTTGAGTTATGGAAAGGATGGAAGCCAAGTTTAAGACACTTACACGTTTGGAGTTGTCCAGTTGAAGTGAGGGTGTATAACCCACATTTAAAGAAATTGGACCCTAGAACAATTAGTGGTTTTTTCATAGGCTATGCGGAAAACTCCAAGGGTTACAGATTTATTGTCCTTCAAATTCACTTAGAATTGTTGAAGCCAGAAATGCTAAGTTTATTAAGGAAGTTGACCCTAGTGGGAGTTACCCTTGAAAGATAGAGTGGAAGGAATCACGGGATCCAGATACAACACCTGTAAATATAGGTGAATTGGTTGTCTTTCAGGATAATCAACCTGATATCCTTGAAAATCAACAAATTCAAGAACTTCCACCACAAGAGGAACAGGTCAACATAAAGCCTGTAGCTCAAGTCCCAATTAAGACTACAGAATTAAGGAGATCCTCACGAGCTAGAAAGTCAACAATTTCTGGTGATTATTTTGTATACTCAATGGAGTCTGATTTTGACATCAGACCTAAAGATGATCCTATTTCATTTTCCAATGCCATGAATAGGGATGATTCTAAATTATGGTATGATGCCATGAAGGAAGAGTTGGAATCTATAGCTAAGAATCAAGTTTGGAAAATTGTCGAGTTGCCTCAAGGAGTTAAAGCGGTTGGCTGTAAATGGGTCTATAAGACCAAGAAAGACTCAAATGGCAATGTCGAACGATATAAAGCCAGACTCGTAGCTAAAGGTTTCACTCAAAGAGAAGGCATCGATTATCATAATACATTTTCTCCGGTTTCAAAAAAGGATTCATTTAGAATTATCCATGGCATTAGTGGCTCATTTTGATTTAGAGCTACATTAAATGGATGTGAAAACGGCATTTCTGAATGGGGATCTTGAGGAAGAAGTATACATGAAGCAACATGAAGGTTTTTGTTCTGATAAAGATAGTCACTTAGTTTGCAAGCTCAAGAAATCCATATATGGACTAAAACAAGCTTCCCGACAGTGGTATTTAAAGTTCCACAATGTTATTACTTCATATGGTTTTACGGAGAATGTTGTGGATAACTGTATATACCTTAAGGTTAGTGGGAGCAAATACATTTTTTCTAGTTCTATATATGGATGACATTTTACTTGCATCTAATAATTTGGGATTGTTGCATGATACTAAACAATTTCTTTCCCAAAATTTTGAAATGAAGGATATGGGTGAAGCTTCTTATGTCATTGGCATAGAGATTCACAGAGATAGGTCCAAAAGGACGTTAGGACTGTCTCATAAAGCCTACATTGAAAGAGTTTTGGAGAAATTCAAGATGAGTGATTGCACTCTTAATGCAGCGCCCGTTTTAAAGGGTGACAAATTCAGTTTAAATCAATGTCCGAAAAATGATTTGGAAAAGGAATAAATGGTTAGCATTCCCTATGCGTCTGCCGTAGGCAGTTTAATGCATGCTCTGGTTTGTACATGACCTGACATTGCATTTGTAGTTGGGATGCTTGGAAGATACCATAGCAATCCAGGAATGGAACATTGGAATGCTGCAAAGAAAATCATGAGGCACTTAAAGGGAACCAAGGACTACATGCTTACTTACAAGCATGTTGACTGTCTTGAGGTGGTTGGATATTCAGACTCAAATTTTGCGGGTTATCAAGATTCTAGAAAATCCACTTTAGGATATATATATCTGCTAGCAGAAGGTGCTGTTTCATGGAAGAGCGCCAAAGAGACGATAATTGCATTGTCAACAATGGAAGTAGAGTTTATAGCCTGCTTTGAAGCAACCTCACAGACTATTTGGTTAAGGAATTTTATCACAGGGCTTCAAATTATGGATTCAATTTTTAGGCCATTAAAGGTTTATTGTGATAATTCGGCTGCAGTTTTCTTCTCTAACAACAACAAAAGTGGTAGCCGAAGCAAGCATATTAACATAAAGTATCTTGCTATTCGAGACCATGTTAAAAAGTAAGAAGTCAGCATTGAGCATATTAGTGCCGATATGATGCTTGCAGATCCCATGACCAAAGGTCTTTCTATAAAGGTGTTTTCAAAACACGTTGAGGACATGGGACTGATTGGTTAGCTCAATAATTTTTCTAGTTATTGTTTTATTTTGTTTTGTCATGACATTTTAATTATTATTAGTGAAAAGTATCATTTTGTGCACCTAAAGTATTTGTGATGCTATGCAGTCCATTGGGACTATTGATTTATAGGGATCATTAGACCCAGAATAACTTATTAGAAGTTATTTATAAAGAATGACACCACATAAAGTTGAGAGTGTGATACAATGTAATACATGGAAGGAAATACTTAGTTGATAGAGTATAGCCGCCATGATTCGTGTATTATACCTCTAAGGTTTGGGTATTTTTATGATCATCATCAATTTGTTAGTTATCCGACAGTCAACAACATGTGTTATATGTGCCAAGTGGGAGAATATAAGAATATCCATAAAGTTTTATTTATTTATTTATATTATATATATATATTTATTATATATATTTAATTGGTTTAATGACTAATTAATTGGTTTAATGACTAATGGGTAACTCATGTCTGTTTACTATCTCATATGGTGGTTTCATGGGACTTTACAACTTCCCTGATGGTAGGAAGTTATAAGAAGTTACATTTGGATATAGATCCAAGCCTATCTATATATATGCATGAAATAGCCATCAAACACAGACGTTGTTTTGTGAACAGAATAGGCTTGAAACTCTGTTCCTTCTACTTTTCTCATATGGTTCTGTAAAAGTGTTCACTAAGTAAATTTTGTTTATACATTCAAGATTTGATCATTCAAGATAAAGATTTAAATACTTAAACATTATGATATGAGGTAATTTCATTTTTGAATTAAAATTATTTTAATTCTCACATGGACCGCTGCCCCACTTGCCGCTGCCCCACTTGGGTTCACCCCCATCTCTCTCTTTGGCTATTTCTCTCTCTGTGTATGCAATTCTGGAAGTGGAGAGAGATTGGTGGGGGATTTATAGAGGGATGCCTGGTTGAGGACTGACAAGAGGACAGGTAGTGGAATGGGAGGAATGGTGGGCCAATGTGTAAGACTTCATTAGAAATCAATTTTCTAGGACGATGAAAGCAAAAGTGCACCCTTATGATTATTTTTGTTTATTTTTGTTTTTTGTTTTTTGTGTGACGCAATTTTCCCCCAGATGATGGGCTTGTTTGGTTAGTGTTTGGGAAAAAAATTTTAGAAATTTTCTCTACAAACAAATTTCAAAAATTTTCTCTACCAAACAAATTTTCCCAAAAAAATTTCCCAAAACACACAAACCAAACAAATTTTCCAAACAAATCTCTCTCACACACACATCAAATCAATCACTTTTTCCAAAACTCTCTCTCAAAACAATTTTCCAAAACAAATTTCCCAAAACACCAAACCAAACATGTTTTCGTACTTTTTTTTTCCAAAACATGTTTCTGAAACACAAACCAAACAAGCCCATCTGTCTTCCAGCACTTAAAGTTATGGGCTTTATTTTTAAAGGCAATGGTTTATTTTAGAAAAAATATCAAATCAGTAATATATTTATAAAAATAATTTAAATATTAATAATTATAATTATAATTTTTTTATTAATATGTAATTATTTTTTTCAAGCTCCTAATTACCCCTTTATTCTATTGACATTTCACATAATTATTTCATCTATCTTAAATTGTTAGTCTATTTTAACTACTTAAGATATTTCAAAATATCATCTATATATTTTAATTTATTCTTTCTTCAATTTTGAAAATATTTATTTTTAAGTACTTATTAATAAATTTAATTTGTAAAAAAAAATTATAAAAATACATGCTCAATTGAATGGTATGAATGTGGAAAAGTAGACACAAAATTTTAAACGCAGAGAATATTAATGTGGAAGACTACCTATCAATGTTACTTTTAAATTGCCAATCCAAGGCACATGATCCTCCTAGTAATTAAAGCTTAGTTAGGACCCCATATCTCTCTCTCTCTCTCTCTCTTCAGGGTCAATGGACGGTGCTTCACGAGTCAAGATCTCCTCCTTGCACTTCTTCTTTATATTTCTAATTTGCAGGGTTATTTGACTTATTTTTAGGTCTAATTTTAATAATCTGAACCATTCATATTTTAAGATTTGTTCAATATATCATACCCGTAAAAAATCAAGTTGATCGGATATCAGAAAGCATTTGTTCGGAAAACTATTTATTAAATTTTTTAAAAAAATAATTTTTAGTTCGATTTTTCCGAACACATACTTTTTGATATCCGATCAACTTGATTTTTTACAAGTATGATATACTGAACAAATTTTAAAACATGAACGGTTCAAATTATCAAAATTAAGCTTAAAAATAAGCCTAATAACCTTACAAACAGAAAATGATGCAAGGAGAGGATCATTGCTCGTGCTTTACTCTCCCTCTCTCTCTCATCATGTACTCGTGAATCATGATCAGGCTACCCACACTAGGGAAAAATGATTGGTTAGTAAAACCCTCATCATATCTCTAATTAATTATAAATTTTTATATATATTTTATTATTTAATATAAAATTATAAATAAATTTTATTTTTTTAATCAATCAAAATACATATGAGACATTACGTGATGATATTCTAGAACCCATCAATAATTTCTCTACATTAAGAGAGCGACCCGTGATATATGCATCTCACATATATACTCTGTTTGGTTGGATATAAAATTTTTAAAAAGTTACAAGTTAATTTGATAGAAATAAATAAAAACAGAAAATTATATAAGAATAATGATTTTTTTTAATTTTTTCATGAAAATATATTTTAATTTTTTTAAATAAATTTTAAAAATTAAATCAAACACAGTCTGAAAAAACATTTGATCATCTCAATTTTCCTACCAATATATGAATCAGACACAAAATCAAATCCAAAAATATATACGTGAATAAATAAAATTTTATGTGATTTGTTGTTCAGATTCACTTTTTAAAAAATTTATTCATTCATTAGGAAAGAGTTTGTTAACTAGGCGATAGATTAAACGCCTATTTCATTGCCTATTTAAGATGTTTTAGTCCCTCTATATATTCCATGGTCCATTTTTGTACTTTTAGATTCTAACTTATTTTGAACTCATATTTGTTTCAATAAATTTTAAACGCTGAGCCTCCTCTAAGAAATTAATCAATGCTACTACAATAAGTTCATGTAGTGTTTTTAAAACAAGTCTAGGTATTGCCTTAAATTGATAATTATTTGTCTAAATAATAAAATCGTTTGTGTTAATAAGTGAAATAGAGTACCAACAATACCTAATAACTTCAGTAATGCTCCAAATCAATGATGGATCTAGAGGGGGATAGGGGGGCGGCCGCACTCCCAAAAATTTAAAAAATATCGTATATTATATTAGAAATTTTAAAATAACTTAAAATTATAAGAGTTCGCATTCCTAAATTTTTTTGTAGATAATTTTAAAATTATATAGAGTTAACTCTCCAATTTTTTAAACTATAGAGTAGTCCTCCAAAGACATAATCCTAAATCCGTCCCTACTCCAAATCACATCTGCGAGAAAATTGGTGATTTTTTCATATCACAATTGATATTTTTGATGGATTTTATAGTTTGTTGTTTATAGTTTTAATAGGATTTCATGTTTGGCTTTTTGGGGTTTTGTTGCTGTTTTTCTTCTTATTGGTCTATGTAATGTATGATGTTTTATTTTAATATAACTGTTTTATAATTTTTCTATATAAAATAAAAATAAAAAACTTTTCCCTACCTCTTCTTAATTAATAATTTAATAATTTTTGTTCACTTCTCAATGCTCTTAAGAAATGCTTTGCTTTGTTATGTCCTTAATCTCTATGAGAAATGCTAAAGAAATGTGTAAACGTGTTTGGCATTGCTAAAGGTTAGACACGGTTTCTTTCGGTCTGTTTCCTCTGTTTCACAAGAAAACATTGCAGGAGCTAAGCCCTGTTTGGCCCTATATTAGTTCTGGATAAAGCTTGGGAGCTCGAATGAGCTCCCCCCCGAATCCCCCGAAAATGGGAACAGAGGGAAACAGAGGGAAAAGAGGGGGAAAAGAGGGTAAAGGCAAGAGAGAGAGAGGGAGAAAGAGAGAGGAGAGGAGAGGAGAGAGGGAAACAGAGAGGGAGAGAAGAGAGGAGGGAATGGAGACACACACACAGAGGCCCCTGCATTCCGGCCGATCGTCCGATCGTCGCAGCTTCGCCGATCGTCAAAGCTCCGCCAATCGTCCCAGCTCCGCCCGGCCGCCGTCGCCTCCGCCTGTGCCTTCTTCCTCCGCCTCTGCCTTCTTCTCTTCTTCTTCTTTCTTTCTTTCTTCTTCTTTCTTTCTTCTTCTGATTTTCTGATTGAAAAAAAAAAAAAAAAAAAAATGAAAACGACGAAACGACGTCGTTTCGTAAATTCGGGGGATTCGGGGGGCACAATTCGAGCTACGTAGCATTATAATGTTCTGTGATTTGAATTTCAGAGTCACCAAACAAGTACTGTAAAAAGTTTCAAAACTGGAGGCTGCACCTGCAGGACAACAGTGTTTGAATATGCACTAGGTGGACCAGCTGTCCTCCTCCCACCAGTACTGGTGAAAGATGGATTATCCATTTTGTCAGAATTCGTACGAGTCGTGCAGCCACCTGTACCCCGGGAACGTGATTGTGCAAGCATCCACGGTCCAAACTTTTGCCCTGACTCGACGCCGGTGTGCACAGAGTTAACAGCCGGTGCCCCTGGCACATTATTCTTCCCAACTTCCGTCACCCTAGTAGGCATTAGTGCTGGGCACCCCTCTTGTTTGTGTCTATACTTCCCACATTCAAAGCAAATAAGGTGTAAACCTTCATATTCAACAGCAAATTCCACATTGTTAATACCCACCTTGGAAACCAGAGCATCCTTGAGGTTAAGCTCAACACAGACCCTAGCAAATTTCCCTCTCGATGCATCCTCTGTAAGCTTATCCGTTTTGATAGCCCGACCAACCAAATTACCCAATCTAAGTAAAAGGTTTTCATTAAAGTATTCAATCAGTACACCCGGAAATCGAATCCAAACCATGGTAGATGGTAGTTCGTTGGCAGTGGGACGAAAGTCTGGGCGCCATTTACTGACTGTTAGATAGTGCCCAAGAATAAACCATGGTCCATCCAAAAAGAACATGGAGATAATATGCCTTACATGCAAATCGAACCAGATAGTAACCCTCACCTACATCAACAATATCAATATATTGCTGAAGCCGCCAAATCTGTTTCATCCTTTGTACCAACAGTCAATACCTGACAAAGTGCCCTAGAACTTTGACTATGAGGGCCTTGCGCCATGGAGCTCGAATGGTGAAGAGTTCTGCAGGTGGGACTGTGATTCTGGGGCAAAAGGGTAAGGCTGTGGCGTCACGTGCTAACATGGGTAATCGATTTTCAGCCCTAGGGGATGACCCTGGTAATGCATTCATTGATCAAGTTGGGTCGGCACCTTCTTTGGATACATCAAGGTTGGGCCCTTTCTTTTTGGGTTGTGCTACACCCTCTAATATTTCAAGCCCACTCCAAAAAGCCTCTCCCTCGAAGCCCACGGCGTTCAATACCTGACCCCCCCTGCAGGTTGCGCCTAATCTAAATAAAACCCCCCATCACCCAAGCCCCACCCCAAATTTAGCTCCCTTCAATCCTTCCCCATCGTTACAGGACTTTCCCCCCTTCCGATCCTTCCTGGCAGGAGGTTCAGGAACTAGGAGAGAGAGTCACGATGACCACACTTTGTCAGCCCAACCTGCCACCCTACCTCCCATCCCTCCCACTCCCCCTCTTCCTGTTGATCAGATGGTCACTACGGTTCCTGGTTGACCACCTGACATCTTGCCCCACTCTAGTGATGATGCAAGCTGCCCACCATATTTCGATGCGGAATTAGTGCAATATCAAGAGGTTTCTTACCCAACTTTAGACGAACATGGGTCTGTTGCAACAGCTACGGCAACACGGGTTGACCGACCTGGGTCAACCGAGATGGACATATGATACGGCCCTTGGCCCTCCCTTTTTTTCTTGGTCAACTCCATGAAGATTCTTGTTTGGAACTGTAGGGGAGTTGGTAATGATGCTACGTTCAGGACGATATGCGAACTTGCTCAATCTCATGACCCTGTTATTTTGGTTTTACTTGAGACTCGTGTCTCAAGCAATAAAGGCAAACGAATAATTCGAAGAACTCGATTTTCAGATATGGCAGTAGTTGAAGCTACGGGTTTTGCTGGTGGTATTTGGCTGTTTTGGCGTGATGAACTAGTGGAAGTGGAAATTCTACCCCCCCCCCCCATCCCCAAGCTCTCAGTGTCATTATTCGGAGAAAGAATGAAACAGATTGGCTTTTCACAGCTTTGTATGCTAGTCCACACTTTCCTTCTCGTTCAGAGTTATGGAATTATCTTGTGGATGTTGCTCATGGTCTTTCCCTCCCTTGGCTTATTGCTGGCGATTTTAATGAAGTAAGTTCCAATACTGAGAAACAAGGAGGTGCACCCTCCACCCAGTGGCACATCTCGCGATTCATACAAGTTATGGATGAATGCCATTTGACTGACTTGGGGTTTTCGGGACCCAAATTTACTTGGACCAATGGCCGTCACGGCTTAGCAAATATTAAAGAAAGACTTGATAGAGCTCTCTGTAATGACCAGTGGCACACCCTCTTTCCCGAAGCTTGGGTCCAACACCTTCCTCGGATAAATTCAGATCACTATCCACTTCTTATTTCACTTCTTGGGGTTGTCCCTCACCCTTTGAGACGTCCGTTTCGAATGGAGGCTGCGTGGTTAACCCACCCTACGTTTGAAACCCTAGTGCAACAAGCATGGAACTTTAATAAGAAAGACTTGCCGCTTACAATTGAAAGGTTTGTGGCTGCTGCTACTACTTGGAACAGGGAGGTTTTTGGGAATATCTTCTGGAATAAAAAGCGTGTGTTAGCAAAATTGCATGGTATCCAAAAAGATTTGAGTTTGGCTTCCAATCCTTTCCTTGAAACTCTTGAATCTCATCTCACTATTGTGTATAACCAGCTGTTATTGCAAGAGGAATTGCTTTGGTACCAGAAATCAAGATCCAACTGGCTCATGTTTGGTGACGCTAACACTCGGTTCTTTCATACTTCGACCCTTATTCAGCGCAAGTGGAATCGGATCATGGCTTTAAAAAATGAGGATGGTACATGGTGCACTAACCAGTTCGAACTTCAGGCTAGAGCTGTTCAGCACTTTCAAAAGTTGTTTACAACTGAAGTTGAGGGGCCTGTTTCTACTCTACCTCAGTCATTGCCTTGTTTAACTCCGCAAGAGGTGGCTGCGTTAGCGCGCCCTATCAGCATCATGGAGGTTAAGAATGCAGTTTTTTCCTTAGGTCCCTTTAAGGCCCCTGGACCGGATGGGATACAACCTTTTTTCTACCAACGCTTCTGGGATATTTGCGGACCTGCTCTAACCACCGTGCTTCAGAATATTCTTCAGTCAGGACATATTCCTGTGGATTTGAATAAAACCTTAATTACTCTTATCCCCAAAATTGATCACCCCTCAAGTTTGGCCCATTTTCGACCCATCTCTCTCAGTAATGTTACTATGCGGATCCTCTCCAAAATTCTGGTGTTTAGAGTGAGGCCCCTTTTAACTAAGTTAATTAGCCCCTTACAAGGAATCTTAAAAATTGATCTGGAAAAGGCATACGACCGGATAGAATGGAGCTTCTTGGAACAGGTGTTAAATGAAATGAAATTTCCTATTTCCTGGACCTCTCTAATTCTACAATGTGTGTCTACAACATAACTTGTAATTCTCTGGAATGGTGAGACTACTCCATATTTTCAACCCTCTAGAGGACTACGTCAAGGGGACCCCCTCTCACCTTACCTCTTTCTCTTCTGTCTGGAAAAACTGGGGCGAAGCATTTCTGAGGCAGTCGTCCAGCGGCAATGGAAGTCGGTTAAAATTTCTCGTAGAGGGCCTAGCTTTTCACATCTCTTTTTTGCGGATGACATGTTTCTCTTTAGGGAGGCTTCTACCAGGCAAATGTCGGTCATTAAGTAACTCATGCAATCTTTCTGTGCATCCTCGGGTCAGCGAGTAAGTTTCCAGAAATCTAGAATGTTTTTTCCTCCAGCTGTTCCTAGACAAACTAGGCAGGATCTGAGTTTGGACAGTGGAATCCCTATTGCTTCTCACTTGGGTAATTATTTGGGTGTCCCATTGTTACACAACCGCGTTTCCAAAAACACGTATACTCACATTATTGATCGGGTTCGGAACAGATTAGCCGGGTGGAAAGCTCGTCAGTTATCTCTAGCTGGACGAGCTATCCTTATCCAATCAGTCACTTCCTCCATACCTGCCTATGCTATGCAATCTACACACCTTCCTAGTTCAGTGTGCTCCACTATTGACAAATATCACCGTCGTTTTCTTTGGGGTGGTGATCAAACGCAGCAGCGCATGTCTCTGGTGGCTTGGGAGGATGTGTGTTTACCCAAAGGAGATGGGGGTTTGGGCCTTCGAAAATTGAGAGATGTCAATAATGCCTTATTAGCCAAGTTGGGTTGGCGTGTGTTGCATGAATCTGCACCCTGGGCTAGTGCTCTTCGTAACAAATATCTACCGGAAACGAGAAAGTTGTGGGATCCTTGCCCCACCAACTCGTCTTACACTTGGCGTAGTATCACCAAGGGCGCTTCTGTTATCAGGGATGGATCCCACTGGCGTGTTGGCAATGGCCGAATAATAAATTTTTGGACGGACCTGTGGATTGGTGACTCCCCTCTTCAACATCATGTCCTTTCCCCCCTCCCAACATCTGAACTTTTGCTCAAAGTTTGCGATTATTGACTGGATGGATCTGGTTGGGATTGGCAGCGATTGGCTTGTTGGCTTCCTAGCGAAGACTTAGACTCCTTACGTGCCGTATTGGTTCGCACGGTAGATGGCAATCCTGACATTTTAAGTTGGAAGCACTCCCTCAATGGAACCTTTTCCACTAAGTCAGCCTACTCTCTTACTCAACAATAGGATCCTCCACGGGCTGAGCACACTGAGGGCTGGAAACAGATCTAGGGTAGTGTGGGGCCCAATAGATGGAAGCATTTTACTTGGCTTGCACGAAGGGACCGCCTCCTAACCAATGCCATGAAGCATCAACGACATTTGAGTGTTGATTCATCCTGTCCTATTTGTCTACACGATGATGAAACCTCACTTCATGCACTTCGAGATTGCCAACGATCGAAAAGAGTTTGGTCTGAGCTTATTCCTCCTTCACATTGGTTGCAGTTTTTTTCCCTTCTTTTATCTGCTTGGATTGATGTGAATCTGGGCCAGCCCCCTTGGATTGTTGGTACCAGCAGTAATTGGGCCCTAAGTTTCATGGCTACTATCTCATCCTTATGGTTTTGGCGTAATCAACAACTTCACGTTAGTGATTTTCAGGAGCCCTTGCAACCTGTGGAATATATCCATAGTCGGGTTAAGGAATTTTAGCTTCATTCTGATCAGATTTTGCAGAAGAAAGATGCCACTACCATTCACGTGGTATGGCAGCATGCCCCGCTGGGATGGGTAAAGGTCAATATTGATGGTGCTGTCTGTCGGCACACTGGCAAGGCTGCATGTGGTGGTCTAATTCGCACTGATCAGGGACGGTGGCTATGTGGTTTTAAGCAGCAGGTGGGCCACTCATCAATTCTGACTGCCGAATTATGTGGTATCTGGCACGGTTTGCAACTGGCTTGGCAAGAAGGTCATCATCAGATCATCGTTGAGTCGGACTCAGCAGAAGCAATATCGGCTTTGGTAACATCTAATCCACTGCACCCTCAGTTTAATCTATTACAAGAAATTTGGGAGTTAATGGCAAGGAGTTGGGAGTGTGACATTCAACGAATTTGGCAGGAAGCCAATGTCTGTGCTGATTTGCTTGCGAAGGGGGCCCTTGGTTGGCTGCTAACAGGGAAAATCTAGTAGATGAGCCTCCTGGTTTGGGTATAGCTTTAGATAGAGATATATGGGGGCTTGGTTCCTCTCGTAGTGTTACTCCTTAGTTTTGGCTTCGGCCCGGCATTTACCACAAAAAAAAAAAAAAAAAGGATAGCAGTGTTTGGATCTAGAATAAGGCCTCGTTTGGGAACAGGCTAATTTAGTAATTTTTTGACTATTTGGTTAAAATATGAGCTAAAAAAAACTAGTATATTTGGGATGACTTTTTGACTTTTTACGAAAAGATGTGCAAAAAGTAGAGAGAAAATAGAATCTTTGACTTTTTGGTATGGGTTGTTGGCTTTTTGACTAATTTAGTAACTTTTTGATTTTTTGGCTAAAAATGAGGATTCCCAAACGAGGCCTAAGTAAAGATTTGTGAAGGGTGGGACACTCCTTGCATTACTCTGTTTCCTCTGTTTTAAATAAAATTACTTTTGGCTAGCAATTGCCAAAATTTGTGCATGGGAGGGACCATATGGTGTCCCACTTTTGGCTAGCAATTGCCAAAATTTGTGCATGGGAGGGACCATATGGTGTCCCAACCTGCTCTACCGACTAAACCTCAAAATTATGGAGTGATATGGAAAGATAGTTAAAAATTGATTTTTTTAAAATTATATAGAGTTAACTCTCCAATTTTTTAAACTATAGAGTAGCCCCCAAAGACATAATCCTAGATCCGTCCCTGCTCCAAATCACGTCTGCGAGAAAATTGGTGATTTTTTCATATCACAATTGATATTTTTTATGGATTTTATAGTTTTAATAGGATTTCATGTTTGGCCTTTTGAGGTTTTGTTGCTGTTTTTCTTCTTATTGGTCTATGCAATGTATGATGTTTTATTTTAATATACCTGCTTTATAATTTTTCTATATAAAATAAAAATAAAAAACTTTTCCCTACCTCTTCTTAATTAATAATTTAATAATTTTTGTTCACTTCTCAATGCTCTTAAGAAATGCTTTGCTTTGTTATGTCCTTAATCTCTATGAGAAATGCTAATGAAATGTGTAAACGTGTTTGGCATTGCTAAAGGTTAGACACGGTTTCTTTCGGTCTGTTTCCTCTGTTTCACAAGAAAACATTTCAGGAGCTAAGCCCTGTTTGGCCCTATATTAGTTCTCAAGATTATTCATTATCTATAATGTTCTGTGATTTGAATTTCAGAGTCACCAAACAAGTACTGTAAAAAGTTTCAAAACTGGAGGCCGCACCTGCAGGACAGCTGTGTTTGGATATAGAATAAGTAAAGATTTGTGAAGGGTGGGACACTCCTTGCATTTCCTCTGTTTTAAATAAAATTACTTTTGGCTAGCAATTGCCAAAATTTGTATGTGGGAGGGACCATATGGTATCCCAACCTACTCTACCGACTAAACCTCAAAATTATAGAGTGATTTGGAAAAATAATTAAAAATTAACTTTTTAATTTTTTTGACTTTCTTATATGAGAGATGATATAAGCCAAAATGGATTAAAAGCTGACTTTTGATTTTTTTTTTTTTTTTTTTTTTTTTTTTTTTTTTTTTGTATGTTCTCAAATGGCCCTTATGCCATTTGGTCAATTTGAATTGAAACCAAACAAAGAATCACTCATTTTTTATTTGTTAGGTTTTTGTAATTGACACTCTTGTTTGATAAAATTATTTTTTGTTATAATTTTATTCGCTCTTTTATTCCAGTGAAGTTATGAGTGTTTAGATGTAAATCTAACTCGAATTATGTATATGTAGAGGAGTTTGTGTTGATATTTCGTATCTTGAGCATTCCTTATTTGCCACTTCGCTAATTATGCACAGAGATCGAGTTCGATGTTGCACTCGAGTGGTTGGCCTATATGTTTGCACCGTCTTTATTCACACTGCTCGAGCGGTAAAGTGTGCACTTGAGCGATCTTTGCGGCTCTATTTAATATAAAGTGCATTGTTTACTATTTTTAAGGTTGAACCCGTCCAAATTCTTAGAGAGGTGAGCTACTAAGGTTTTTTATATTGAAGGATGTTTATATATTGGTTTTCTTGATAATTTGAGAGTGATCGATGGATCTACAAGTTTCATATTGACATCATCAGGGGGTTTATTTTTATTATTTCATTCACAAAAGAGATAGGTGTTTTTGATGGATTCCGAAGAATTTGGGTCTAAAACTTTGGTGGATTTCGAAGTGGCTCGTTGTCGTAAATTCGACATCGGTGTTGTAGATTCAATGTTGGGCAAAAGAATTTTAAGGTGAAGATAATGGTGGAGGAGATACATCGGGTTTGGTTCAATTCGAGCGTGATTCACTAGGTAATTTAAGGATTTTGTGTGTAATTTCCTTTTGTCTTAGTGAATTATTTTGTGACTTTGGCCTGTATTTTTTTTTATTACAATTGGAGAAGTTCAATTATGATTTTTTCCACATTAAATTGTTGTGCCGATTTATCGTTGATTGTTTGATTAGAATTGTTATTCGTTATTTAAAATTGAATAATAATTACAAATCAATATCTAGGTTTATAAATTTTTTACTGTTGCTTTCCTTGTCTTTACCAAAACAATTGGCAACAACAACAACTACAAAAATCAACCCAATTACTCGATCAACCCAACAAGTAAAAAACAGAAGACAAAAAAAAAAAAAAAAAATGAACAACACATTCAAACATGGCTTGTGAGTGCTCGTGTCCAGTTTTGCATCCCATTTTTGCACTCCTAGTGTTGCTCAAAGAAGAAATACGGAGTAAAACTAGAGCTGTTATAGACTTTTTAACACTTGACCATGAACACAACACCGGTGGTGCCAACAATGTGTTCAACAACAATACGAAGATGACTAGTACAACAATGATATTGTTGGTTATGGACTAATTGATTATGGTTTAGCATTAAGCGTTGATGAAGAATCAGATTGGGCAGCGCGGATTTTCTTCTTGTTGTTGCAAGCATAGTTGGCAATGGAATGGAAACAAGAAGCAATGGCTTGGACTATGGACTCGAACATCATCTGCTTCACTAGCCTCCTCTTTGGTGGAATCAAGCTGCCACTGCCCTTGGGCTTGAACCTTGGCTCATTCCTGGCTCGAATCGATCCGGCAATTGGGTTCACCACCATGGCTTGTTTCGTAGACTTGGCTCGGACCAGTCCCTCACTTGGGTTCACCCCCATCTCTCTTGCTATTTCTCTCTCTGTCTCTCTCTGTCTACAATTTGTCAAGTGGTGAGAGATTAGGGGAATTTATAATCGGGTGAAGACTCAAAACAGGACAGGTGTGGTGGGCCAATGAAATGGTTTGTCTTGTCCATTGACTCCGTTGTCTCTCAAGCACTGACTAGGATTGTGAGGTCACCACCTTAAATTGGAGATCCCAAAGTCGCAGGATCTTCCTAGTAATTTGGCCTAGGTATCTTCATGGGTCAAACGGACGTGTTTCTTTGCTCTCTCTCAAATCTCAAATTTCCCATTCATCAAACTTAGTCCAGATTTTTTACTTGCACTCTCTCCTTATTTTTTTAGTTATAATAGTAGAGATGTACTCTAAGATGATTCAACGGTCTAAATTTGACTATTTTTATAATAAAAAAAAACAATTTTAAAAACAATATATTTTTTTAAATAGTCAAATCTAAATCGTTGAATCATCTTACGATACATCTCTACTATTGTAAGTAAGAAAGTAAAAAGTGCAAGTAGAGCATCCTAATTCCATCAAACTACCCACAGCATTGAAGTCTTTTATATTTGGGTTCAGAGAAAGACATTTGAACCCCACAGCATTATTGCACTTCCTAATAAGAAAGTTTAGGCTAGATAATTACTTAATTTATATTTAAAAAATCAATAGATAGATATTAAAAAAAAAAGTAAGAACGAAAAAAATATAAATTATAGAATAGAGATTGAACAGTGCCTATAAGTCATATTCTAGCAGTGCTGTCACTTAAATAATGTGTTCTTTTTTTGAATTGAACAAGGATTACACAATGGACCAAAACAAATACTATTAATTTTATTAAAAGAAGTTAAAAATAGCTCTTAGAATTATTGCTAGTATTAAATATTATGCAAATAGTATATAAACGTATATTTAAATTATAAATTTCTTAATATTTTATACCTTTTATTAACAATTTTAATGGGGCCGTTTTATAAAATACCGCTCAATTGTTGTCTTGTAGTTCTATGCCTTACCACATGTGTAATGGGAGTTTCCATATAGCAAGTAACATACACTATTTATATCATACATTTGAATTTGGACTGTCTTTGCTGCATGGAAATTTCTCAAATGGTGGTAAGAAAATATATTCAATATTCAAGTCCATTGCATGTGGCAACAGAATGGTTTAGACTCTCCTTTGCGGCTTTGCCTTGTAATTCACTTTCCTTTTTCTTTTTCTCTTCTTTTTTTTTAACGGGCTTTGAGTATTCTCAACAACCCCAACAGACAAAAATAAAAAGTATAAAATAGATAAGAGGACATTCATCAACTAGCCGCGTCACATAACAGAATCATGAGTCAACCTCTTATTAAAAAAATAAAATAAAACAAATAATTTACACTTAATTTCCTTGAGATTTGAAAAAATCCAGCTAGTTATACATTTTTGACATAATTGTATTAACTTCTCTTAAGATTTTAATTCAGATAATACCTAAACCCTCTTCCATCAGTAATATGTTAGTCGTATTAATAAAAAAAATAATACTGTAATCTCTTTTTTATTAAAATATATACTTATCTTTATTTATTTCAATGTCTACTCACTATTGGTATTAGTTTCAGTCGCTTTAATCATACTAAAAGAGAGATTAGTATAATTATATCAAAAATATAGAACTAACTATATTTTTCCTAAATCTCCAGGGACAGGAGTTAATTTACCCCAAAAATATATATTTATGGACCATAAAAATTTTACTATAATCTTATCCGAAAATAAATATGTGGTATAGATTTACAATTAATGAGACATGGATCACACCCCCCCCCCCCCCCCACCAAAAAAAAAAAAAAAAAAAAAAAATCGTATTGCTATATGTTAGAAATTCAACTGTTTGTGTTAAGTCATTACTTCTCTCTCTCTCTCTCTTTTACTCTCAGGTCTAAGAGTATTCACACCAAACTCTTTAATTTTTTAATTAAATTAAAATTATTTTATTATTTTAGCTACTCACATTTTAGCACCTATTACATCAAACTCTTTATTCTAATTTATTTTTATTAAATATTATTTTCTTATTATGTTTGTTAGTCTTTCTTTTTTTATTAAATTGATAAGTTACCAACCAAATAATTCTTAAAAAAAAAATTTACCGTTGACCGGCCGAACTTCGGGACGGACGTCCGGTAACATACAAATAATGATGAACGGTGCCTCGTTTGTTGTAACGAGTTACTGTAGCCATCGTAAATTTTAACGAGCTATAAGCGAGTTTGATAGAGTTGATTTTTTTAAAATTTTTAACTAAAAAATGATTTTGAAAAGCTTGATACAGATGCTCTAAAGGATATGAAAAAAAAAAAGCCACTAAGTAGGGCAAGTAAAATCGAAATAGGAGAAGGGTATTCTGATATAATCTACTGGAGCTCTCACAATTTAGTGAAGTTAAAACCCCCAACCTCACAAAAATATCCCGGTGTAAGACAAAATTAAAAAAATAGAAGAGCATGACACAAATTTCAAAAATTTCAAAAGACTTTCACTTGTTTCAGAACTATTTTTAATATCAAATATTCTAAAACACTTTCCACCCAATCTCAATGAAAATTAGCACCGAAAGACATTAGTTATCATTTGTTAATTAAATTATAATGAAACTACTTTTTACAAGAAAAATGTTTTACAAACAAATTTTTTTTTTTTTTTGGGTATAGGTTTCTTATCCAAAATGACTTAGAATTTTTGAGGTAAATGTTTTTGTTTGAAATAAAAAAGGTTCATAAGATAATATCATCGTGTATGAAAATTTTATACAATATTTTTATTTATATTGCACTACTATTGACATGGATTTAACATTTTTTTTTCTTTTTCAATAGGCTACAATAATGCGTTCAAAGAAGAAAAAAGAAAAAATTAGGCTACTAGAATGTGAAACGGAATAGAGGAAAATACAATATGAAACAAATGGCAGGACAAAATCCAAACACGAGATTACTTGCCCAAAAATGTCCAACATGAGATGTATGAGGGCCCATCTGAAATCAACTGATTGAACTCCAATTAGGCTTGGGTTGCCCAGCATTTAATTAGTAGAGAGGTTTAGATAGGATATTCCTAAGACGAGGCTTCAGAAAATAAAAAAATTTTGGGGAAATTATAAATAAATAAATAAATAACTCAGGATTGAACCCTTATAACAGAATAAATTTTTTATTTTTTATTTTTAAATTTTTATTTATTTTCAATCTAGACTATCAGCCTATTTTATAAGTAAAACTAATGGAGAAAAAATATGTTAGTCATTAAACTCAATGAAAAATGATATTTTAAACATTTTATATATACCTACATTGAGTTTAATGGCCAAAATATTTTATTTATTTTTTTGTCGGTTTTATTTAACAGAAATAAACAAATAGTTTAGATTGAAAATAAATCTAAAAAATATGATTTAAATTCACAAAATAAAAAATTCAAAGTTTATTTTATTATAAAAATCAAACTTTAAATTTTTTTTTATTATAATTTCTCCAAGAATTTTGTTAAAATGGAAGATCCATCACCCGAGAATATGCCCAAGTTCAACGAAACCCTCCATTTGTCTCTTATTTTCTTCTTTCAAGAAATTTAGGTGTGTTTATTTTGAAGGATTAGGGCATGGGATTGAATTATTAGTCTATTTTTTGTTTCAATTTTTTTGCTCGGGACTAGACTATTAGTCCCATATTTGTGGGAGTATCCTATCCCATAGGGTGGGGATTATTTCCATGGGATTAATATCTCATGGGATTAGGCTCTGAAATGTCCATTTTATCCACATGCTATTACTTAGCAAACAATTAGAAAAGGGTAAAATAGTCTTTGAACATTTATAAATTATTTTTTTAGTGTTGTTAATTTAAAATTATATATTAAATAAAAATTTAAATTATAAATTATAAATTATAAATTAAATTTAATTAAAAATAATAAATTAAAAATTATGGCCTTATAAATTAAATTTTTTTAGTGTTGTTAAAAAATTAAATTTACATATTAAATAAAATTATTTTTTTAGTGTTGTTAATTTAAAATTATATATTAAATAAAAAATATAAATTATAAATTAAATTTATTTAAAAATAATAAATTATAAATTATGCCCTTATAAATTAAATTTTTTTAGTGTTGTTGAAAATTTAATTTATATATTAAATAAAATTATTTTTTATTGTCGTTAATTTAAAATTAGATATTAAATAAAAAATATATATTATAAATTTAATTTAATTGAAAATAATAAATTAAAAATTATGGCCTTATAAATTAAATTTTTTTAGTGTTGTTAAACTATAAATTATAAATTATAGATTACAAATTTAAAATTATATATTAAATATAAATTATAAATTATAAGGATAAAATAGTCTTTTGAACATTTATCCTTATCCAGTCCGTCTAACCAAACATTGGATTCACTAAAAATAGTCCAATCCAGACATCTAATCCCATGACTAAACAAACATAAGATACAAATCTAATCCAACCAAATAGTCCAGGGACAATGTATCTCGGCACTAACAGTCCGATGGATTACAATATCCCCTTATCCAATCCGTCCAAACAAACACACCCTTATTGTAGTAGTTATTAACTTTTTTTACTATGAAATATACCCTTATTTGAAATTATGATGAATACATAAGTAAAAAAGGCAATATTTAAAACTAAAAAAAGTTTTGTAGTGTAATTAATTCAAAGTACATTTAATTAAAATATTTGACATTAAATATTAGTTACGGGATGTTTGTTAACAGGACTTTAACCAAGCGTAATGTCATGCTTACAAATTTTTTTTTATACTACATTTAGAATACCATCTAGGTGGCACAACCACAATTATTCTCACATTTCATTTATAATTGCAATAACAATTACATTAGTAAACCATTACATTAGAAATTAATCATTTAATTTAAGAAAGATTAGGTAAGTGTGGACATTAGGATCTCATACTCAAATGTTTAGCTCAGTCAAGAAAGCAAATAAAAACTAACTCCAAAAATAAAAAAATAAAAAAAGGTAAAAAGATAAAAGTTATATGGTGACAAAGTTTCGGGGATACATGAACCAGCCCATTTCATGCAGTAATCAACCTTTGTGGATACCTCTAGGAGTGTAAAAATAACTCGTGATCTATGAGCGGCCTGAAATCTTTTTGTAGCTTGGGGTGGGCTCAGCTCGTTTAGACCTGTTTGAGTTCGGGCTCGAGCTCGGACCGAGCTCCTAGGCTTGAGCTTGGATCATCATTTTGAAATTCGGCTCGCCTAGCCTGGCCCATCGGCCTGCTTAAGGCCTATTCAAGGCCTGGCCCCGCCCGAGGCCCGATGTCTTTTTTAGTGAAAATTAATAAAATTTCGATAGAAATTTTTTTTAAAAAAAATGGTTAGGCCCGCCCAAGCCTGAGATTAGGCCCAGGCCCATCAGTTCAGAACCCACCGGCCCGAATATCTTTGGGATTGGGCCTAATTTTTGGCCCGTGGACCGCCCCAACCTGACCCGAATTGTAGTAGGGGTCCACGAGACCTGACATATGTCGGGCGGAGCTGAGCTAGATTTATACCCCTAACTAAGCCCCTTTCTTGGAGTAATTGGGTCCCTTACATCAAGGTTCAAATTTACAAATGTTTCTTTGTTCATTCTAATCAATGAAAAGATAAAAACCTAATAAAAAAAAATTAAGGGCCAATTACATATACCCCTCGAGGTTTAGTAAAATTATAGATACCTCTCTAAAAGTTATATTTGCATAATAAATTAGGGGGTAAATTGTTATGAAAATACAAATCTCATGGGGCAATTTGTTATGAAAATATAAACATCAGGGAGGTATCTGTAATTTCTGAAACCTCAAGGGGATATCTGTAATTTAACTAAACCTCGAGGGAGGTATACGTAATTTGCCCTAAAAATTAAAAATATCATGACTTAAATTAATGATTAAAGCAACTGAATTTGAGGTGGCTGTTGTGCTGTGCAGTTAAATGGGTCTATTTTGCGATATATTTTGATGATTCGAATCATTCATATTTTAGAATATATCGAGTAGAATATGCCTGTAAAAAATTAAATTAATTAAATATCGTTAACCCTTTCATCCACTCACAGTTGTATTCATTTTAATATTTTAGATTACAATTCTCATTTATTTTCAGTATTCGATTAACTTAATTTTTTACAGGCATGTTCTACTCAATATGTTTCCAAATGTAAACGGTTCAAATTATCAAAATGGGCCCCCAGATGATGCACAAATCCGGAACAACCTGTCAAATAAATAAACAAAATTTTGAACTTTAAAAGTGTTAGGTAGGTTCTGATTTGAGAAAGGAAAATAATATGGATACACAATTTTTACATAATTTAAGATTAAAATAATGTGCCCATGATATTCTTACCATCATAAATCATAATAATGCATATTTCAACTTCTCATAAATAGATAAAATAAGTCAAATCATTCTGTATGAATTTGTTGTGTTGAAATTTTATTTGAATAGCATACCCTTTGTAAAAAAAAAAAATCAAATAAAGACATAAAAAAAAAATGACTAATAATATATTGATGGAGAGAATTTTAGGTTGCGTTTGGTAAAATTTTCTAAATATGATTTGAGAGTATGAGTTGTATTTTGAATTCGTGAGTTTTAAAATTATGATTTGAGTGTAGAAAATTTGTTTGGTAAAAGTGTTTTGAATTGAATGGGAAATTTTTGATGTGACATATAATATTTGATACAAAAATTTACAACTCATAACCAAATATACAACTCAAAATTCTATTAAAGTACATAAATTTTTTTTTTAAATTCAGAAAATATTTTTTTCAAATATATAAAAATTAACATATGTCAATTGCAAAAAAAAAAAATTGCACTATTCCGGTCAATCGGCCGGACGACCGGTGGAACGACCGGTTAGGCCAAATTTCAAAAAAAAAAAATTGAAAATCGCGTCTCACAAAAAGTTTTCTGCAGAGTTTTCTAAATGTTGTGGAAATATAGTTTGAACATCCTATCCAAACATCATATTAGAATGTGGGGGTGGAATCATAGTTTGAAAATCGTTCCAAACACATATATTGTTACAAAAAAACCACACAAAAAAATATGTAAGACAAAAAATGAGAATTTTCATAGTAGTTGGGGTCCCTCAATATTTTCACAGAGAAAATTTGATTCAGAGAAATTTGTGCATGACTGTGAGAAATTTCAGTCTCGACAAAGAGAAATTTTGATTTTCATAGATTTTGAAATTTCTTTAGTATGATTACAGAGAAATTCCATTGAGAGACCTTAGTTAATAAAAAATAAAAATAAAAACATCTTTAACCTCTCCTACTACACAAAATTGGAGAGAGATGTTTAACTAATTTTTCCTTTAAAAAATGCACCCAAAATCAATGGACAGTGATATTTATAAAATTACCATCTTGATGGGTGCTTTGTTTTGGAATTAAATTTATTTTTCTCAAGCTAAATGGACTCAACCTAAATGGACTAAAATATTTTTAGCTTAAATAGCCACAAAAAATAGTAATAATAACAAAAATTGCTGAGACCAAATGGGGCATGGATTTCTATACTAAAAATTTGTGTTAAGTCATTAATTTTCTCTCTCTCTTTAAGATCTAAAGGATATGAAGAAAAGAAAGCCACTAAGTAGGGCAAGTGAAATCGAAATAGCGAAAGGGTAATCCTGGTATAATCTACTGAAGCTATCACAATTTAGTGAAGTTAAAACTCCCAACCTCACAAAAATATCCTCGTGTAAGACAATCAAAAAAATAGAAGAGCACGACACAATTTTCAAAAATTTCAAGAGACTTTCACTTGTTTTAGAATTTTTGATATTTTAGAATTATTTTTAACATTATCAAAAATTCTAAAACACTTTCCACCCAATCTCAATAAAAATTAGCACCCAAAGACATTAGTTAGCATTTGTTAATTAAAGGGACATTTAGATACATGTTCTAATTTATGAATTTATACTCCATTAAATTCTAACTAAAATTTTTTAAATCTTCAAATCTTAGTAAATTTTTAATAGTGCGGATTGCCTTTCAAATAATGATTATTCATCATTTATGATTATCTATAAAGGAATATGATGATTTGACATTTATTTTGATTTTCAAAACTTTAAAATATCAACTTTCAAATTGAAAAACTAAAAAAAAAAAATTATGTGCCAAAAAAAAATAATCAATGTGTTTAGTTTGAGTTTTCTGGATTGAAGTTTTTTGAAAATTGAGTTTTTTGGTTTTCGTATTCTTTTGTTTTTAGTGCATATTTTTAAAATTTTAAATATTTTTTTATTTTTTAGATGCACCTTAGTTAAATATATCTAAAAAGTAAAAAAATTGTGATAAAATATTTTAAAAAATTAATAAATACATAGAAATACAAAAAATGTACTGAATTCTTATATTTTTTTTTTTTGTATTTTTGGTATTTAGTGAATTTTTAAAAGATTTTTTTTACAATTTTTTTACTTTTTAGGTGTATTTATGTTATGTGTGTTTAAAAAGTAAAAAAATTACTTAAAATATTAAAAAAATTCAATAAAACAAAAAATAAGAAAAATAAGAAAGTAGAATTTTCTGAAAAGTGTTTTTTGAAAAATGAAAACAAGCAAGCTGATGCTTTTTTTTTTTGTGTAAAAATTGAAAAAACTGAATTATTTTTTTTGTGCCAAAATGAAAATTTTATGTCTAGAAAAGAGCATGATGTTAGAACATTGATGTGCAAAACTGAAAAAAAAAATTAAAAATGAAAAAACTGATGATGTTCTCAGTTTTAAAATTGGAAAAAACTGTTAATGTTCTCAATTTTATTGAATAGTTGAATCACACCAATAAGTAAAAGGGTAAAAACATTTAATCTCATACTCTATTTTTTTTATTATCAATTAGTGAAACAATTATCTGAAACATTACTATACAAAATTAGTAACGTTCTTAATTTTAAGAATTGAAAAAAAAAAAAACATGATAATATTCTCAATTTTACAAGAATAGTTGAAAAAAAAAACATGAATAGTTGAATCACACCAATAAGTAAAAGGGTAAAAACATTTAATCTCATACTCTATTTTTTTTATTATCAATTAGTGAAACAATTATCTGAAACATTACTATACAAAATTAGTAACGTTCTTAATTTTAAGAATTAAAAAAAAAAAACATGATAATATTCTCAATTTTACAAGAAAAATGTTTTATAAAATATATATATATATGTATTGGTATAGATTTCTTATCCAGAAAGACTTAGAATTTTTGAGGTAAATGTTTTTGTTTAAAATAAAAATATCTTCATGTGTGAAAAATTTATACAATACTTCTATTTATATTGCATTACTACCGATATGGATTTAAATTTTTTTTTGGATGCTCATGTCAAAAGTTCAAAATTAAATCTTTTGTGTTCAAAGATCTAGGTACTGAAACATTATGGGTGTGTTTGATTGGACGAACTGGATAATAGGGGGATTAGAATCCATCGGACTTGAGTCCTGGGACCGTGAATCCCCCGGACTATTTGGCTGGATTGGATATGTATCCTGTGTTTGTTTTTTCATGGGATTAGATGTCTGGAAATAATTATTTTTAGTGAATCCAACGTTTGGTTGAACGGACTGGATAGAATAAATGAACAAAAAACTATTTTACCATTTTTCAATTGTTTACTAAGTAATAGCAATATTAAACATATCTTTAATATTTTAATTATTTTTAGCTAGATTAAATAAAAATTTATTTTATTTTATTTTTTACACAATTAAATAAATTTATTTTTTTAAAAAAATAAATAAATAAATAAAATATCAATAAAAAAATATATTATTTTTTTAATTAAAATTTTAAATAAATTTGTTTTTAAAAATAATAATAATCAAACAATGAAATTAAATAAAACATCTATTAAATTTAAATAATGAAATTAAATAAAATATAAAAAAAATTTAAAATAAAACATCAATAAAATATCTATAAAAAAATTATTTTAAAAAATTAAATAAATAAAACATCAATAAAAAGTTAAATAAAATTATTTTATTTTTAAATTGAGACATTTAAATTTTATTGAATTTTATTAAATATAATACATAATTAAATAGTAGAGGGTCAAAATGGTCATTTTGACCACCTAATTCCAACAGTGGATAGTCCCCCAAAAATTATCCCATACCCCCCCCTAGGACACAATAGTCCCCCATATGGGAGATAAGGAGTCCGGCCGGACATGGAGTCCGGCGAACTAAAAAAAAATCAAACGGCGGATAAGGAACACTATTTGGATTACAATCCAAATAGTGGATAGTCCCCCCCCCCCTAATCCGGCGAATCAAACACGCCCTATGTCTATAAAGACAAGATTTTATTAAATGACCAAATTGCTCTCGTATATATATATATTATATAACACCCGATTATTTTCAAATAGGAGTGTAAAAATGGCCCGTGACCCATGGCGCGGCCCGAAACCCGCCCGCAGCACGAGATGGGTCGGGCCCGTTTGGGCCCGGGTCCTAGCCCAGCCTGAACCCCTGGACCTGGACCATCATTTTGAAGTTCGACTTGTGGCCCAGCCAATTGGCCCATTTAAGCCCCACTCAAGGATTGGCCCGAAACCCAATGTCTTTTTTAGTAGAAAATAATAAAATTTTGGTAAAAAATTTTTTAAAAAATATAAAAAAATGGTCAGGCCAACCTGAGGCCCAACGCATCGACCATCTCCAGGCCCAAATTTAAATTGATTGAGTAATTGTAAAAATAATGGAAGATCTGAAGGATGTGCTCTCTCCGTATCTCTCTCTCCTTCATTCAAGATCTGAGGATTTCATACCATGAGTTAAAAAATTCTGTTTATTTTTTTAATTTTTTTTTTTTTATGTTGTTAATGATGATGATAAACAGGTAGGATTTGGTAATGATGTTTTTGTTATTGCTATTGTTGATGATTGCAACAAATAAAAAAAATTAAGACACAGATTTTAAATAGATAATGTTTCAACAAATAAAAACAAAGAGAAACGCATAATTTGAACCAATAGAGAGAGAAACCACAGAATTTGAACAGATAGGTAAAAAATTGAACAAATAAGGAAAAAAATGAACAGATAGATAAAAATTTGAACAAAAAATTCAACAATAGATAAAAAAAAAATTGAACAAATGGATATAAATTTGAATATATAGTCAACAAAAGTCAATAGATAAATTAAGGAACAAAATTGAAAACAAAATGTCTTTCAAAGCAAATAAAAAGGCTTCTAACCAAACTATTTCACAAATGATGGACCTCTCACTAATATAAAATAGGGATTTTTACTGGTCGGTCCTACTTTTTATAGTTATTTCCCTCTTAGTTCTGAAGATTGATCTTATGCACCAATAAGTCCTAGAGCTTTATTTTTTGTACCGTTTTACCCCTGTTTTGTTTTCTCTTATTTTTGCCGCGTTTTCTGTTTGCTTTTTGCCATCAAAATACCATGATGTGAGTTTGGGTTTGGGTTTTCAGTCTACATCTCTCTCTTTCTCTAGAAAATACCACCACCGTTGCCATAGCCATGGCCATCCACCCACCACCATCCCCACTACTACCACCGTCGTTTGTTACTGACCACCACCACCTTCGCTGGCCACTACCACCACTATTATTCACCGACCATCTCCACTGTCGCCGATCTATACTTCACTAGCTTCGATTCACTGCCACTATTTACCAACCACCTTTGCTATCGCCAATTTACACTATGTCATCGTCGATCTATACTTCGTTCTAGATCTACATTAATCTAGTCCTTTCTACTGTGAAATCAACTTCAAACAACTACAAGCAACATTGATTCTCCAAATCTCATATCTCTCTCTCTCTCTCTCTCTCTCTTTATTTCTCTCAAACCAAATCTGTTGCAAACAAGGGTTTAATATATCAGTGATAAATTTATCATTGATGTATGTCTTTGAATCTTGGGTTGATTTGTTACGATGATTATGAGATTTTCTTTTTGTAATTTTTTAACAAACAATCAATGAGAAATTTATCAATGAATGTGTCTATCAGTGATAAATTTATCATTGAATATGTTTTCAAATTTTTGTGTTGATTTGTGACAATGATGACAAGATTTTCTTTTTATAATTTTTTAACAAACAGTCAGTGATAAATTTATCACTAAATATGTTTTTGAATCTTTGTGTTGATTTGTGATGATAATGACGAGATTTTCTTTTTATAATTTTTTAACAAACAGTCAATGGGAAATTTGTCAGTGAATATGTCTATCAGTGATTAAATTTAACATTGAATATGTCTTTGAATCTTGTGTTGATGTGACAATGATAACGAGATTTTCTTTTTGTAATTTTTTAACAAATAGTCGATGTTAAATTTATTATTGAATATGTCTTTGAATCTTGTGTTGATTAGTGATGATGATGATGAGATTTTGTAATTTTTAACAAGTAAACAGTGGTTAAATTTATCACTGAATGTGTCAATCATAATTTTTTTTACTAAATTTGTCTTTGATTCTTTGTGTTAATCTACGAATGGGAAGAATTATTTTCTGGTATGAATTCCTCGTCTCTTTCCTTCATTTTCTTCATCTTTATTCTTCTCTTTTTCTCTTGTTGCCACCTTGTTTGAGGAGGTACATACGATATTGACATGGTGGAGATAGAAAATGGCCACACAAAAAAATATTGTCAAAGTTCGAAGGTAGTTGCTGTAGGTCAATAATGACCGTTGGTAGTCAAAGATGAAGGCCAAAGGAGTCATCGGAGGTTAATGATGGTTGCTGACAATCAGAAGTGGTCTTTGGTGACGGTTAAGAGAGAGAGATTCAAACAGTTGTGACAAAGAGAGAGAGAGTAGAACGGTTGAGTGATTTCTTTGTTTGAACTGAATGTTAAGGGTCAAATGGAAAGATGTAATAAATCTTTTTGAGTCAGGACACCTTATACTTTCTTTAGAGTAGATTGATCACCAATATTTTTCTTTTTCAATTGGCTGCTACAGAATGCGTTCCAAAATAAATAAATAAATAAATAAATAAAATTAGGCTGCTAGAATGTGAAACGGAATAGAGGAAATATGCAATATGAAACAAATGGAAGGGCAAAGTCCAACACGAGATTACTTGCCCAAAAAAGTCCAACAGGAGATGTATGAGGGCATGTCTATGCCCATCTGAAGTCAATTGATTGAACTCGAATTAGGCTTGGGTTCCCCAAAATTTAATGAGAAAATTATAAATATTTAAAATATAAATTATTTTTTATGATTTAAAAAATTATAAATATTTGTTAGTATTTTTTATTTAACAGAATTAATTAAAAAAATAAAATTCATAATTATTTTCCTATACAATAATAAAATTACCTAAATTCTTAATTAAAATATATTTCTAACATCATTAAAAATTGTTAATTAACTTGATAATTTATTAACAAAATAGGTGATTTATTATAAAATTAGAAACCTCGGGAGTAGAATGTAATTTTTAAAACTACAGAGAGTAATTTATATTTTAATCAAATCTCAAGAGGTGTATTTATAATTTACTCAAATTTAATTAGCAGGGAGGTTTAGATAGGATATCCCTAAGACAAGGCTTCAGAAAATATAAAATTTTTGGGGAAATTATAAATAAATATGAAAAACTTAGGATTTAACCTTTGTAACAAAAAATAAATTTTGAATTTTTTATTTTATCAATTTAAATAATAATCTTTTTATTTATTTTCAATCTAAACTACCAGTTTATTTTTTATAAGTAAAATTAATGGGGAAAAAATATTTTAGTCATTAAACTCAATGAAAAAAGATATTTTAGACATTTTATAGACACTTACATTGAGTTTAATGGCCAAAATATAATTTTCTGTTGGTTTTATTTAACAGAAATAAATAAATGATTTAAATTGAAAATAAATCAAAAAATTATGATTTAAATTCACAAAATTAAAAATTAAAAATTTATTTAATTATAAAAGTCAAACTTTAATTTTTTTTATAATTTCTCCAAGAATTATGGTTAAACAGAAGATCCATCACCCCGAGAATATGCCCAAGTTCAACGAAACCCTCCACTTGGCTCTTATTTTCTTCTGTCAAGAAATTTATTATAGTAGTTATTTAAAAATTTTACTATGAAATATACCCTTATTTGAAATTATGATGAAAACACAAGTAAAAAGGCAATATCTGATACTAAAAAAAGTTTCTATGCATGTTGTATGACATGCTATTCATTTAATGTAAAAAAAAAATTAATTGTAGTGTAATTAATTCAAAGTACATTAAATAAAAATATATGACATTAATTACTAGTTACCGGACATTAGTTAGCAGGACTCTATGTTATGTTTACTATCTTTTTTATACCATATTTAAAGGTTGATTGGGGTGTTTTAAATAAGTGTACTTTTTGACTTTTTAGATTAAAAAATAGAGAAAAAAAATATGGTTGTTTGGGATAACCTTTTGTTTTTTTACGAAAAATGTGTATTAAAATATTGTATAAAATAATAAAATTACGTTTTTATCCCTATGTTCTAGAATCATCAGTGAGAGTGCGGTAAATGGACCGTACGGAATTATTGAAATGGTGAGAAGAATCTGAACCATATACATATATAGCATAAAGGTTTATGGGTATTGTTGGGCCCGTGGGGATCTACCACGGGTCCTATTTCGATAATCCAAACTATTCAATGTGTAAAACTCATTGAGTACTATATATCTGTTAAAAATCACTTTGATCGGATATCGATAGGTATGTGATCAAAACAGTTTTGTATGAGAAAAATGGACGGTGAAAAATAAACGACTGGAAAAAATCTAATTTAATCACATAACTATTCATATCCGATCAATGTGATTTTTTTCAAGCATATAATACTGGATAAGTTCTACACATTGAATGGTTCGGATTATCGAAACGGGATCCGTGGTGGCCCCTATGGGCTCAACAGTACCCTCCAACTTAATGAATATATATATCTTTTTTTTTTGTACCATCATTGCGTAAATTTCCCATCACTTCAGTACCATCACTATATAGTTTTTTGGATTGTATTAATATTATAGAAATTAATTTTTTTATATTTTTAATTTGTAAATAGTGATAACTTTTTAACTTTTTGAGTAATTTTTTAACTTTTTGACTTTTTCTCAACATGCCAAACCGGCCCTTAGAATACCATCTAGGTGGCACAACCACAATCACTCTCACATTTCATTTATAATTACAATAACAATTACATTAGTAAACCATTACATTAGAAATTAAACATTTAGTTTAAGAAAGATTAGGTGAGTGTGGACATTAGGATCTTGTACTCAAATGTTTAGCTCAGTCAAGAAAGCAAATAAAAACTAACTCCAAAAAAAAATTATAAAAAAAAGAAGAAGAAGAAGAAGAAGAAGAAGAAGAAGAAGAAGAAGAAGAAAGGATACATGAACCAGCCCATTTCATGTATTAATCTGCCTTTATGTGGATACCTGAACTAAGCCCATTTCTTGGAGTGATTGGGTCCCTCACTTTATGGTTGAAATTTTTGAATGTTTCTTTGTTCATTGTAATCATTGAAAAGATAAAAACCTAATAAAAATTAATGATTAATTTTTTCCTTCATTGAACAAGGAACAACCCGTCAAATAAATAAATAAATAAAATTTTGAACTTCAAAGCGTTAGGTAGGTTCTGATTTGTGAAAGGAAAATAATATGGATACACGATTTTTGTACATTATTTAAGATTAAAATAATTTGACAATGATATTTTTATAATTATAAATCATATTAATGTATATTTCAACTTCTCATAAATAAATAAAATGAGGCAAATAATTTTGTATGAATTTTATGTGTACAAATTTTATTTGAATGGCATTACCCTTTGTTAAAAATCAAATAAAGACATAAAAAAATATGACTAATAATATATTGATGGCATCAAAACCGAACTGGGGAGAATTTTAGGTAGCGTTTGGTAGAGCTTTGTAAATGTGATTTGAGAGTATGAGTTGTATTTTGAGTTTGTGTGTTGTAAAATTATGATTTGAGTGTTGAAAATTTGTTTGGTAAAGAGTTTTGAAAATAGTTTTGGAAAAGAGGTTTGATTTGAGTGGGGAATTGTTGATGTGACATTTGATATGTGATACAAAAATTTACAACTCGTAACTAAACATACAATTCAAAAATTTTTTAAAGCACATAAAAAATTTAAAAATTTTCAGAAAATATTTTTTTATTATATAAGTCAATTGTAAAAAAAAAAACAAATTTCGAGTGTACAGTGGAGGACATCCTAGTGGATGTCCCCATGGACATCCGGGCGGAAGACAACTTCTTCTCATACAAAGACCAACAACGGCTGCAAAGCACTGCAAAGCACAGAGCTCTCTGCAGAGAGCTTGAAAACTGATTTGAGAATGATAACCAAACATCATACTGGAAAACATGGGTAGAAAATTGATTCAAAAGCATAACCAAACAGAGCCTTATTGTTACCAAAAAAAAAAAAATTGTAATACTAAAAATGCACTCAAAATCATTGATGATATTTATAAAATTAAGTACCATCTTGATGGGTGCTTTGTTTTGGAATTAAATTTATTTTTCTCAAGCTAAATGAACTAATATATTTTTAGCTTAAATACGCACAAAAAATAGTAATAATAACAAAAATTTCTGAAACCAAATGGGGCATGAATTTCTATATTAAAATTTTGTTTGTATAATATATATAATTATTATCATAACATTTACGAATTTTATATACCCCATTGGTGGTACACACTCTTACAGAGGTTTTCCTATTCAGTGATATTTTGAAAAGTTGGTAAAAAGTTAATTTTTTATATTTTTTTAGTCTATTATTTCTTTTTGTGGATAAAAAATGTAAGAGGTGATGTGACTCAAAATGGGTAAAAAGCTAGCTCTTTTTTTTTCCCTTTGGAAAATACATTTTTTTACTCTTTTTATTTTTGGACTTATTTTTCGCTTTTAATGAACTTTTTTTTAAAAAATTCAAAAAAGCTAGTTTTTAGATTTAGCTCGACAAAACAAATCGGAAATTTTTTTTTTTTTAAATAAAAAAAAAAGTCAAAATAAATAATATTTTTTTACTTTTTTTCTTCTTTAGTATTTTTTTTTAATTTTTCATAAAAATATAATTTTTAAATTTGTCTCGACAAGACGGATCGAAAAAGGTTAAAAAATTGGACTTAATTTTTAAAAGTAAATTATTAAATTAAAGATAAAAAAAAAAAGTGAGTTTTTTTTTTTGGAGGTCAAAGTGGGCCATGGACTAGTGATGTCACTAAGGTAATTGACACGAAAGTTGTTCGAGGCCTCTGCGAATACCTGTCACGTGTCACATATCAATTATCAAATATAGGCCAAGTTTAGCATCCTCCAAAAAATTCAAAAAGTCAAAAAGTCACTATCCTATTTAAGTCACATCATCTTATTTAAGTCACATCACCTCTTTAACACATCACTTCAAACCCAACCCAAATCCAACCCATATTTCATAAAAAGTCAAAAAGTGAACTTATTTAGTATTCCCAAACTTGGCCATAATATGTTTCTCAACTTACAGCATAAAATCATAGTTGCCTACCTCCACTAATCACGATCTCCATTGGTACTACTTGGGCCTGTCTCGAAGCCAACACTTTTTTGCTCTTTTTTTTTTTAATTATTTTTTTATTGAATTTTTGTTGTATTTTTTTTATTTTAATTTACCTTCTGTTTTGTCTATCTAGTTGAATAGAACTCAAAAAATAATTTTTAAATAAAAATAGAATAAAAAAAAAAATTATAGGTCCATCTTTGTTACCAACCAATATAAAATTACACATTGGGGATAAACTAATCGAAGAAAAGAACATTAACTGACATGCAAAACACATCGAACTTTTGAAATTAATTTATGATTTTCATATTAAAACAAATCTAAGATTATCATTATGAAGTGTAAAAGTATGTTTAAAAGTATAAATGTTTATGATTTAAATTTTTTTAATATGATATATAATATTTTTCAAATTTGTAATGTTGCGATGGGCCTCTCCGCACAGAGCACAGATTCTCCCCTTCCACTCCCTCCTTGCAGGGTTTTCGGGTCTCCTTTTAGGCCCAATTTTAATAATTCAAATCGTTCATATTTTAAGATTTATTCAGTATATCATATCTGTAAAAAATTAAGTTGATCGGATATCAGAAAGCATGTATTTGGAAAACTGTTTATTAAATTCTTTAAAAAAATAGTTTTTAGTTCGATTTTTTGGAACACATGCTTTCTGATATCCGATCAACTTGATTTTTTACAGGTATGATATTCTGAATAAATTTTAAAACATGAGCGATTCGAATTATCAAAATTAAACCTAAAAATGAGCTCGAAAACCCTACGAAAAGAAGGAAAATGCCTCGTAGCTCAAATTTTGTGGCTCAAAAGTGACTCAAATGGCCAAAACGACGTCGTTTTGGCCATTTGTATGTTGTTCTGTACTCAAAACGACGTCGTTTTGGCCATTTGAGCCACTTTTGAGCCATAAAATTTGAGCTACGTAGCATTATCGCGAAAAGAAATGCAAGAAAAAAGTACAAGGAGAGGATCCCAATTCCTCCGCACAATCTAGATCCATTATTGTTTCCATACCCATCATCTTCTTTCTTTTCTTTTTCCTTTTGTGTGCTCATTATGGTTTGCCATTATTGGACATGACTACGTTTCGTACATTGTACTCGTCAAGATTTTAAGATTCATTGCACATCTACTACTTGTCAAGGTTTTAAGGTCCTAATCTATTACAAAAATGTCATAAACCAACCCTTTAATACAAACTCATAATTTATTACGGATGTATTTATCTACTAAAGATTAAATTGATAAAGTGTGAAATTCATACATAAATAAAATAAATTTTAATTATTAATTTTTTTTTTGAATAAATTTTAAATTTTTAAGTCTAAATTTGTAGTGTTGTTAAATCTATTAAAATGAATTTAAATTCTTTTCCATTACATTTTTTTTTTTAATTTCATCATAATCGTTGATTTGGTATTATTTACAAATTAACTTATTTTACTTTTTTGCTCAAAAAAGTTAATTGGTGATGTTTAGTTTTAATTTTAAATTACAATTTATTTGAAATTTTCAACTTACATGATTATAAAAAATATAAAAAAAAGAAGTGAGACTTTTTTAAGTTATAATTTATAATTTCTTTTAGGATAAATTACGAATACACCCTCTGAGATTTGCTTAAATTACAGATTATTCTCTGTGGTTTGAAAAATTACAAATATCCCCCTTGTTAGGATTTTTTATTTAACAGAATTAACTAAAAAAATTATCTAATTGATCTCCTATACATGAATAAAATTATCTAAATTATTAATTGAAACATATTTTTAACATCATCAAAAACTGTTAATTGACTTGATGATTTATTAATAAAATAAGCGATTTGTTATGAAATTAAAAATTTCAGAGGTGAAATGTAATTTCCAAAATCATAGGGTGTAATTTGTATTTTAATCAAATCTCAGAGTGTATTTATAATTTATCCTTTCTTTTAACTTATTTGAAATGGTATATGTATGGAGAAAAAAAGTCTCATCTTTTTTTTTCTTAGTAAACTATGTGATAATTTATTTAATTAAACGTATTCAACTTTTTTTTTTCTCTTATAGATTATCAAAAATTACACTAAATAAATTTATAAATTATTATAATTATTTTAAATTAATAATCTAAAATAATAATAAATTCTAACTTATAAAGCATAAGGTTGGTATTTATGCAAGTGAATTCTTAAGTAGAATATAAATGTGATATTATGTCACCATGATACGTTGTAGCATCATTTAAATCTAAGAATGAAACATTATATGGGCATGGTGAGACAAATATTATATTTATGCCAAATTTACATTTACATATATATTACATTATGTTTTATTTAGTTATGTGACGTTATTTACAATGACCAATCTACTTATGACACGTTACCAAAAAAATTTAAAAAACAAAAAATTTTAAAAATTTAAAAAACTTAAAAAATTTGAAGAGTTAATATTCAGAAATGATAACAGTGTATATCAGCGCTGAAAAAAAACAAAACAAAACAAAACAAAAAACAAAAAATAAATTCAGTAAATCTCACGTGATTGTCAACAGATTAATCCATGGTTGTTTAAAATAAATAAATAAAAAATGACATATAATGACATTATTTTTGAAGTGATTCGTATTATATTAATTTTAAATTTACCCTATATACCTCACTTTTCAACTAATTTTCATGTTAGAAAATGATATATAAGCATTTTCTAAAATTTTGGATGTTAGAACTGCATGCTCATTGGAGTATTTTTCTATTATATAATGCAAATGGCTGAATTGGTGTACACTTTCTATCACATAATTTTTTTTAGAGATTTGGTGATAGATCCTTCACTATCTAATTTATCTTTCAAAAGGATAATAATTATATAAGTACTTTCAAAAATCCCATAATATTTTAAAACTTGTTTCTTTTACTATATTATCCTCATATCTATCAGCTCTCTTATTAAGCCATCTTCACAGTGTATTTCAGAGTAAAATTTTACTTTGAACCACAGTAAACTTTACTCTGAATCAGAGTAAAGTTTACTATGATTTAAAGTAAAATTTTATATTATTAAGCAAATCAACATATTTTTAATCAAAATAAAATTTCAGAGCAAAGTTTTACTTTGAATCATAGTAAACTTTACTCTGATTCAGAGTAAAATTTTACTCTGAATCAGAGTAAAGTTTACTATAATTCAAAGTAAAATTTTATATTGTTAAACAAATCAACATGTTTTTAACCAAAGTAAAATTTCAGAGTAAAATTTTACTCTGAATCATAGTAAACTTTACTCTGATTTAGAGTAAAAACTCTGAAGAGTAAAATTTACTATAATTCAAAGTAAAATTTTATATTTTTTAAGCAATCAATATGCTTTTAACTAGAGTAAAATTTTACTCTGATTCAGAGTAAACTTTACTCTATTTCAGAGTAAAATTTCTGTGTGAAATTCTTATTAGAGAGATTCTTATTAGAGAGAGAGAATGAGAGGGAAATTGAATAGATCATCCATTGAACAAGCTGAGTATGAACAGATCAATTCAAAAACCAGTAAAAACACAAATCTATATTACAAAGATATATAACCACAAAACACACAGATCAAAAACTAAACAAAAACATTCAAATATCAACATAATCATAATTTAACTGAGGTGGCCATTTCAGAGAACACATCCAAATATCTCTCTATCTTTTGATTTCAAAGAATACATGTGTTCAACAACACTCATACACACAAATATATATATATATACATATATTCAAACTCAGATCTGTGTTTAAAAAAAATATGTATAACCAAACAATTTCACCAAACATGCCTTTGTCGCCTTCTAGAAGGGATAGAGGGAGGAAAGAGAAAGAGAGAGAGAATTGATTTGTAACTTTGCAGGAGATGATTTTGAGCAATCATTCAATGACTTTTCGATCGACGAGGCTATCATCAACGACAAGAACATGAACTTTATGAGAATCGGAAGGCGATACGTCATTGTCATCGAAGCTTTCTCCGATCATCTCCGACGATCTCTTTCGCCACGAAACAGCACCGGTTCTGATCATCTCTCTAATCCAAATCTCTTAACCTTTACCAAAAAAAAATTGATTGCAAATTGATCGAAAATCTAACACTCCCTGATTATATATGCAGAAGCTGTCTGTGGATTTAGAAAAGAAGAGAGTGGGGGAGAGAGTGGGAAGAATTAGTTGAGGGCATAATAGTCATATAAAATATTTAAATAATAAATTTGTCCTTTATGCAAGACTTTATAGTGGGTGTTTGGGAAGTGGGTTTTTATGTAGTTTTTTTAGTTGTAGGATATTATTGGATAAAAAAATTTTGGTGTTTGGAAAGATAGTTGGGTTTTTTTGTGGTTGAATGTAATATTTGTGAGAGAAAAAGTGAAATGATTATGAGGTTGGATGTGATATTTTGTTTGGATGTGTTTTTTTTTTTTTGTTTTGAAAAAACTTTGTCTTTTAGTGGAAAAAATCAAAAAAATCCCAACAAAAAATCTTCCCAAACACCACCTTATGAGGGGGTTTAGAAAGTATAATTGTTTTCTTAATCCTTTTAACAATGAAAAGAAGGTAAATAAAGTTTATAGCTAAATTTCCCTAATTTTTCCCCCGCCTCAAATTACCCTTCTTTACTAACAATTTTTACTTTTCTATAACTATCGATTCAATCTGCAGCTATCAATTTCAAACCATATGAAGCATCCCTATGTGGGTTTGCACAACATCTAATTATAAATATATATGTATAGAAAAATATTTTATTAAGATTTCTACCAAATGTCTTACATGAGTGTGTGACCCACATAAGACTTATATGATGTGAGTCTCATACACATGTGAGACATTTGATAGAAATATTGATAAAATATTTAGGATCCCTAACATATGTATATATGTATACACTATTAAATTGTTAATTATCAATTCATCAAAAAAAATTAAGTTGTAACATTATTATCTATATTCTCAATAAGCCTCTTTACGTGTGGTCAAGCTAAAATATATTATTTATTTTGAAACCATATTAAAAGTTAATTAGCAATTCATCATAAAAATTTAATCTGTTAGAGTTACAAGAAAAATCATATTATTTATATTATCAATTCATACAAACTCAATTATTGATGTATTATCTCATGTTTATACTTTGATCTTCATCAATAAAATTCTTTTTTTGCTAATAAAAAAAAAATCATACAAACTCAACCATATAGAAAAGCGTAACAGATTACATTTACTTATCAGAACATAAATACACAAATCAATAATGCTACAATAAACACATTGTTATATCATATTTAATTTACAAAGTGAGAGTCATTAAGACCCAATACAAATACAATTATGATAGCATTATTGGTAGAAACTAATATACCAAATACTGATCAACCTATAACATGATGAAATATGATAGTATTAAGGGGTATTGGATCATGCAGAGGCAACATCATCACCAAGAGGACTCATCTTCTTCTTCTTTCTTCTTGTTATCATTGTTCTTCTCTACATCATCACCAACAACAGGACTTATCTTCTTCTTCTTCTTCTGATCATTGGTGTTCTTCTTAATGCAGGAAACTGCAGTTTTGAACATTATCTCCTTCACCGTCGTCTTTGGTGCCGGAATCACAGTAGCTGGTCCTTTCTTAGCTCCAGAAACCTCTCCAATCTTGCACTTTCCATTGTCTGCCATCTCTCTCTCTCTCTCTCTTTCTCTCTGAATCGTGTGCTGTGTTGTGTTGTGTTGCTTCTCCAGAGGGAAACATGGGCATATATATATTTATAGACTGGAAACTCATATATTGTTTGTTTACTTTCCTTTGGCAAGACAATGACATGACTCTGAAGTGTGAACCCAACGTTCAAAGAACCAAAGAGGGGTGCATGTGTAAGGGTATATGCAGGGGGAAGCGAAGGGGGTCAGGGGTTCAAAGACGGCTCAACCATTATGCGGAGGCAGTCTAAAGTTTAAAAAAAAAGGGCAAATTACATATACCTCCCTCGAGGTTGAGCTAAATTATAGATATTCCCTTGAGATTTTGAAAATTACAAATACCCCTGAGATTTATATTTTCATAACAAATTGTCCCCTGAGATTTATATTTTCATAACAATTTACCCCCTAATTTGTTATGCAAATAGTGCCTTCAGGAGGGTATCTGTAATTTCTCAAACCTCAGGGGGTATCTGTAATTTTGCTAAACCTTGAGGGGTATATGTAATTTGCCCTAAAAAAAATGCTTACAAATTTGAGAAAATTACAAATCAATTGTACTTTTTTTTAAATAATTATATACTTATGAAAAAATTTATAATCTTAATAATTAAAGTTTGTAAAGTTTATCATTAATTAATTTTTTTTTTCCCCAAACATACACTAATTTGTTATTTCCCCTAAAAAATTCTTATTGTTGAAGACCAAATGTTTGAAAGATTCAGTAAGATAAGTTTTTGTTTTGACGTGTAGTTTAACAATAGTGTTAGGAACACAGAAGGTTCAAAGCATAGAATTCACAAATGTGAGATTAAAAATATTCTCATATGCAGTTGTGAACGTGCTTGCATTTATAGATACGACTATATGTGTTATAGTGCGTTTAGTGTTTGAAACTTTTTGTGTTAGTAACTTTTTCTTAATTTATGCCTTGTTTGGTAAAATTTTTAGTTAAAAAGTTACTATAACTTATCAAATCATCATCTCTAATTTTTTTATATGTTTATTTATAAAAACTCATAATACCACTAAAAAAGTCAATTATCAAATTAAGGACAAATTTGAGAACTAGTTAAAATAGTAAAAAAGTTACTGGGAAAAAAATCAACTATTCTTTCTATTTTTCTGTATATTTTTTTTTATTAGAAGTCAAAAAACTAACTAAGGGTTATTTTGGAAAGTGGATTGGCTTTTTGACTTTTTTAACCTGGGGCTAAAAAGTCTCATTTAGAAATAACTTTTTGATTTTTTTGACTTTTTGTAAAAGAAATAATAGAATGATTATGGATTAGATATAATGATTATAGATAAGTATTTTGTCTTATTAATTTTTGTAGTTCATTTTATCTTTTTATGATTTTTTAACCCCAACATGAATGCCAAATTAGGGCTTTTAGTTCTCTAAACAATCCTACGCCCTTAATATCTCAAACAATCTTGGACCATGACCCAATTGTGTCGGTATGTGAATATGTGTCGTCGTGGAGAGAGGAAAAATTATTTCATGGCTAAGAAGCACGGATACGGATACGGAATACGGGATACGGATACGATACAGATACAGCAATACGACAAAATTTGAAAAAGTAGGATACGTATACGGCGGAGATACGTTTATAAAAAATATTTTTTTCGCAATTTTTAGTAATGTAGCATACACAAAAATAAAACTTCAACAATTTTCAGTAATGTAACATACATAAAATAAAATTTCAACAATTTTTAGTAATGTAGCATACATAAAAATAAAACTTAAAGCAAAAGACAACTTCATAAAAAAAGAAAGATTCCTATGAACTAAGAGTCTTCAACGTCAATAAAAAAAGAAAAATTTATGGTAAACAAATAAAACAAAACATTAATGTAGCATCACCCATAACAACCATAATGCATCACCCATAACAAAAAATTCATCAATTCAATTAAATTTCAACAATATAGCATCACCCATAACAACCATAATGCAATTCAATCCCATAATTTGAATAATTCAAATTAAGGGGGAAAAAATTTACAAAGTTCATTTATTTATCAATAAGTTTATTTATTTATTTATTAATAATTTTTTTTTACCTTATTTGATTTATTAATAAGTTTACAAAGTTTATAATTTTATAAGTTTACAAAGTTTATTTTTAATAAGTTTATTTATTTATTTGTTTTATCAGATTCAAGTGATAGTATTGAATAATGTCAACGAAGTTTTTTTTTTTTTTTTAATATCTTATTTGATTTATTTTATTTTATTTACAGAGTATATACATACAAATTTTTTTTTAAAAATAATAATAATAAAAATAAATATGCAAAACAACAGAGACGACATAGATAAGGGAAAGGGAGAGGGAGAGAGAGATCGACCAAGAGGGGGGGAGATGAGATCGCTATCTGTCCGAGACACAGACAGATCGAGCGAGAGGGAGAGGGAGAGAGAGAGAGTTCGTGAGATCGAGTGAGAGGCAGACAGAGGGAGCGAAAGGGAGAGAGAGAGGGACGAACCTGATCGACGACCGTGGAACTCCTGTTCGTGAACCTGATCGACGACCGTCGAACTGCTGTTCGAGACGAGAGACAAGAGACGACGAACTCCTCCTCCTCCTCCTTCGCGGCTGCTGTTCGACCAAGGTTTGGTTGATTATTATTTTTTTTTTTTTTGTGTTTTATTTTATCTGATTTTCATATTTTACATTTTTATCCCATTTTAAGTTTTTTAAATTAATTTTTTGCCCCGCCGTATTCATACCGTATCCTCGCGTATCCTAGATGTATCCGAAATTCAAAAATTAAAAAAAAAAATTGGATACTTCATTTCCCGTATCTTATATGTATCCCGCCGTATTGGGTGCGTATCTGTATCCGATACGTATCCGATACGCGTACGAGAGCCATTTCGGAGTATCCGTGCTTCATAATTTCATGGCCTATGCGGCATTGCTTCAAATTAATCCAAGACATTCATTTGTGTGCATACAAATGAACAAATGAATAGCTTAAATTAATTTAGAATATTGCCACGTCAATGCCTTTAGAACAATGAACAAATGCTCAGGGAGAAGGGATCAGTGGACTGTGACCCCCATGTGGGTGTGTGACCCCTATGTGGGGTTTGTGAGTGGAGAAGTAATTCGTTGACCCTACATATAATTATGTAGTGTGCTCTGATTAATTGAAAAGGTGGAGTTTATAATTTTATATTACTGATTGAGAATTATGAGAAGATATAAAATTTATAATTGACTTAAAATATGATCATGTAATGTTGTAAATTAATAAATAATTTTTTTTTTGTGTGTAGGTGCTGGGGCAGAGGGAGGACGCGAGGTTCAGTGATCGTGACCTCGGAAAAGTTTTAGAAACGTAGTCATATGCATGCCTATTGTCCTATTTGGTGTACAATTTGAAAACAGTTGTGATTAGTGCCCCGAAATTGGGGCACTAATGTCCCGAATTTCTATATAAGGTTAAAAAAAAAAAGAAGAAATAGTTACCCAAACTAGGAATTAGGGGCATTAGGGGCACAATTTTTAGTGCTACAAATCATTTTTGATTTGCAAATTCATAGCGGAGTTTTTTTTACTAGTTTTTCTTATAATTTATGAGTTAGGAATTGCTTACAAAATTGAAAAAAAAAAAAATTAATTATATAAAAGTTGAAAAATGAATGTTTTAACTTATATTTTAAAGGAATTAGATTTTGTCCAGTTCGCTTTATGGAGTGGATAATACTGTTTGGGTGTGTGAGACTCATTATGAATCTCACATTAATTATTTGAACCATTTATTTTTTATATCAAAATATACGTCATTTATAAAAATAAAAAAAAAATTAAGTCGATTCAATAATTATAATTGGATTATTTTATTGCATTAGTCTCTCAAAAAATAAATAGCCTACTTTTCAAATAATATTTATCATTTATTTTTTTTTAAAAATAAATGTTATAAACTAACATACTTACGATTATCGAATCGATTTGATTATTTAGATGAATGATTTATACATTGTGATTTAAAAAATAAATGATTTGAATTATCGAGATGGATTCCATGGTAGAGCCCACAAACCCAAACAGAACAGTCCAATCCACAATGTTGATCGGAGAGAATCTGGTTTCTTAATATCAACTTTCAATTTAAAAAAAGAAAAGAAAAGAAAGACTGCACCAAACTGTACCAAAAAACTGCACCAACTTTTAATTTAAACCCTATATATGGGTAATGCTTGGTAAAAAAATAAAATAAATAATTAGTTGCTATCTCAAAAATATTTAAAAGTGTAATTAAAAATTCAATAATTCACTTGTAGCAATATGTCCAATGAACATCTTGATCTTTTATTATTCACACTTGGGAGGCTAATTTCACACTTAAAATCTCCCATGAATAATTTCTCTGGTTGATTATTTCAAGAATCTCTTTCATTATTCACCTACTGTGGACTTGGCCCATTCACTACAGGAAATGACAGTTTTGGCCATCAAAATATTTGTCGCCAAAAGTCTTATTTTTGGTCACCAAATCTAATTAGTAACTAAATTTTTTTGTCGCCAAATTCGTCGCCTATACCCTGTCAGCGGTAGTATTGGCGACTAAACAATTTTTGGTCGCTGAAAGCTAAACATTTGGCTCCTAAACTTTGATTAGTCGGGAAATGTGATCTTTTGGTGACTAAGTTATTGGTCACCGAAATTGAACTTTTGGCTACTAAACTTTGGTTAATCGGCAAAGGTATCTTTTGGCGACTAAAATATTAGTCGCCAAAAGTTCTCACATAAAACTAAATTAAACTATTAGAGACTAAAATTTTAGTTGCTAATAGAATATGTACATTTAGCGACCAAACACTTCAGTCGCCAAAGGGAGTCGTGTTTTTAGTGACTAAAAGATTTAGTCAACAATTAAACTTCCCTCATTCTGATTTGTTTTAGCTACTATGTGGTTTGGTTGCAAAAAGCCATTTGGTTATTTTTTGCTACTAAATTATTGGTCGCCAGAACATTTGCTTACATTTTTGGTTATCAACATATTTAGTCGCCAAATACTATATTAAATTTTTTTTTTTTAAATTTCTGAAATCACTTATATCCATTATTAGTGCAACCTGTACCCTGTATAAACAATATAATCCATCAATACTGAATATATTATCAACCATTCAACAACGTGCACACATTTCACCTCCAACCATCCAAAAAATTTATATTCAACGTCCAATTCTAAATTTAATACAAATTCCATACGAACCAAGTATAATCCAACCCCAATAATTTAATTCCATACATAATAGAGGATTAATCAAATTTAATATCCAAAAGGAAATCTGTACCACACCAAAAATTTATTCTGTACCACTCCAAAAACTAATTTGTACCATATCCAATGCTAATTTCTATCAGGCCAAATTTTGGATATTTACCACGCCAAAAAATTAATTTGTACGAACCACTATATATACGGATGGAGATATAAAAACAGTGCCTTTTTGTACTTGTCAAAAAAAGTCATTTCCACATTTGTACGTTAAAAACCATCTAAAAAAAATAAAAAATTAATCATTAGTATTGACTGAATATTGACCAATTTAAAATTATTAAAAAAACATATAAAACTCAAAATTCAGTAATCTTTTCAAATTAATTATTAGTTTTGCATACTCGAATATATATGAAATAAAATTTTTGATGTTCAATCTGAGTACATACAACATATGAATCTAGTTGCTCTATTTGATGTTGCTAATAAATTGATATTCCTAATAAATTGATGTTGCTATAAAAGTAATCCTAATAATAACTGAAAATTCAAACACTTGAATCTAATTGCTCTATTTGATGTTCAATCTAAGTACATACAACATAGAAGAGTTCACACATATTAGTCCTTCAAGAACCCATAATAACTGAAACATCAGTTCAAAAAAAACATACCACAAACCCATATGTGCTACTCCCTATTGGCATTCCAAAAATCATGAACCAAGCAGCATTACAAATGCATCTCATAGAAAATCATAAGCTTATGGAGAGCTATTGAATAACTAATACTTGATCAAGTATCTGGATACATGTAAATACGAGGCCAGTAAGATTTCTGTAGTGGAAAACTATGACGGTTTCTATCCACATACTCTACACAGTTATACAGATCCACAAAACTTTGAATAATTGGATTTTAAGGTTTAATAGCATTATTATGTAATATTAGCCAACTCCCCATCATAGCCAACGCAGAAGGAAAGAAAGAAAAAAAAGTACATAACAAGGACACTTACATTTATTCTTGTCAATCTGGAGCATGTCTACAATTCTTTGTAATGACACCATTATTATGTTCGATGACCAAAAAGATACCGTTATTATGTTCAAATATCTCCATGCTTTATTATGAATCATGGGAAGAGAAAAGCATAATCATGGGGAGAGAAAGTAACACAGATAACAAAAAGTAAAAGTTTTCTAGAATAAGCATTTTAATTTTAAGTTTTATAGTTATATAAGCATTTTAATTTTTAATTTTGTTTTTGTCAACATTATAAAATTAAAAAGAACGAAACTAAAGTAGATAATGCAAAAAAACACTTCAACTAAACAAATTGTAGTTCTTCAACTGCCATGAAATTTTACTACTCCACTAGCTTCTATATAAATGAAAGGCATCTCTTTGTTGCCAAAGGCACCTGAAAAAATGTGGACTTCAAAGGCATCTCAATGTTTTATCCACAAAATCAATGTACTCATTTGTCTCTTACTACCAGACTATAATAATTGTGGGACTTTGTGATTTATATGAATGTTGCAATAAAGGTTTAACTTGAAGTTTAGGAAGCATTAGTAAATTCAACACCAAAGTATGAAGTCCCATTGACTAAAATATTTAATGTAACATGCTAAATATGTGACACGACCCATACTCATTCATCATAGACTTTCAATATTTTTTCTCATTCACATGACAGAATTTAAATAAAGAAAAAGAAAAAAAGAAGCATCTTAGGGTGCTCGTGACGCATCTGATAGGGTATAAGCATGCACTACAATCATATGCATAAGACATACCACAAAAGAGCATTAAAATCAATCAACAATATGACAGAGTAGAACAAAAACTTACATATTGGCTGATCATCACTAGTGCAACGTCTTCTCTTGTTGTAAACTCCTTGAATGCTTCTTCAATTTGCTTAACAGTTGTTTCTAAGCCAAAATAAGAATATCCAAAAATTCAATTGAATTGAAATTAACTCGGGGGAAAGGACAGATTCTAATTCCATAACAAAGGATACAGGGCAAGAACAAAAATTTGGAGCGGTATGCAAGAGAACTACAGAAAACTACAGATATGTTTGCAGAAGTATCACATGCAAAAATTCTTTAGGAAAAATAAACACATGCAGATATGCAAGAGAACTAACAATAAGAAAAGATTTCTCTACGAAAAATATATGTTCCTCAAATCCAATCTTGACCTGTTGTTTTTTATACCAATTCCAAATCTATCACTTCATAGTGAAACATTTCAATTCAACAAACCACAAACATCAATATCTCCCTATTTATGACTATTATTTGTGACATGAAGATGTTTGCAAGACAATAGATACACATATTCAAATTCAAGATGAAGCAAGCAAAACCCTTCACACTCCTTAATTCTACGGGAAACTAATCAGCAAGGATGTTAAAAGATCCTACCCAATTCAGAATTCATGTTAAAAATCCAAATATATATATATATATATGTTGTCATAAAACAGTAGCAAGAATTTGTTGACAAAGAATTCATCATTTAGCTTGATGAATTCAAAACACACAAGTTACATCTCAACGACACAGAATAGAAATGATGTAATGTACACCTACCCTATGAGCTCCACCTAAGAAGAACCTTCAATTATTCAATATACTACTCACTTTCCCCTTTCCAGAGCCTTCAATTATCAGGATGCTACTCATTATTATTATTATTATTGCTTATTCACATGAATGGATACAAAAAGAAACATTTGACATGGCCAAATGTGGAAACACTCCAAATTCCAATTGGGTTTTGCTAAATCATGATCAAAGATTACCTTATCTAGCAGCAAATTGGTGGATTCAAGTCTGTACTTTACAAATCTAGAAAAGGGTCATTCTTAATTGACTAGTTCATTGCACAGTGCAGCCAAATATAAATGCCTAGTTTCTTTGTGATATGATGTGTTTTTTAAAATGTTGAGGAAGGAGAAAGTCTAGAGACACGTAATAAAATTACTTTTTCTGTATTATTATTTTTTTCTCTTTCTATTTTTGTAGCAAAGATGTAGATGTATGTGCTTATAAGGATTTTGTTTGTAACAGATTTTTGAATGCTAGAATATTTGGGAATGGGACAGAGTCAAGCCACACATTGCCTCACTGTGCTACAAGGGCTGCTATGTTAGTCAGAATCAACACACTCCTTCAAGGCTACTCAGGCATCAGATTTGAGATATTAGAAGCCATCACAAACCTCCTCAACCACAACATTACTCCATGCTTGCCTCTCCGCGGAACAATCACCGGCTCGGGCGATCTAGTCCCCTTATCGTACATCGCTGGAGTCTTAACTGGCCTGCCCAACTCCAAGTGTGTGGGGCCCAACGGAGGGGCCCTTGATGCCCAAGAAGCATTCTGCCTTGCGGGTATCAATGGCGGGCTTTTTGAATTACAGCCTAAAGAGGGCCTTGCAATGGTCAATGGCACAGCTGTTGGGTCTGGCTTGGCCTCTATGGTCCTTTTTGAGGCAAATGTATTGGTTGTTTTATCTGAAGTTCTATCAGCAATTTTTGCTGAAGTAATGCAAGGGAAAGAAGAGTTCACTGACCATTTGACACATAAATTGAAGCACCACCCTGGCCAAATTGAAGCTGCAGCTATAATGGAACACATTTTAGATGGTAGTTCTTATGTTAAAGAAGCCAAAAAGCTACATGAAATGGAACCCCCTCAAAAGCCCAAGCAAGATCGATATGCTCTTCGTACTTCCCCTCAATGGTTAGGTCCACTGATCGAAGTCATTCAATCATCTACCAAGTCAATTGAGAGGGGGATCAATTCAGTGAACGATAACCCATTGATCGATGTGTCAAGAAACAAGGCCTTACATGGAGGGAATTTCCAAGGAACCCCAATAGGGGTCTCAATGGACAATACTAGATTGGATTTAGCATCAATTGGGAAACTCATGTTTGCTCAATTTTCAGAGTTAGTCAATGACTTTTACAACAATGGGTTGCCATCGAATCTCTCTGGCGGACGCAATCAGAGCTTGGATTATGGGTTTAAGGGCGCAGAGATAGCCATAGCGGCCTATTGTTCCGAGCTCCAATTCTTAGCCAACCCTGTCACCAATCATATCCAAAGTGGTGAACAACACAGCCAGGATGTGAACTCTCTTGGATTGATCTCTTCAAGAAAAACTGCCGAAGCAATTGAGATCTTGAAGCTCATGTAATCAACATACTTAGTTGCACTTTGCCAAGCTATTGATTTGAGGCATTTGGAGGAGAATTTGAAGAGCACAGTTAAGAACACAGTGAGCCAAGTGGCTAAGAAAGTTCTCACAATGGGGATCGATGGGGAGCTTCACCCTTCAAGGTTTTGTGAGAGGGACTTGCTTAGAGTCGTTGATCATGAGCACGTTTTTGCATACATCGATGATCGGTGCAGTGAAACGTATCCGTTGATGCTAAAATTGAGACAAGTCCTTGTTCATCATGCATTGATCAACAAAGCTGATATTAAGAACGCGAACGCTTCAATCTTTTTAAAGATTGGTGCTTTTGAGGAAGAATTGAAGACCCTTTTGCCAAAAGAAGTAGAGAGCGCAATAAGTGCTTTGGAGGGTGGAAATCCTACAATTCCACACCAGATCAAGGAATGCAGGTCGTACCCATTGTACAAGTTTGTGAGGGAGGAATTGGGGACCGGATTTTTGACAGGAGAGAGAATTAGATAACCCGGTGAGGAATTTGATAAGGTATTTTCCGCAATTTGTGAAGGAAAAATGATCGATCCGCTGCTCGAATGTCTCAAGGATTGGAATGGTGCACCTCTTCCAATTTGTTAGAACACTTTGGACATAAATTTGTTTACACACTTCATGTTATACTACTGTCAGAAACTGTCTTTGGATTATATAATCGGATTATAGCCCTTGCCTTTTGATATCAATCTGTTTTTCTCATCCTGTATTTTCCTGAAATTTTGTGCAGCAAAGATTTCTATTTTATATATTTGCCTTTCTTTGTATTAACAAGAACTGAAGTTCTTTGAAAACTTCACATTTACAAGGTCATGACATTATAAAAACTTGTATGTCGTGTGTGTATTATTTCAAAACAAGGGTAAATTACACTTCCAACCTTTGTAATTAGATCAATTTTTCACTTCTGTTCTTATTATGTCAATTTAAACAATTTCATCTCCACTTTAAATGGAGTTTCAATTTGATTATCCTGTTCAAATTGAACACTAAAATTAAAGATTTTATAAAATGTGTAGTATACATGTAAGAGAAATTGACAGCAACTTGGATGAGAAGAACTAGAATGAAATTATATTTAAAATTTAAGGACCAAATTATTCAAATTAAAATAATAGGAACAAAGTGAAATTTAGATTAATTTATGCTAGAAACAAAGAAACCACTTGTAGGACTATATCATGAGGCAAAAGGGTTACTTCTAATAAAAAAGACATTTAAGTAAAATGGAATATTTTATGCTATCTTTGGTTGCTAAACTTAAAGAGAGCATACAATTAGGAGAAATTCTTTGCAATTCTAAATGGCTCTATGTAGTTAACTAATGACAGCGATGTATGGTTATGCATCTAAAGTTTTAGCAGATGGGACCAGTTTACTGGGTAATCCCAAAAAAATCTAATTTAAAACCTCCATATTCTTTCCTTTAATGTAAATAAATAAACAATCACAGAACAAAAATAAAGAACATGTTTAAAGATATGAAATGAAATACCTTCAACCAGATAAATGCAGAGCAGACTTCTCATTTATGCAATGGAGTGATCTGCACAAGAGAAGAGGATGTGAAATGAAGAACATGTTTAAAGATATATATATCTGAAAAGCAGAATCCCATGTCTAAGAAGCCAAAAAAACAAACCTTAAGCCAGAGAAATGCAGAGTAGGCAACAAATCTTCTTATCTTATACAATAAACTAGTCTACAAGTCAAGAGACAATTTTTTGATCTTTAAGGACAATCCTGATTACATAGTGGTGCTATGTTTGTTAATGGACAGTCCTGATTACATATTTGATCTTCTTCCAAAACAAGCCAACAAATGATGCCTAAATAAACCAACTAATTTGTTTGCTAATGAAACTGATGAAAGGTGTTAACTTCATTAAGTTTTGAATAAATACACACATCACATAGATCAAACTCATTGTGCTCTTGATAGTCAAAATTATGTATCACTGTCAGTCACCAATCTTAGATCACACACAACAGTTCTACCAAACTAGATTGGAAGGAGAGAGAGGGGTACCTGAATAGAGGTGTTCAATCTGATGCCATTGAAATCAGAGAGAAAGAGAGAGAGAGAGAGAGAGAGAGAGAGAGAGAGAGAGAGAGAAGGTTGTTATTTTTCTTAGGTTCAATGCAACAAAAATGCTAGTTTTGATCAGAGGGAAGAGAGTAATTTTTGTGGGTGATTCAATGAACGGAACTCAATGGGAATCGATGCTATGTTTGTTAATAGGTCATGACCAACATCCTCATAGATGGAGTATGGAAAAGAAGCTTGGGGCTGGGTCGATTTGGGGCTAGGTCGATTATTAAACTCCAATCAATTCAGCAAGGTCTGTTCATCATCACCAAACAACAATGCTTCGAAAACTAGTGGTTTGATTGTTGGGTGTAGTGTGGTTTTGCAGTGAATTAGATGGATAATAAACAAGATCTCTGTGATGAAAAGGTCAATAGAGATGGAAGGAACAATACTTGTTCCACTTCTTCAACATATGGCGTCTCAGAGTTCCGAATGGAGGAAAACAGAGAGAGGAAGACACAAAGACAAATAGAGAAAGGGCGAAATAGAGGAGATACTTGGAAGTGACTGTGGTGCTCGTGTAACAGACGGAGACAAATCGACGGAGACAAATCGACAGAGAGGAGGGCAAAGGCGAGAGTGAGAATGTGAGAGAGAGAGAGAGAGAGTCACAGAGGCGTGAGGCGAGAGTAAGAGAGACAGTGACAGGCGTGAATGAGAGATCTCTAGAGAGACAGATCGACCTTGGACTTAATTTCTTAGGTTTAGTTTTTTCCCGACCAGTGTCTATTGGTCGCCAAAAAGAAATAAAACCAGTTTTCCCTGACGGACTGAATAATTTAGTCCCTAATTGTTTTAGGAATCCCTCCAAAATTGAAAATCTTCCCCCCAGAACGTAATTACAATTGCTGACCAAATAGTTTAGTCGGTAGAAGTAAGATAAATTGTGACTAAATTATTCTTAGTAGCTAAACATTGTACATTTAGGGACCAAATTTTTTTTTTGTAGCCTAAAATCCTTTTTTCAACGACTAAACTTAAATTAGTCGCCAAAAGTAACATCTTTAGCTACTAAATTATTCTTTGTAGCTAAATATTGTACATTTAGGGACCAAGATTTTTTTTTTGTAGCCCAAAATCCTATTTTCAATGAATAAACTTAACTTAGTCGCCAAAACTAACATCAATACCGACTAAATTATTCTTAATAATTGGAAATAGAACCTTTCCCAACCAAATTTCTTTTAGTATCTAAAGTGCCTATCTTTGGCGACTTTAGCTACTAAATTTATTTTGGTAGCTAAAGTGTATATCTTTGGCGACTAAATTTGTTTTAGTCAGCCTTTTTAGTCGCCAAATGTGTAAATTCCTGTAGTGATTGGAATAATTATAGCGACCCCGATTTTCCTCCATTGTATATTGTGTTCCAGACTTAGGTTCCGTAGTTGTTGGTTGTTGTCTATATCTTGTTTCCATCCTTTAATTCCTTGTATTTGAGTTTTGGGATGTATTGGGCAGGTTTGTAACAGGTTCGGTGTGTTTTGAAACATATGGTTGCTGTCCAGATTTTTGATTTCTTCGTTCGAGCGAGACTTTTGTCGCTTGAGCAAGCTTTGTGTTTTAGTTCCTTCGCTTGAGCGAGCTTTGAGTGGTGTGTCTCTTGGCTCAAGCGAGCACTCCTACGCTCGAGCGTGCGTCTGTGTCTAGATTGGACCTGAAGGTTGGTATTCTTCGCTCGAGCGTGGCTTTTGTCACTCGAGCTCGCTCGCTCGCTCTATGTTTTGGATTTCTTCGCTCGAGCGAGGACTCCTACGCTCGAGCGTGCTTCTGGGTTGCAGACCTAAAGCTTCGCATTGTTCGCTCGAGTGAGATTTCTTGCGCTCGAGTGAGGTTCTTTCGTGTCTGGTCGTTCGAGCGACCACTTCTTTGCTCGAGCGAGCCTCGAGTATATCAGTTGGCAGCAGCGGGTTATACTTCACTTTTTCATCCTCCTTTTTGCCCCAAACCCTAGATCTGGCTATTTCTCTCTCTATACACTACTTCTCTCTATAAATACTCTTGATTTAGAGTGTCTCTACCTTAATCCCTTTGTAAAAAGGGTAGAGCTTTGCTTGGGCTACACTTTGATCTGAAAAAGTTAGACTTTGGAGCATCTTGGGTTTTTCTCTTTATCTCATTTGGGCCTCTTAATTTGAGGTAGGGATAAATTACTCCTTCTTATGAGTTTTAACATAAATTTTAGTCATTTTGTATAAATGCTGAGATATGGAAATTTTGGGGAGTTAGGGTTTTGAAATTGAAATTATAAAAGAGGGGTTTGTTAATGTGGTGTTCCATGTGCATATGAGGCCTTGGAAAATGGGATTATTGGTGTAAAATTGAGGAAATTGAGCCTTAGGGCTAAGGTTGAGAAAAATGGGAAAATGCCCTAATTAAATGTGATTGATTAATTTGTATAATTAATTTCGGGAAACATGGAAATATGAAATTGAGTTGAAAATCATGAAATTGGAAAATTATGAAATTGAATGGTGTAGTTGGATTGATTAATCACTTACCTATGAAAATGTTGATAATTTATCTGTTTGATGAATTTATTATCTGTTTAGAAATAATTGTTTTGGGCTATCAGTGGAGGATAGTCTTGATTGTTGTAGACACTGCATGATGATTAGGTGAATTAAAACTAATCACTTGAATTATGTCATTGCATATGACAGTTGAATTAACACATTGAATATGTGCCTGGATTGATCATTGTATATGATAAAGCGTTTAAATACATTGCATATGTATCTTGTTTGGGAGGAGATAGGATATGTACTCCATGGTTTTGGAGAAGATAGGGGATGTACTCCCAAACCTGTTTGGGAGGAGATAGGGGATGGACTCCATTAATAACTAAATTGGCCGAAGTGTCCAGGGTGAAAGTCCCGAAAGCTTAATTACGTTTGCATAACGTAGATGAATTGAAGTATTGAAACATTAATAATATGAGTTGTAGTCTCATTTTGAATTGAAGTATTGAAGTAGTAATAATATGAGTTGTAGTCTCATTTTATATTGATCATGATTGAAGTGTTGATAGTATGAGTTGTAATCTTTTTGAACTGTTCGGATAAACAATAAACCATATCTATGAATTGGATTGGATAATGAAATGGAAAAGGGATTGAAATATGGTTGTAACTATGGATTGATTATGGAAGAGATGTACGTTGATTTATATGAGTTAAACATTTATCAAATGCTAATGTTTTAGTTAATTCTCATATTATGTTTAGCGTATCTCTACTGGGCTCTGGCTCACCCTATATGGGACATCATTTTCAGGTACAGGTGATATGCCGCCTCCAAGGATGTAGCTTGGGAGGTTTAGAAGTTGAAGACTTGTTTTTTTTTTTTTTTTTTTTTTGTGTGGTTATCTTTTGTATTACATGTAATTCAAGCTAAGGACTTAATATGTTAAGAGTTAGAACTCTCTTTTGTTGTAACCAACTGTTGACTTAGAAAGTTGTAAGCCCGTAAGGTATTTACTTTTATTGTCAACATGTAATACTTTTTATAAAGAATACTCTGATGGATGAATATATTTTACTTTCCTATGTCTATGGATATCATGTATGATTGAGCTATATGTATTTATTTTGAGGGCGTTACAATAATCTTATTGCTTGTAAGATTGATCAGGATGATAATAATGTTCTCGTTAAGTCAGTGACTAATGAGGAAATTTAGGAGGCTGTTAAAAACATCAAGTGTAGACACCCCATTTTTGACCGACCTTAAGACTCAGACGTCACCAGTTGAGCGCTTGGTGATGTTGCATGTTGTGCTCGTCCAGAAGTTTCAGAGTCGCGGCCGTGAGCCCTGCTTCCGGACTTCCGGACTTTTTTGTGCCTTGCCTCGGTTTGCGAACCAGGCTCGGTTTTCTCTGTTTTTCTTCCTGAAGGGAGGGAGAGGTCTCGTAGACCATCTCTCAGTGGTCGTAGGCTACATTTCGTGGTCGTAGGCCATTTTGCCCATTTCGGAGCCCGGTTCCCGGTTTTCGGAGTCGTCGGGCCGTGTGCCTCGGTTCGGGACCGCCTAACCACCTCCGTTTGCTCCGGTTTTTGGCACACACCTTATTTACCCCCTTTTGAGGGACACTGTGGTCCGAGAGACCAACTTCGTGGTCGAACACCACTCCCGGTGCCTAACAGTCAGTTTTCGGGGCCTCGGACTGCGCGTTTCGGCCCCCGAACCTTCATTTTGCATCAGTTTTCGTTCATTTTTGGCAGGGACCTCTGTTTCATCACCAGGAAGGCCGTAGAAGGGTGGGAGGCCAGTAATTGTTCCGGCAACCAGTTATATTTTCTTCATCGCCCTCCGACGCCGTTTTCCACACTTTAAAGCCAATGTTGACCACCCTGGGGTCACTTTCTTCAACTCTAACCCCCATATTTGTGTTGTGCACACCTGGGAGGACACAAATATCACATGGCCGGCCAGTAATTCCACTTGAACCTTTTGAACCCCTCCTAAAAATGGCATATTCTCTCTCCTGTTTTATAGTTGCCAATTTTGGACCACAGGGTTATGTTCAGGACACCTAGGAGGCTACCAATTTGTGGTGGCCGGCCACTAATTCAACTTGGCCCTTTTGACCCCTGGCCGGCCGGCCATGGGGGGTGGCCGGCCGGCCACCTGCAGCTCCAAAACCTGGCCGGCCTTGCTCCTCAGGGTGAGTACATTACAGCTGTGCATTGTTTTTCCCTCCAAAACCTGTATCCGGAGGGAACTTTTTTGGAGGGAAACTTGATGCAATTTCCCTCCCTTTTTTCCCTCCTTTTCTCCCCCTCTCTTGGCCATATAACCAGCCTCCGAGGTCTGGTTTAGAGGTTGGAAAAAATTGCTTTGAGCTCTTGCATGCATATCTCCCTCCATCTCTCTCATTTCCTTCAAAAATTCCCAAGTTCTACTCCTTTTTCATATCACCACCTAGCACCACCACCACCACTCCATTTCCAGCAGCTTGGAGTTCTTCTCAGAGGCTTGGAGGCACCATTTCTCAGTTCAAAAGGCAGCCAAGGAGTAGTCTTCAAGGGTAAGTTCATTTCCCCTCTTTTTTGGCCTTATTTTGTACCATTGCTTAGCCCTATTTGCTTGCTGTTTTGAGCTCCGACCAAAACTGAAAATGTCACTTTTTTGAGCCATATTCCATGTTTCATTAAGGGCTCATTGTAGTTTGAAGCTTCTTTTTGGCACTTGCTTCATTATCCTCTTGAATGCCATTATTTTGCATGATATTTTTGGCCTATGTGTGATCTGTTTTGGAGCATGTCATAAACTGAAAATAGGCTTATTTTGAGTCCTTCTTCAACATTGGAGAAGGGCTCAACACTGTTTGGGACCTCCATATATCACTTGTCATTGTACCCCTCTTAGGTCCCCCTTTTTGCATGATTTATTAGGCTATTGTGTCTCCGTTTTTGGACCTTGGTCCGAACTGAAAATAGCCCTAAAATGACCCCCTCTTCATGTTTCATTTAGGGTCTAGGGCTGTTTGAGACATCCTTGGTATACTTCATGGTATAGCCCTCTTGTGGCCTTAATTTTGAATGGCATTTTGAGCATATTTATACACTGTTTTGGGCTTGATCATCTACTGAAAAAAGCCATATTTTGGGCCCCTATTCAACATTGTTGAAGGGCCCTAACCTGTTTGGGGCCAGCATATATCAGTTACTTCTTTGCCCCTTTGTTGGCCCATTGGCCCATTTCTTGCATGAGTTGTTTGCCATACTTGTATCTGTTTTTGGGGTCTTTTATAAACTGTAAAACATCATATTTTTGGCCTCTCTTCAACATTGTAGAAGGGGCCTCCTGTGTTTGAGATCAGCAGCTATGACTTGCTTCATTACCTCTCTTGGCCCCCCCATTTTTGCATGCTAATTTTTCCCTATTTGTACCCACTGTTTGGCCATGCTTTGAACTGTAAACATGCTTGTTTTGGTGCTGCCTAGCTTCTGTCTTCATACTTCATGTTCAAATTATGTATGCATTATATAGTTGTAGGCCATTTCATGTGCCAAAATCCATGTTTCGGGACTCGTTCCATGCATCGGGTTTCATTTCACCATGTTTCGGGGCTGTTTTGCATCTCATTTTGCCTCTGAAAATTGCATGATCATATGCCATATTCCATGTTTTGCCATGTCTTGTTAGAGTGGCATTCTGTGCCGTAGGTTCGGTCCTCGATTTGCGTGCACGCATTTCGAGTTGTCTCATTTTCATCTCATGGCCTCTTATGTGAGTGTGGCCGAGGCTCTCTCATGTTGGTGTAAGCCCCATATTGCATTGCGTATGCCATTTCACCATAGCATTGTGTATGCTCGGTTGTGTATCACCTCGTGTAGCGTGTATGCCATTCCATAACATTGAGTATGTTAGGATTGTATCTTAGTTGCATTTCATGCATATCATGCATATTGCATCGTGTTCGGGATAGGAGTTAGCCCGGGCACAGGAAACGAGGTACGTTTCGTACTCCGAGTGACGAAACGTGTCTCAATTCCCCAGTCACCGACACTCCGGATCATCCATGATGGAGTTAGGTCTTGTTGCGTTTTTCATGTGCATTCATCTCATATTGAGTTGTGCAATTCGGCTCCTCGGCCATCATGCATCGATATGCGTGATTGGTGGCACGAGGATCGAAGCATGCATACATTTGTGAAAATACATTGCTATGCCCCTTTCCTGCTCTCTGTTGCAGCAAAATGAAGAATTAGCAACTTTTTGAAGTTTGGCACGCATTTCAAGAACAGGTGCAAACAGAGGCTAATTGGGGCATCGTCATGGATTTTCGCGCAAAGGCAACCCGAACATGCATCATTCATCATCCGGAGTGGAATCAAGGCAAGTCCCTGGCTTGCATGCCAGTTTATTTATTTTCTTAATTAATTTGTTAATTAATTAGGAATTTGTACATATTTGGACTGTAATGTTTATTTGGACTGTACTATTTTTTTATTCGGGACTGTATATTTATTTGGACCCTCTGGGCGGAGGGCATAATTGTAATGAGTGTGCGTGAGTGTAATATATGTCTTCCAACCCACGTCTTTCTTCCCTTTTATTTACCTACTTATGATGGTTAGATTAGGGCATATTTCAATTAGCATACAGTATGATAGCATGTTTGCATTCATTCATCTGTTTTGCATGCACCGGGCTCGGCGCACTATACTAACTGCATTGTACTTCAATTACAAGATAAATACATGTTAGCTGTAGCATTCCATATGCCATGTTTAGAATAGCCGAGCTGCTATAGTTGTATTCTGCATGTGTTGCATTAGGCATTTCAGCATATTTAGGATCATGCATGATTTCTAATGAGTTTCTGTTTTGGCTTGGAGTACTCGGTGAGTTTTTATGCTTTAGCATCCTTGCATGTGTGTGAGTGACTGCCATGATAGCATGCTTGCCATGAGGCTATGTGCTTATGTGATATAACAGCTTGAATGCCTGTGGGTAGAGGTCGTGTTACTTAAATTGGGACAATTCATCAAATGTTTGTTTTAAGCCCACTAGATAGTGGCAAAATCATGTTTTCTTAAGCCCACCCGAAGTGGCAAATCCACGTCTTAGCCTACTTGCGGGTAGCACCATCAAACCATTTTCAAACAAACAAACATGAAATGTTTTGTTCCAATTCAGGCGACTCAGTCTATACTTGTATGATGTGTGCATCACATAGTAACCTAGGCTAATAACCGGAATAAGAACACACAATGTTTTCAAAAATAGATATCATGGTTAGTAGAGGCCGGTCTTTGACCGGGCGAGCGGGGGTGCTCACGAAGTGACCTTCCCCAATCGTACCCAAGTTCCCGAGCCGAGGCAACTTTGGTGATGACGGACACGTGCCTTTGGCACCGAGTCAGGGTTTCCTAAATTTCCCAAAAATAAAATATTTAGGTGGCGACTCTGTATCTGGCAAAGCAGTCCATGTTTGGCACTTCTTTCAAAAAATCTGTTTTCTCAAAACGATTTGCCGGATTTGGACTCTTTGGTTCAAGATTTAGAACCGTGACAATCGAGTCCTTGAGTTGTAGTGAGCCCAAATGAACAGAACGGGACTTAACCCTCCCGGGGCGTTCGGGGACGTCTACAGTTTCTGGCGACTCTGCTGGGGAGTTTAGAGAACTTGACTCGAACTCGTGATATCTTGTTTTGACTACACTTGTGTGTTTCTTTGCATTGCATTTGCATTGGTGCGCCTAGGACACCGGTGTTTGCCATTTGCTATTCCTGAACGGTTTGCGAAGGCTTTGTCTTGTCAAGGCATGTCTATAAGGCTAACCGGTTGTGGGCTCTGCCAGTATGGGAACACAAACCCCGGTTTTACCGGGGCACCCTTTTTGACCATTCGACCTACAGATTGAGATATTCGGATCCATAGTGACCATTCCAAACTAGGACAGGTTGCTTACCCGTTTATAGGGTGTTTGAAACCGCTGCGTGCGTAGTGAAACCCTAGTTCCTGACAAAATAGGACAGGGAAAACCTTACCCCAACATAGGGGTGTTTTGGCTCTCACTTATCTGTTATGTGCTTTAGAGTGCGTCTATAGGAATGCATGTATCAGTTTATGAGTTTGAGCATCAGGCCTGCGGGCATCAGTCAATGTTTGAGAATCAGTTATCTGCGGGTAATCAGATTCAGTTTTCGGGGACAGTGATTCAGGGATAATGATCAGTGTTTGAGGACAGTGGGTATTCAGCTTATCAGCCGTGTGTTGTTATGCCCAGCCGTGTGTTGTGTATTTAATTTAAGCTGTTATGCTGCCCGTTTATCTGGTTATTTATTTCCTTTTCGCTTTATTTATCTTTTTGCTAGGGGCAGGTTTTTAGCACAATTGCTTCCGAACCAGTAGATATTCCCCAAGCACTTTGGACAAGAGGTCGTCGGCTCAATCGATCTGAGGATCTGGTTGACGGACATCCAGTGTTCCACTCCCTACCCCCAGTTGTTAGGAGAAAGCCAAGGAGGCGCAGTGTGTCAGAGCAGGGATTACCGGGGGCAGCGGGGCTACTTTAGCAGCAAACAGTCAGGTTGGGGTTTCTGATTCCGCCATAGAGATACACTTACCAATCAGTCAGCTGGATCAATAGAATATGGCCGGGATAGAGGAAATGATGCGCCAAATGCAAGAGAGCATGAGACAGATGCAGGAGGATGCCATCCGCCAAGCGGAATTTTCTAAGCAACAGGCCACAGTCATGGCCCAGCAGGCCGAGCTCATTACTAGGCTGCAACAGCAGAATGCAGCGTCAGCCTCACACTCAGTCCCTCCTCCACCAAGGGTCCCACTACCCGAGGCAGGCACCGACCGCCCAGAATACCCTGCCAAATCCCCAAAACACCCTACCAAATATTCAGGAGGACACGGCCTTCCAACGGGGCCGGCTCCGCCCCCGCTTCCGCCTCAACTGTCCAAGACCCATACGCCCAACCACTCGGACTCTCCCTTCGAGTTCGAGATAGACCATACAGCTCTGAAATTGAGCAAGCTTGAGAAGCTTTTCAAGAAATCCTAGGAGGTGAAGGCTATTCCGGATATCGAGGATGGATATACCAATGTGGCCGTGACATTGCCAGACAGATTCAAAATGCCCCAGATCGATCGCTTTGATGGATCCGGGGACCCCATGGTCCACCTCCGGCTATTTCAGATATACTGCGGCCAATGGGCCTAACCAGACCGCAAAAACTTTCACTATTCGGCCGAACCTTGTCAGGTGTGGCCACCATCTGGTATGCAAAGCTGGAAGATGATGTCAAAAGAAGCTGGGATGAAATGGCTGAGGCCTTTGCTGCACAGTACTCGTACAATACCCAGATCGAGATTACAACTCGTGATCTTGAGACGACGAGGCAGGAGCCCAAGGAGACTTTCTCCGATTTTGTGACTCGATGGAGGGCAAAGGCATCGATGATGACTTTGAGGCCCACTGATAAAGACCAAATCCGGATGATTGTGCGCAATCTCCAACCAAAATTGATGCAGAAGATGATTGTCCTCCCCTTTCCCACTTTCTCAGACTTACACGAGATGGGGGTACAAATTGAGGATGCGATGAAACAAGGTCTGATTGACCAGGAGTAACCCCGGAGGACATTTAACCGCAACAAAAAACGCAGGCCCGAGTGGCGCTGCAAACACAAGAACTTCGGAGGTCAGTATGGTCACCACCATTCCCCCTCCCCATTCAAGGCCGCGGCGACCACACCCTTCTCCGGTGCATCGGAAGTAATACCCAAACCGCAAAATATCCGCCCAGAGGCCAAAGAACCTTTACACCCCTCTATATGCCCCTGTCCAAAGCTCTGGGGTTATTAATCAGGAAGAAGCATTTGACGCCCCTAGAGCCGAGGCCATTACCAAATCCACTCCCTCCCTCTCATGACCCGGCAAGATACTGCGCGTATCACCAACAGCACAGTCATGACACCGACCGTTGCTTTAGATTGCGTCATGAGATCCAGGATCTTATCGACAAGCAGGTGATCGCGCCTCCCGAAAAACCCAACGTCATAACAAATCCCCTCCCACCACATAACCAAGCCCCTCCTCCCAACAGAATCAACTTCATCCAAACTGGGGTCATGTCTTATGATCCTAGTATCTATATCACCCCATTCCACCTACCTAAGCCGGAGGTGAATCCTTCTTGTCTGCACCGACTTATGCATGATGGACATCTCTACAACCCAATCTGAACCAAAGGTGGTGACCACCGAAGATGGGACAGGCAGATTTCAGAGAAAAATGGGGTTGTTGAGTTTGGGATGGAACAGTCTGGGAATCTCGCTGCAGGGGCCTACGATCCAAGTGAATACATCCAGTCAGTGGGCCAGTCTGAGCCGAGTGTGGGACTGCCAGATAAAGTAGAAATATGTGTGATTCAGGGGGACAGATTTGAGTGGGGGGGGAACAGATGATCTAACAGCTGTAGGAGAAGGCCTTGCCAACCTCCAGTTCTTTAACGACCAAGAATCAGGCGATGCAACAATCAACTGGTTTGAATATGAGGAGTCGGCAGAAGTCACCGGATGGTTGGATGATCAACCAGACATTGTGGAATATCAACCAGAACAAGGCCCGGCAGGGGCGAGAGTATCAGTGGTGGCCGAAAGGGGCCGAGAGTCAGAATACACCGCTGGAGAGCGCCGGGTACTAAGAATTTCGCTCAGAATTTGGGGATTGTAAATGTAGGGAATATTGACCAACCAGCTGTACTGACACAGTTGGAACAACAAAGATTTGAGGATTCCGAGAGAATCAGAAAAAGCTAAGGCCCATGTGGGGGTCGAGAGTGCTGTATGCACAGGAACAGGAAATGCTGCGGGCATGAAGACTGAAGGTGCTGCGAGTACGATCATACCGGAGCCGGACAGGTGTCTGTCGGCTGCCGACGGAATGTGGTGGGAAGACGATGACTTATGTCTTGCCCACACAGATGAGGACTGGGGGAGTAGTCAACCAGATGATACCTGGTATATTGACGAGATCGCTCATATGACAAGAAGTGGGCGGGTATTTCAAGCCTCCGCACTTAGACCAACCTGAGGCATCCGGGAAAGACAAGGAAGCTGAGAAACAGAGAGAGAAACAGATTGAAGAAGAAGCTGTGCTCAAGCAATTGAAGAAGATACAAGCAGACATTGGGGACTGCTTATGGCGTCGCGAGTACATAGACAGGCTGTCCTATCTGCTATGGACAGGGCCAAACTCTCTATAGACACTACACCAGAGCAGCTGGTTGGGCTGGTTTTTCCGGAGGAGGTTCCCCGGCTTTAACCTTCTCAGATAAAGAACTGCCGCCTGAGGGCGTGAATCATAACAAACCTCTCTACATCTCCGTGGAATGTAGAGACAAGTGGATACCGGTGGTACTTGTTGATACCGGGTCCGCCATCAATGTCTGCCCAGCCAGAACAGCATATGCAATCGGGTTGAAGCCCGCGAACTTCATCCCGACAACTCAGGTGATCAGAGCATATGATAATACTAGCAGAGAAGTGATGGGGACTGTCAAGATTCAGACCCAGGTTGGTCCGGGACAACACAACATCGGATTTCATGTCTTGGACGTTCCCGCAACCTTCAACTTACTCTTGGGGCGGCCAATGGTTGCACCAAGGTAAAGGCAGTCTCTTCCACTCTACATCAAATGCTGAAATACCCTCACGGGAAGGGGGTGGCTATTGTCTTCGGAAATTCACCCATCCATCCTCCGCCGGAAGTATCTACACCAGTTCTAGAAATCGAGCATGGCATGGAGGATGTGTTCTTATCGGGGTTCACTTTGGCTGAGGCCCGGGTGGTGTAAAATATTATGGCTGTGAATGAAGGTTTGTAACGTTAGTGCTCAATTCGTCTACCTCATGAGCAAGCTACAACACATCCCCGGGATGGGATTAGGAAGGAGCGGCAGGAAAGGCGTCGCAACATTGGCCGAAGTGCCACACAACCCGCATACCTTTGGACTGGGTTATCTGCCCACCAAAGAGGACTGGGTGAGGAAAAGGAAAGAAATGGCCGGCAGAGCCAGAGCAAAGCAGGCTGGGAAGCCTTTTGAATTAATGCATAGGCCCATTCAGGGTACCCTGAACGGACGCTTCGTCCGGGGAAGGGGGAAGACTTTCCATTTTGCGGCTTCTCGGAGCCGTGGATAAATGCGGAGAAGAAGCGCGTGCCCGGTTTCGAGATCTTCTTCGACTTGCAGTTACCCGGGGATGACGTTGCCACAGAGCAGACAGACCCATCAGCTGAGATTGAGCAGTGTAAAGTAGTGGATCCTGAGGGCACAGAATTTGAAATAGGGGTAGCACTGGCATGTCTACTCTCTGATCCTCCGATCGACCATAAGTGCTTGGGGGATAACTTCGAGGTTTCCATGATTGGGGATAAAACGGCTGCGAGCTGACCAGTAGCTATCTTGGATGCATCTATCGCACCCTCTCTCACTTGGCAATACGAGGAGGGATTTTTGTCCAGCAGCACTGGGTCAGGTAGTGAGCCGGAATCTGATTCCACCGAGTCTTGTGAGTCGGAATCAGATCTAGTCGACTGAGTCTGAGTCTGGTACTCCTGGGATGTTAACCCGGATGCCACAGTCCTGTCTAGGTCGTCTTTTTCCTTTTCATTTGAGTCTGTTGTAAATGAATCGGACGATTTGGATGTGCCTAATGAGAATCAAGCAACTGTGGTTTCTGAGTACTTCTCTGTGCCTTTAATTTATTGCATTAATTCAAACTTTCAAAATTTTGAAAACGACGAGGACGAAGTTCCTCTGGTTTTGCAACGATTAATTGAGCAGTAGTAGGAAAGATTTGTTAAACCCCTAGTGGACGAAATCACTACCGTGAACATTGGTACTGAGGAGGACCCGCGGCTGGTCCAGATCGGGTCCACGTTGTCTTCGGAGGAACGCAAGCGCTTAGTCACTTTATTAAAAGATTTCAAAGATGTTTTCGCGTGGTCCAACGAAGACATGCCTGGAATCGATCCTGAGATTGTACAGCATCGGATTCCCCTTGACCCCGAGGCCCGACCTGTCAAGCAGAAACTCAGGAGGATCCGCCCGGACTGGGCTCTCAAGATTAAGGAAGAGGTCACCAAGCAAATCGACGCAGGCTTCCTGCTGGTATCTGAATATCCGACTTGGTTGGCCAACATTGTTCCAGTGCCGAAGAAAGATGGCAGGATCCGAGTATGCGTAGACTTCAGTGATTTGAATAGAGCTAGTCCGAAGGACGACTTTCCCTTACCGCATATCGATGAGTTGGTGGATTTCACAGCAGGGCACGCATTGCTTTCATTTATGGATGGCTTCTCAGGTTACTACCAGATAGTAATGGCACCAGAAGATAGGGAAAAGACTGCATTCACCACCTCGTGGGGGACATACTGCTATAGAGTCATGCCGTTTGGGTTGAAGAATGCTGGAGCTACTTATCAACGAGCCGCGACCACAATATTACATGATATGATCCACAAGGAGGTTGAGGTGTACGTGGACGACATGATTGTCAAGTCCAAAGAAAGAGAGGGCCACTACACCGCCTTGCATAAATTTTTTCGAAGGATCAGGGAATTCCGGTTGCGGCTGAACCCTCAAAAGTGTACATTCGGTGTTACAGCGGGAAAAATGCTGGGGTTTCTGATTACACAAAGAGGCATCGAAGTCGACCCTTCCAAAATCAAGGCCATCCTAGAAATGCCCCCACCAAGGACTGAAAAGGAAGTGCGAGGCTTTCTGGGTAAAGTGCAATTCATAAGACGGTTTATCTCAAAATTAACCTTGACTTGTGAACCACTTTTTGGTCCCCTGAAGAAAGGCAAGAAATTTCAATGGGACGGCCGATGTCAAGCAGCGTTTGAGCAGATCAAAGAATATCTACAGAACCCGCCCGTTTTATCACCACCAGAACCGGGGAAACCGTTGATTTTGTACCTATCAGTGACCGAGACCACGATGGCCTGTATGCTTGCACAAGAGTCTGAAGACATGATGGAGAGAGCCATCTACTATCTGAGCAAGAAGATGTTAGAGTATGAAACTCGCTATACACCGCTGGAGAAGGCTTGCTTAGCTTTGGTATGGGCTACCAGGAAGTTGCGGCACTACCTGTTAGCTCACTCCGTAATGTTGGTTTCACGACTCGATCCCATCAAATATCTTTTCGAGAAACCAGCACTTACGGGTAGGCTAGCTCGTTGGTTGCTGTTGCTCTCCGAATTTGATTTAAAGTATGTCACACGCAAGTCAGTCAAAGGAAGAGCAGTAGCAGAGTTCCTTGCTGACCATCCGGTTGAGGGGGATGAAGCAGTTGAATACTTGTTCCCAGATGAAGCAATTTTGCATATCGACGACGAAACTTGGACGATGTACTTTGACGGAGCGTCAAATCAGTACGGGTACGGGATAGGAGTGCTGCTGATAGCACCCGACAATTCCCGTATTCCCCTAGCCTTTAAACTCTGATTCAAAGTCTCGAACAATGAAGCAGAATATGAGGCATGCATTGCTGGCCTAGAAGCAGCCCTGGAACTAGGGGCAAGACGACTGGACGTCATTGGGGACTCGAACCTTGTTGTGTCTCAAGCAAAAGGAGATTGGAAAGTAAAAGAGGAAAAGATGATGATGTATCACCAAACCTTGGATTTGCTAATTCCTCGGTTCGAGAAGCTAAGTTTTACTCATCTACTAAGAGAGAACAACAGGTTCACAGATTCTTTAGCAACTCTATCTTTCATGATAGACATCCCGTGTGGAGTCCGGATGCGTCCAGTCATCATTGACCAGAAGTTTGCACCAGCCTATGAGTCGATTGCTGCTATAGATGAGGTTCAGGACAAAAACCCCTGGTATTACGACATTTGGAATTTCTTAGAGAAGGAAACATATCCGCCGGGGGCAAATGCCAAGGACAAAAGGGCAATAAGGAGATTGGCCGTTCAGTTCATCATCTGTGGGGGTAAGCTGTACAGAAGAGGCCATCTGGGAATGCATAAACTGTGTGTTGACGCCGAAGAGTCAAAGCGTCTAATGGAAGCCATCCATGGAGGAGAATGTGGAGCACATATGAATGGGGTAATGCTGGCGCGGAAGATCCTCAGACAGGGGTACTACTGGTCCACCATGGAAGAGGATTGTATCGGTTTCGTCCGGCGATGCCACAAGTGTCAAATTCATGCAAATCGCATGAACATCCCACCGACAAAGCTGTACAACATGACTTCACCATGGCCATTTTCAGTCTGGGGAATTGATGTGATCGGGGCTGTTACGCCAAAGGGGTCGAATGGGCATGAGTTCATCCTGGTTGCGATAGATTATTTTACAAAGTGGGTTGAGGCCCAATCTTACGCGGTGTTGAAGGCTTCGCATGTTGCAAAGTTTATCAGAAACAACATCATCTGTCGCTACGGGGTCCCAAATGAGATAATTTCAGATAACGGTTCCCACTTCAAGAAGGAAGTGATAGACTTGTTGGAAAAATACAACGTGGCTTTTCATAAGTCATCTACCTACCGGCCGTAGACTAATGGAGCGGTTGAGGCTACCAACAAGAATATCAAACACATATTGCAGAAGATGGTGGAGACCTACCAGGATTGGCCAGATAAGCTGCCGTTTGCTCTGTGGGGCTACCGGACTTCAATCAGAACTTCTACTGGGGCAACTCCGTATTCATTAGTTTATGGGATGGAGGCCGTTCTACCTATTGAGATTGAGGTTCCGTCATTGCGAGTATTGGCCGAGTGTCAAATAGCCGAGGCAGATTGGCAACAGAGCAGATTTGAGGAACTCATGCTTTTCGATGAAAGAAGACTGAAAGCACTGTACCACATTCAAGGTTATCAACGCAGAATTGCCCGGGCTTTCAACAAGAAGGTTAAGTCCAGGAATTTAAAGGAAGGAGATTTGGTGCTCAAGGACAACCGAGCTCCCATCCATGACCCTAGGGGCAAGTTCAGACCCAATTGGACTGGTCCCTACATCATCAAGTCAATCTAGTCAGGTGGAGCTGTGGTTCTGATGGATCTGGATGGCTTAGAGTTTTCGCAACCGATCAACATGGACAAGTTGAAGAAATACTATCCTTGACAGGCTCGCTAGGCTGAAAACCCAAAAGGGCGACCTAGGCAAAACTCAGAGCACAAAAAATTTGAAAATATAAAAATTGAGCTCGCAAGGTTGAAAACCCGCAAAGGGCGGCCTTGGCAAAAGTTAGAGTGCAAAAGGAGAGTAAAAATACCCGAGCGAACCTAAGCCTGAACTACGTAAGGCTTGATTCCCGTCTTTGGGATACGTAGGCAGCTTCATCCTGAGGTTCAGCCATAAACATTTTCCCCGATCAACTTTGTCCATTTTGATCATCTCAGTCATCCTTGTCCATCAGCATTCATCATAATCTCCGGTGCAGTGCTATTCAGACTAGGGGCAACTTTCCGTTGCCAGGAAGTGCTGTGGTACCGTTCAGACTAGGGGCAACTTTCCAGTTGCTAGGATCCGGGGTTGTGCATCCTAGTGACAGATCTCAGGCGTGTCCAGTTCTGATCCATATCGAAAATAGTTTTGAAAAGTTTTAATAAAAGTTGACTTTGTTCAAATTAATCTTTTTACGACTAAGACCATTTTTGGACCAAAGCGGAAAATTCTTAGTACCACAACCTTCAATTTCATTGATTTCAAAACAGAGTTCTCCTGCTCTTGCATACAATTGAAGTTGCTTTTTATTACACTCATAATGAAAACTTGAAAGTACTAATAAAGCAATAAATCTGGGGCATAGTCAAGTCAGGTGTCCCTGCGCCCCCTCCCAGAGCTAGTCGAAGCCTCTGAGGCCAAGCTGGGCCCGGTCTGTGCCTCCTTATTCAGCCAATCCCAGCACTCGTCAGACAAAGTGCAGTTGAAAGCAGGGGCGGGGGCTAGGAGTTCTCTAGTCCTCCATGCCGTGGCATATCGGGCAAGTTGTGCGCCTCGGACCGGGAAAGCAGCCGGATACTCAATCCCCTCTGGTGGGCAAGTCTGATCATGACCGAACTGACGCAGGAACTGGAACGGAAAGTAGAATACATAGTGGGTCAGACCAATCAACTGAATCCCGACCAGTCGGGACATGCTATAGCTCATCGCCGGGAGATTGAGCCAAGGACAACGCCAAGCAATGCGATCTGCAGACAGATTGCACATCCAGTCGAACCACCACCCCTCGTCCAGGGCATCGACTAAGCGTTGGCAAAAGAAGTAGCCGCGAGCTGAATAGGCTGGACAAGAGTCCACAACCTGCAATTTATCCATCAACCATACCTGGGGAGGGATGAAAAATGAGAGAATAAAGAATAGAAAGATGTATGATGAGCAAAAAAGTGAGAAAAGGGCTTTTTCAGAAAAACAGAGCCTGAGGGCCGAGTGATGTGAGAATCACAAATAAGGTTGGGTGGGAAACATTACCTGCAGTAGTAGTGGACTCCCTACAAATCTGGTCATCTCCCGGCGATAGAAAGCGTCCAAGCCCATCAACGTCTCGGCCAGTGTCATAGCGATACAACTCTTTCCTTCTCTCAAGCCTTGAGCAACTTCAATTAGACGAATGCTAGATCCACCAAAGCCTGAAGTGAGCAGAAAATGAGATAGCATACACAAGCAAAGGGCGTGTTGCCGAAAACCTTGCCAATAGTGGTTGCTGCGGTCACCGGTGTTGGAAAAGCGATGAATCAAGCCGAGAATGTCTAGTTCCCCATTGGAGATCAGAGATCGAGCATCGTGCATGGAGAGCCCACACATTTCCCCTAAAGCTTGGGCGTGACCAAAGCGAAATTGAGGCAGAATTTCTTCACAGCGTTCAGATTCCATCAAAACCTGAAAATCTTCGAAAGTTGGACATACCTCTTGCCCGCCGAAGCTGAAAACATGCGTCACTGGGTTCCAAAGCCTCGCTGCGGCATGCAGAAAGGGGAAGTGCAGCGGAGTGCGGCTCAGCGTGAATAGTTCATTCAAGCCGAAACCCCGAAAATTTAGCTTTTCCGAGCCATCTAAAGAAGCCATCCAAATTGTGAGATTTTCGGCGAGAAAGGCTTCCATTTTGGTGAAAAACTAAGATGAAATGAATCAACCACGGGTTTAAGACTTTTAAAGGGGATGAGACACTATTCGGGGACACGTGTCAAAAATTTGGTGGCTGCTGAGCAAAGTGGCCGGCCGGCTACCTTTTCTAGCAGGTCGGCTACCTTTTCCTCCCTCAAATACAAAAACTGGCCGGCCGGCTCCCAAAAGTGGCCGGCCATGCTCCCATGTGTGCCATTGGTCCTGTTTTACCCTCCAGAGGAAAGTTCTAGGCATTTCCAAGCATCGGGTGTATCGAAGGCCTCCATTTCCCTCTGTTTCGGATGCGTTCCGTTGCCCAGATCGTCCGAAGTACGCTTTGTTTATCAAGTTGTAATTTTTGCTTATCGAGTTGTCGTTTTGTTTATTGAGTTATAAGTTTTGTCGAGCTGTCGTATTTTGTGTTTTGAGTTGTTACTCTTTGTTTACGCAATTTTGTTAAGTCTTGTTTGTTTATCGAGTCGTCAACATTGTTGTATTTTGCTTATCGAGTTGTAAACTTGCTAAGATTCTGTTGTTCCTTAGTGAGTCGAGTTATTTGATTTGTTGCATCGGTTCATTACCTGACCCAGTAAATACACAGTGCACATTTCCATTCAATCCCATTTTTGTGCAAAATGATGCGATGCGATGCTGAGAGCATAAAAGTACAACACTTTTTCAAAAAGCTGTTTCACCCCATCATATTTCCTTTTACAAAGGTACAAGTTTTACAGAAAATAAAAACTGCCTAACAACATGCAAAGTGCTACAAACTACTAGCAAAAAGGAAAATAAAGCAGGGAACAGCAGCATCAACGCTCTCGGGAGCGGGAATGAGAGGCCCTCCTCATCCTCTTCTGCGAGACAACCTCTGCACCACCATCACCATCCGGGTCGGAGCTGTCATCCTCAGGATCCCCCTCAACCTCGCCTCCACTCTCGGAACCAAGACCGGAATCCCCCTCCTCAGCGGATGTCTCCGACTGACGGCCTGCGACCTCCTCCTCCTCATCCTCATCGGACTCCGCCTCTATAATATGTGCCCTGCGTCTGCGAGAGGACCCTCCTCGAGCCCTTCGAAAAGGCCTGGATGGCCCAGCTCCTCGAAAGGGCCCAGATGGCCCAGCGCCCCGAAAAGGATCAGACGATCGACCTCCCTGAGAAGGCCTGGGTGGCCCAGCCCGCGGTGGAGCATATACAGGAGGCATCTGAAAGTGAAGAGTTCAATACATCAGTTCAAATATGAAAATCAGATGCGAGTACAGCATGCGAGTGGGGTGTGTGTCAGATGTGTTCTACACAAACAGCCTATCAATGCAGTAGAATGTTCAAACCCAGCGTGTCATCAGAAACATGATAAATGCAAGAAAGATGAACAGTACCTGCACACCCATAATGGCCAGCTGTGCCTCTCTCCGCAGGATCATGCCCTCAAATGCGGCCATCACTCCAAGCATCTCATCTACGTACTCAACAGGAGGCTGTAGATACAAATGCGAAACTATCAGTAAAGGAATGAATGTCTAAGTATCCGACTGATAAATCAAAGCCGTAAAACACACCGGTGGCGAATCAGGATCTCTGACATATCTGTGGTCAGGAAGGGGAGGCTCCAGCGAGACCTGGTAAGGAACCCCAAATCGCCAACTCGTCAACTTGGTCGGCATGTTTGGCCACCCAGGATGATGAAGAGTCGGAGGAATCGGGGGAATCGATCCACCCCCACCTCTGGATGTACCGGCCCCGCTGCTGGAAGGAATATCTGTAGCCCGAGCCTGGCTCGAAGATGGCACGCCAATTGGCCTCATCGAGGGAGTGCGCACTCCCATCAAGGGAGGCATCAGATATACGTGGCGATAAGTGGCATAGTCCCCCTCCTCAAGATGCAGCAAAGCATCAGTGCCCAGCATAGCACTAACAACATCCCGGGCAGAGAGCCTATCAGCAGTCCGCATAGTAACTGGGGGTGCTGCGGGATGGTCCTGAGAAGTATAGCCCCATACCTGACGCAAGAAGCGTTCCCCCAGAAACCATGCTCTACCAACTGGTCCCTCAAATAGGATCCTGTACTGGGAGGCGCCCGATCCTTCGGCATACTGAAATCGGAGACCATCACCCAATGGCGCCCAGGGCTGCCAGGTAATCTGCAAATAACCAGTGCATAAACCAATCAGAAATCGGGAATGTACAAAACAGATCAAAGATGAAAACGGAAGGGACTGAGAGTTCTGAAATACCTCCGTCGTCTGCACAGTGTCGAAATACTGCCGCAGATAAAGGAGAGTCTCTCGGGGTCTCGGCTGGTGCTGACCCTCGAATACCAGTGAGTACGGGCGCAAGAAGACCCGCTCGAGCAGATCACTAAAAATCTGGGCAATAAGAGTTGGGACAAAGGCTCAACCAACCTATTCGAAACACGCCCAAGACAATTCTAAACTCAAATACAAAGAGTTAAAGGATGAAAATGAAATACAGACAACAACAACTATCAACGGAACCGAGTCCGGAATACAGTAAACATGAGAGGAAAATTGGGATCGCTATACAAAGAAAATTCAATCCAATTTCACCGAGTATACCAAACAAACAAAAAAATTTCACTGAGTTACAATTGAAAAGAAAACAAGTTCCACAGAAGTTCAAATAATCACTTCAGAACTCGAATTATACAAAGCAATTCAAAAAATTCAAACAAAAACTGAATTGGAGACCACACAAGTCATTTCAGGAATAATACAAATCGCAATTTTTTAGAGAGTCAAAAAAACATATATACATATAGATAATGTAGAGAGAGAGAGAGAGAGAGAGAGAGAGAATGACGATTATAGTCGAGAAGAAGAGTGAGGCTTCGAGTTCTGTAAAACGTAAATGTTGAAGGAGATCTCGAACAGAGTCAAAAGAGTAGAGAGAGAGAGGCGTTGAAATTGAGAGACTTTGATGGAGTGCTTCGGTCGCTTGCGCAGAGACTTTGAGAGAGAGACTATTAGAGAGACCGGTGCCATCTAGCTGTGCTGTCGTCTGTAAATCGACCGTCGGTGCTAATTTCAACTCAGATCGCAGTGGTCCAACTCAGATCGTGGTGGTTCGCGGCTTAGATCGCGGTGGTCCGACTCAGATAACGGCATTCTGGCGACAACATGGTAGAGACAGAGGCGAAGGTGAAGCCGGCAACGTTGGAGATGAAGACTGAGAGAGGAGAAACGAGCAGAGAGAGAGAGAGAGAGAGAGAGAAATGTGCACAAAGAGAGAGGGTTTGGTTTGGATAAAATGAAGATCGAAAAGAGAGAGAAAGAGAGAGAGTCAAATTTCTCTGATAAATGGGTGTGGGGTTGAGGGACCTTAGACATCATAAAATAATATTATCGATCTTTTACATTATTAAAAATGAGAGAAGGACCTTAGACTAATTTTCCCCTTACAAATACATCTCTTGAGATTTGTATAAAATATCAATTATCCCTATAGCTTTGGAAATTACAAATACATATTTGTTTTGTCATTCAATGTTGATAGAAAAAATAATATCCTAACTATCATCTTAGGTGCTGTTTGATAAAACTGAAAATTAAAAATTGAAGACTGAAAATTAAGCATTAAAAACTGAATGTTGAATTTATTAAGTTAAAAAGCAATTTGATAAAAATTTAAGTGCTGAACTAAAAATAAATTGTTTGATCCGTATAAGATTAAATTTAAAATTTTTTATTTTCAAATTAAATATTTTAATTTTTATATTGTGATGGTGGTGGTAGTGGTGGTGGTGGTGGTGGTGGTGATGGTATGATGATGGTAGTGGTGGTGGTAGTAATGGTAGCGATGGTGGTGGCAGTGATAGTAGCAGTGGTGGCGGTAGCATGGTGGTTGTGGTAGTGGTAGTGGTAGTGATAGTGGTATTGATCATCGTGGTGGTGGTGATGGCGGCGATGGCGGTAGTAGCGATAGTGGTGGCAGTGCTGACATGATGGTGATGGTGATGGTGGTAATGAGTTTATAATAGTGTATACTGATATTTAGTATTTATAAATTCAGTCGAATTAAGTAAGTTTCATATGATTTAAAATTTTCTTAAGTTTTAGCTTATATTTTAAGAGACACTTAAATTTTTAAGTGATATTAATTGTGGTTATCAAACCGACTTAATTGATTATCATTTAATACATTCTATTTTAAGTGCTGAATCATATTATCAAACATCCCATTATACAATAATAAAATTAGGAGAACTATTAATTGAAATATATTACTAATATGATTAAAATTAACTTAATAATTAATTAATTAAATAAATTATTTATTATGCAATCAGAGATTTTAAAAAAGCGAGAGGTAAGTTTTATAATCGCAAGAGATAATTAATATTCGAAGTAAATCTCTCTATATATTTATAATTTATTCAAAATAAAAAAAAATATAGTATGTGTATACATTTTATGTTTTTTTATTTTTTATGTTTTATTTTTTAGATTGAAGTATATGTAAACATTACTCCCAAAAAGTGTTGGACTTCTTTTTCTAGGATGTTTCATAGCAACTTGATTAGGAATGGCAACGGGGTGGGGTGGCGCGGGACCGGAGATCACACTCCCTGTCCTCTATCCTTGATAGTGAAAATTTCTCCGTCCCCAGCCCCGATCCCTGACGGGGAACCTATCACCGTCCTCGCTCCCGCCCCCTAATGAGGATCGAGTTTCCCTGACCCCAAAAATTTCCCAGTCCAAAAAAATAAAAAATAAAAAAAAATCAATAGATCAAAACAAAAAATGGAGACCAACAACATTTCTGTGACGTCAGTACTTAGTACCACCACATTCTATACATCAAATACATGAATGGATCAACAAAATCATCAAATACAAAATCATCAATGAAGATTGGCTATACATCAACTTCAAAAAAATAAAAATAAAAAATGGAGATTGTCACGCCCCAAATTTTAATTACTCGAAATCATTACCAAAACCCTTAATTTAGGTCCATTTTTTTTTCCAACTTAATACATATACAAATATCTATTACACTTGAGTAATAGAAATACAATGATACATGTAGACACCCCATTTTTGACCACCCTTAAGACTTGGACACTACTGATGGTTTACTTGGTAGTGAAAGGTGTGCAGGGCAAAGGGTCGATTTCTTCGGCAAGGAGAGAGCCAAATCCCAACTTCACCCCCCCTTTTTGGACCAAAACTATTTTGAATGGTTTTTAGACCTTAAAACCCTCTCTTTCAAAACATTTTTGAAAATAGGTTCCTACGATGTCCCGACGCTCGCATTTTGTTAAATGTCGCGCCTTTCGGTAAACCGAGCAAGGGCAAAGTGGAAATGAATGAAGGAGAGATGAACTCTTTTTAAAAATCTTTCAAAACACCTTGTTTAGGGGTTTGGAGTTGAAGAAAAGAGGAGAGGAGAGAAGAAAACAAGTTTAGGAGAAGTTCGGCATGAATCCGTGTAAGATCGAAACTGAGCGGCTTCACCAAAACAGGCATAACTTTTTTCACAGTTAGAATTTTGATGCAAGGCTGCCACTATTGGAAAGCCTACTTCCGGGACTTCAATTCGGACACAAGAATGACCTAAAACGGAGTCCAAATGAAGGAGATATGCTCGTTTGAAGTTGGACCTACAGAGCAGATTTTCTCTGCCGGCCACTGGTGAAGGGTGCCAGCCATGGATGATGCAGTGCCGGCCACCATTGATGGCCGGCCGGCCAACAATGTCAAAAATCAGATTTTTTGCAGATATTTTACCTCCAGCTGTTATGCACAAGTCCCCAGCTCAGATATTTCGACCAAAAGCTTTGAACTGCTATATATGAAGCAAAATATCTCATTTTCAAAGAGGAGAACTTCTTGAGCAAGTTTGGGAGCCTCTCTCTCTAAAAACTCCTCTCTCTCTAGAATTTTCAGAGCAAAATCTCTGCCTCTCTCTCTATAGTTCACTCTCTCTTCCTCTTTTGTGCATAGAAGTGCATAGAAGTAGAGAAATATACCTAGGCATCCTTCATCAAAGTTGCATATCCATGGGCTGAGGTCTCTTGGAACTGATTTTTGGGCTGATAGAAGGTCATTTGAGCCAAGAAAGAGGCCCTTTTGCTGCTGTGCTACAAGGGTAAGCACCTCTCCTCTTTTGTATTTGTTATGCACACTTACTTCACCATCTTTGCACACTACTTTGGGGTTGTTTTTTTGGGTGTTGTTGAACTACAAAAACCTCTGTTTTTCCTCTATTTTTCATTCCTAAAAGTCTTGGTTTGTGCCTTGGTTGGCTAGGGGGTTGTCGTCCCTTTTGCTCATTGGCTTGTAAGGCCTTGTGAGCTAACTTTCAAACTTTTCAAACAACTTCTTTTTGGCCTTAAAACCACTGAATTACAGAGGAATTTCAGTGGTGGAAAACCTATTTTGAGGCTCAAAATAGGAGGGGGTGGTCCCCCCTCCTCTTGTCTTGCTTGCTAGTGTTGATGGCCAACTAAATGAGCATGTGTTTTTACTTCTTTATGGCTCTGTTTAGGCCCTTTTTTGTGACTTTGAGGACCTTCCTTGACTCTTTCCATGGCTGGTTTGGTCATCTTTTGCATGCTTCTTATATGTGTAGTGTAATCCCATTTGTGGCTCATCAAAGAAGCATGTTTGCCTAGCTTATGTTGAGTCCATTTCAGCATGTTTTTGGTGATGTTTTTCCATGACATAACTCTGTCTAAAGTTGGTTTGGTCATCTTTTGCATGCTCCATATACTTGTAGAACAAATCTTGCTTACTAGCCTGATGTGCATGTTGATTTGACTCATCATTCCACCATATTTTGGCTTTGCTCCAGCATGATTTTATCCTTATTTTGGGATGTTCTAGGACTATTTTGGGCTACCATGGTCATATCACTCATGTTTTGTATAGCTATAGTGTAAATGCTTTGGCTAGCCTTAGGTTTTGAGGCCCCTACCATGCCATACATGTGATGTTTGCATGCTTTGCCATCATTTCGAATGTTATTTCAGTCCATGAAATTTGGTCATATACCTGCATTTGACATGCTTTAAATGCCTTGAAGAGTATGTGTTTTATGCCTCATGAATGGATCATTGTGCATGCCATTAAGCCTAGGCCTTTGGGTCATCATATCAGTGCATTTTTGGTCTTGTTATACCATGATGTAATTCTGTTTTATGCTGTCCAAGTCATTCCATGCTTGGCCTTAATAGGTGTAGTGCAACACCCTATTTGCCTTACATATTCCATGTCTTATGCCTTCCATGCTAGCACATTTTGACTTCCTTCCATACATGTTTTAGTATCATATAGACATGTTCTAGGACTGTTTTGGGTTGTCTTAGCCACATGCCTCATGTTTTGTATACTTGAAGTATAAATGCTCTTACTTGCCTTAAGCTTTGAGCACCATTGCATGCTGTCCATGAGCTATTTAGATGATTTGGCATCATTTAGTACTCTATTTCAGAGATTATAGCATTGCTATATTCCCACTTCATTCATGCTTTAAGTGTCTTTGAGTGTTGTGCATTGTTGCCTAGTTGGTTGGCCAATGCATTGTGCATGCAGGCCTTGTCTTTTGGTGCCTTTGTTTTGGTGTATGGCCACTGATTTGGGGCATGACTGAGGTCTACTCTTTTGGTTTAAGTCCATTGTGTATGCTATGTATATTGCATTGAGTATGCCACCATTGCATTGAGCATGCTAATTGATATTCGCATTGAGTATGCTAGTTGTTGTTAGCATTAGCATTGTGCATGCCATTAGCTTTGTTAAGTTAATCATACTACCTTGCATTGAGTATGCCATGTAGTTGCATGTTTGCATGCTTAGGACATATTGCATGTTTGCCATGCTTGTGTTGCATTGTTGTTTGGATTAAGTGTTAATACGAGCACGAGGAACGAGGAGCGTTTCATACTTCAAGTGATGAAATGTGTCTTAATTCTCGGTCGCCGACGCTCTTGATTATCCATGATAGAGTTCTAGGCATTTAGGTGTTTATTTGTGCATTCATTTATTATTGATTTGCACAAATTGGATGTTTGGCCATCATGCATCGGGATGCGTGATTGATGGTCGTGGATCCAATTATGCCTCTCCCTTGATGTTTCGAGGTGATATGGGGTGGCATAGTGCATACATACCCTTGGGAGACCCTCCATTTTCTCTATTTTGTGTTCTGCTGCAGCTTGGTGTCCCAGCACATCAGTGGCCTGCAGTGCCTTGCAGATGGAGGGCACCTCCTCATTCTTGGCCGGCAGATGGTAGGCAGCATCTCCCCATGGCCGGCAGGCCACTGATGCATTCCCCAGACTGGTTTTGGTAAGGTTCAACAAGAATTCCTTGACGACACCCTGCAAACAGAGCCTCTTGAGAGCAACCAGAGAGCTTTTCGGGATGGCAACCGAGCATGCATCCTCTTCTCCTCCAAACAAAGCTGGAACAACATTGCTTGCTGTTTTCCTTACTTGCTAATTAGCTTTAATTTGCAATTTAATTAGTTAATGTGTTAATTAATTGAGTTTTGTAATAATTAGTTGTAGCTAGTTATTCATTCGGTTATGTAATAATTAATTAGCTTGTTAGTTAGTTAATTAGTTGGCATGTATTATTCATTCGGACCCTCCGTCGAGAGGGCGAATTTTGTAATAAGTGTGCGTGAGTGTATGCATGTCTTCCAACCCCACGTCTTTCTCCCTTTTACTTACTCGCTTATAGTGGTTAGTTTTAGGGCATGTTTCAATTAGCATCCTTATGCTTTGCATACGTGCATTCATTCATCTATACTGCATGCACCAGGCTCGGCGCATCATACTAACTACATTGTATTTCAATTCCAATTTGAATACATGTATCAATTATAGCATTTCACATGACATCTTAGAATAGCCGAGCCTATTTTAGATGCATTTTTGCATGTGTTGCATTAGCCATCTTAACATGAACTAGGATCATGCATTGATTACTAACTAGTTTCTGTTTTGGCTCGGAGTACACTGTGAGTGTTTACGCTTTAGCATACTGCATGTGTGTGAGTGTTGCCATGATAGCATGCTTGCCATGAGGCTATTTGCTTAATTGATATAACTGCCTGAATGCCTGTGGGTGAAGGTTGGATTACTTGAATTGGAACAATTCATCAAATCCGCATTTTAACCTACTTACGAGTAGCAAACTTCAAACCATTTTCCAAACAAATGGATATGCAATGTTTTGTTCCAAATTAGGCGATCTAGTCTATACTTGTGTGTTGTGAGCATCACATAGTAAGATTAGCTAATTAACCGGAATAAGAACACATGTGTTTTCAAAAACAAGATATCATGCTTAGTACAGGCCGATCTTTGATCGGGCGGGCGGGGGTGCTCATAGATGACCTTCCCCAATCGTACCTAAGTTCCCGAGCCAAGGCAACTTTGGTGATGACGAACACGTGGCCTTAGGCAACGAGTCAGGGTTTCCTAAATTTCCCCAAAAATAAAATATTTAGGTGGCGACTGTGTATTTGGCAAAGCAGTCCATGTTTAGCACTTCTTCCTTAAAAATCAGTTTTTCAAAACGATTTGCCGGATTTGGACTCTTTGGTGATTTATCGGTCTTGCATTGCACTTTGCGAGATGAGATTCAGAACCGTGACATTTGAGTCTGAACTATAGTAGGATGAAGCCCGAGGGCGCGTCTACAGTTTCTGGCGACTCTGCTGGGGAGTTGGAGAGCTTGACTCGAACTCATGATATCTTGTTTTGATTGCACTTATGTGTCTCTTTGCATTGCATTTGCATTGGTGCGCCTAGGACACCGTGTTTGCCGTATGCTATTACTGAACGGTTTGCCAGAGGCTTGCTGTGAGAAGCGTGCTATAAGGCTGACCGGTTGCGGGCTCTGCCACGACAGGAACACAAACCTCGGTTTTTACCGGGGCACCCTTTTTGACCATTCGACCTAGTGCATATCGGAATCCATAGTGACTATTTCAAACTAGGATAGGTTGTGTAACGACCCAAAATTTTTCCCTCCGCTCGAGCGGAGGAGTTAACGCTCGAGCGGACTTTTGGGGTTTCCAGCAATTCTGCAGACGGCTTGAGATTCTGGGAGTTGTGATTCTCCGCTCGAGCGGGGGAGTTTACGCTCGAGCGGATGGCTTTGTTAGTCTGCACGCTCGAGCGCAAGGTTGGGCGCTCGAGCGGGTCTCCTGGTTGAGTTGTATTTCTGAGGCACATGGGTTTGTTTTTGGACATTTTTATTAATGTATTTGGAACTTTCTTATTTTATTTTGGAGTATTGGTTAAGGTGGTAATATGATGGTAAAGTAAGATTGGACCAAAAGCTTTAATTAGAATAATTTGTCTGCGACCAGCCGTCACTCTTTTGTCCTTTTCTTTTTCCACACTTTGAATTTGGATGTGAGGTTAGAACCATTGGAAAGCTTATTTCCGGGGCTTCAATTTGGACACAAGAACGACCTAAAACGGAGTCCGGATGGGAGAGTTACGCATGTTTGAAATTTCGGAATCTGTGCTGGGAGCAGGTCCGCTCGAGCGGGAATAGGGACGCTCGAGCGGGAATAGCGGGACAGCAACTTAAAAACGGGTTTTTGTTATCTTTTTTCCACATTTTCTTTTCCCCTCTTCTCTCCTCTCTCCCTAGGTCCGAAAACCCTAGGGTTTTGATCCCAAATCCTCACCATTTCTCTAAGTTTTGATCAAGATTTTCCACCAAGAAATGAAGAAGGCATGAAGATCAACATTTGCAACCGATTGGAATTCCAAAATTATGGAGGAATCTCACCAAGGCTTGCTTAATTCTTGAGGTAAGGAATCTTGAGAGTTAAATTGATGGGTTAAAATGATGGACCATGTATCCTAGGTGTATAATCATTGGAAAAATTGGAATGAAAAGTGATGGGTTAATAAGTTTGAATTTTTCTTGAATTTTAATGTTTTCTTGAAACCCTAGGTTGGGTAATGATGTTAATCGATGATTTGGCCCAAATTGGAAGTAGAATCATGAAATTAGTAGGTTGAATTACATATGTGCAAGTTTAATTGGAATTTGGTGATACTTAAAAATTATGTTTAAAATCTGCGAATGAACTATGGTATAAACATTGTAATTCATGCGGTAATGTGAAGGGGAAAATTGGGAAATAATCTATTAATGATATAGATGATATGAACTTGGTTTTAGAATGTTGGAATATGATTCAAGGATTTATTTTGCATTATGTTGAATTGCAAATGGTGTTAATGAACTAAGTGGTGTTGACTTTGTTGGATTATATTGTGTTAACTAATATTGAATTGAATAGACTATGATGAATTATATTTGAATTACGTGAATTGTATAGGGTCAGCTACAGGGGCGGACCAAGCACCTGAACACTGTGAGTAATAGTACTATAAATGTACATCAATTACCGTTAATAATTATTGTTACTATTCACATTCTGTTGTTCCATGGCAATTATGCTAACATGTTTGTAATTGAGAATTGGTGTGAACATAGAAGGATTTGGCATCCATTGATATGACTCTGGAACTATTATGTATTCCGCCTACGATTAATGGTTATTGGTAATGTGTCATAACCTATATAGTATTGTGTTTAATTTACTGTTAAAAGACGTTATTAATATTCTGTTATCCGTAGATTAACCTTAATAATTCATGGTGAACAAATGGAACAATGATGCTTATGTATCCCGAACTATTCAGTTTTATCAAGGATGGTTTAAGACTGTTATGAGATAATTATTTTGTCCCTACAAATAGCATTGCGATGGCACATGTACAATTTGTGAGATACCTTATAGGTATTGCTAATGATTACCATTGGTATTCTGTTAAACGTAAACTAATTACGTTAACTCATGTAAATGATATGAAAGAATCTGTATGCCTTTGTCTAACTTGGGACTAGTCAGTTCTGATGATATCTGAAGTTATTCTGCTTTGTGGCTTGTTCCGAGATCTATTAATTTATGGTATAGAATCATGGTATCTACGTATTTCTGAAAGTGTTCAATCTGTGAAATGTGTTCACCTTTTGCTAACAAATATCAACAACGTTCTGCTAAACTTATAATACATCTGTTTATTTATGTGATTAATGGGAAGAATATGTTTATCTGTATTAATCTGTTATGATGTTTCTGGTATGGAGCAAAGTGCTGTACGGAACTAAGTGCTACACCTTGGTGGGAGCCACCTCTAGAACCCGTACGAGCCACCTCTTGAGTCCATACATCTGTTAGTTCTGTTACCCACGCTTTATGCGTTCTGTTACCACGCTTATGCGTTCTGTTACCCACGCTTTATGCGTTCTGTTACCCACGCTTATGCGTTCTGTTACCCCACGCTGATGCGTTCTGTTATTTCTGTTAATTCTGTTATTTATGTTATTTCTGTTAATTCTGCTATTTCTGTTATTTCTGTTAATTCTGTTATTTCTGTTATTTCTGTTAATTCTGTTATTTCTGTTATTTCTGTTAATTCTGCTATTTCTGTTATTTCTGTTAATTCTGTTAATTCTGTTAATTCTGTTATTTCTTTTAATTTTGCTATTTCTGTTATTTCTGTTATTTCTGTTAGTTCTGTTATTTCTGTTAGTTCTGTTATTTCTGTTATTTTTGTTAATTCTGTTATTTCTGTTATTTCTATTACTTCTGATATTTCTGGGCCTATGGTCGTTCTGCATCTGTAGGCCTATGGCTGTTCTGTATATACTGGGCTTAAAGCCATTCTGTTACGGAAAGTGGACCCATGGCTGTTTTGGAAATAATCACGGAATGTAGTTAATCATCTGTATCTGCAGTTATATGTCTGACTATTCAGGTTAAACGTTACATTATTTATATACTATTATTCACTGAGTTCGCTCATTCTGTATTTTGTCTGTCTATTTCTGTAGGTAACCAACCAGGAGTTCAGTCCTAACTTTAAGGCTTGTGTTTCTCTTGTCAACTTTGATGCGTCCAGGCACCACCTGAAGCCGTACATTATGTAAAGTTTTGTTGAGTTTTGATTTATACTTAGGACGTTTATTTATGGTTGATTGTATATAATTCCTTTTTCGTTAATATTTTTGTTATACGCCTATTTGTGGGGATGAGTCGAGGCATATGTGTGTAAACTTTCTGTATAATATTTACTTAGTGCGATGTTGAGATCCTGGCATGTTAGGAATAGCTCAATGGATGTTATTCTATATATTTTATATTATTGAATGCTTCCGTTCAGGCCCCGTATGATATATATAACAGGATTAGTGTCTGTTTTTGAATGGGTCATGCCTAAACTTTTAGGGGTGGGTTTGGGGTGTGACAGGTTGCTTACCCGATTGTAGGTTGTTTGAAACCACTGTGTGCGTAATGAAACCCTAGCTCCTGAAAAGATAGGACAGGGAAACCCTACCCCAACATAGGGGTGTTTTGGCTCTCATTTGCTTGCTATGTGCTGTTTGAGTTGACCTCTACAGGGAATGCATGTATCAGTTTGCAAGTCTGGGTATCAGGCCTGCGGGCATCAGTATTTTGAGAATCAGTTATATCTGTAGGTATCAGATTCAGTTTTAGGGCAGTAATTTTGGGAACAGTGATCAGTGGTCGAATACAGTTATTCAGCTATGCGTATGTCTGTTTTGGTGAAATTGGGCTGAGATGCTACCTGTTTTCTCTTTCAGTTCAGAGATTCGGTTCAGAGCAACCAGTATTCTCCTTCGCTGAGGCAAGGCAGAAAAGGTCTAGTCACGGCTCACCGGTTCATCAGATCCGTTAGCCACCAGTCACATCACCTCTGTTCAGTTCAGTAGACTCACGATGACACAGAATTCAGAAGAAATTGTAGTCATGGCAACGGCATTAAACCAGGGAATTGCCATGCAAGGTGAGACCGATGTTGAGATGCAATGCCTGCCTAGATCGCTTGCCGCACATCCAATCTGGGGACCTCAATTATTTCAAACCCGTGAGCCCACCACTTTTGAGTTGATGGGAATGATCGGTGATCTTCAGAGATCTGTTGCTGATCTAGCCTACGGAATATCAGCTCCGCTGTCGACCATGTCACATGCCGGGAACTTCATGCCGGAAGAGCCTCCGCTCTTGGGGCAGATTGTAATTGAACTCAGCCAACCTGAACCCATCCTAAGTATAGGCAATGCCATGTCAACAACAACCGGGTTTCGCTCTGATGTAGCAACCCAAACCTTCGACCAAGCTGAGGCTAGTGGAAAGAACAAGGTGGAGGCAAACACTGATCCCTATGAACAACTTCTGCAGGCCATTGAGGCTTTGAAAGCCGGGGGACTGAACAAACAACAAGTGCTCACAGTTGTTGCAAAAACTATGAATGACACTTTCCCTACTCAGACCGAGAGTAGTTCAAGCCAAGGGAAAAATCGAGAGAAGGGTCATCATACCAGAATCGTTCCCTCCAACCCTAATTCTGCACCCAGAAAAAATCAGCAAGCCAAGCCTGTGCCTGCTGATCCTTTTGCTAGCGCATCCAGTAAAAATGCACAAAACTCGAAGTATCTGCCTCGAGGTCACAGGGTCTTTCTTGCCCTCTATATGCCTTTGTCCAAGGCTCTTCAAATTCTTGCTGAAAAGAGGCATCTCAAACCCCTTGAGCCTCGGCCTCTCCCTAGTCGTCTTTCACCTAGCCATGATGCTACCCAGTGCTGTGCGTACCATCAACAAACTGGCCATACCACTGACAATTGCTTCCGTCTTCGCCACGAGGTACAGGATTTGTTTGACAACGGGGTTGTCCTCCCACCAAGCTCAGCAAAGTCCATCGTCACTAGATCAGTGAATCTGGAGGATAATGTGATGTGATCAGGGGATGAACCACCTGCGGGCGGCGCTCAGTTTACTCCAAATGTGGCATATGGCTCGCACTATTTTGAGCATTTGCGAATGCTAGTTTTTGTACTTTCTGACTTGGGTGTTCAGTCAGTTTTTTTGTCTTGTATATAGTCAGGCTTTTGTACTAAGTCAGTCGGGTCTGTCTTGTTGTATCGAGTTAGTCCTGTTGTATAGGAGTCGGGTGATTCCGGGGGTGTTACCTCAGACATCACTATTTTGTTTTTTTTTCTTGTCTTTTTTTTTTTTTTGCTTTCTTTTGAGTCTGTTTCTGCCTTGGAGCCAGTTGCACCAACAGATCTGAATGAAACAGCAGTAATTTTCACTCTTGTGTTTGCTTTTGCCTTGCGCCAGTTGCGCCAGAAGTTTGAATGAACGGCAGTGCTTTTCATATACTTTTCTGCGCCTTTTAAATCATTGCATTGACCTAAGTTTTTCAAAACTTTTTAAACACTGTGGTGAAAACAAGGAGGAAGAAATTCCTCGGATTTGCAAAAATTTGATCAACTGAGAGAAAGAGAGGCATGCTAAGTTCTTAATGAATGAGATCATGCTTGTTAACATGAGTATTGAGAAGGATCCTGGCTTGGTCCAAATTGGTTCTACATTGTTCTCGGCACGAGCGATTAGTCGCTTTCTTAAAAGATTTCAAAAACGTTTTGCATGGTTTTGCGAAGACCTGTGTGGAATCGCTCTTAAGATTGTGCAGCTTAGGATCGCTCTCAGCCTCGAGACTCGACCCCTCGCTTTCAAACCTTGAACTTGGATTCAGAATGTTCAACGGTCAACCATAATGTGAGGCCTGTATGGCCAGATTTGAAACAGCCCATGAACTAGGGGCAAGAAGATCAGATGTGATCAAAGGAAGCTCACAAAGCTCGGTCACAAGCACCCCTCGAACTAGGGGCAAAAATATCAGACGTGCTCGAAGAGCCAAAATTGGGACATTTCTCAAGTTAATGAAGATCGGCAAGAATGCCAAATCCCAGAAGGGAAGAAAGAAGAAAGTATTGCTGAAGGACAACTAAGTTCCTATCCACAACATTAGGGGAAATTCAACCTCCATTGGATGGACTTCTGCATCATCGGCACACAGCAACCATTCTCTTGGATTCAGATGGATTCGAGATCCTAAAACCATTTGACATGGACAAAGCTACACTTTTACCCTTGAGAGGCTCGCTGGGCCGAAAACCCGGAAGGGCGACCCAGGCAAAAGTTAGAGCAAGAAAAGAAGAGAAGAAAAAGAAAAGAAAGAGAAAAGAAAATTGAAGAAAATGAAAGAAGAAAAGAAAAGAAAGGAATGAAAAAAAGAAAAGAAATGAAAAGAAAAGTAAAACAGAGCTCGCAAGGTTAAAAACCCGGAAGGGCGGCCTTGGCAAAAGTTAAAGCGTAAAAGGAGAGGTTAATACCCAAGTGTACCTTAACCCTCGAAACTACGTAAGGCTTGATTCCCATGTTTGGGATATGTAGGCAACTTCATTCTGAAGTCCAGCCATAAACACTTCCAAATCGACTGTGTCCATGTAATGGTTCTGATCATCTTTGCCTTCTCTGTATCTGAGAGTTCAGTTGGGATCGTCACTGTGAGGACTGATTACAGTGCACTGTGCTGTGGTGCCATTCAGACAAGGGGCAACTTTTTGTTGCCATGCAGTGCCATTCAGGCAAGGGGCAATTTTCCATTATTTTGGTCGAGCAGTGGCCATTTGTAAAAATAGTTTTAAGAATTTTTAATGAGGTTGACTAATTTTCTCAAAAAATTATTCAATTTTTTCCAAAACTGGACTATTTCTTGGACCCAAAAAGGGAAAATTTTCAGTGCTCATAGCCTGACTTGCTTGTTTTCAAATCAAAAAGTTGAATAAGCATGTTAATCAAACTCTCTTTTTGGTCAAAATTGTTTTAGCAGAAGCTCAAAAATAAAAAATGGTCAAAATGATGAACTAGGGGCACAGTTGAGTCAGGCTTCTTGTCTTTTCCCCGTTGTCAATGCATTTGCCAGAAAGGGCACTTTACTTGCCAGAAAGGGCACCGTATTTGCCAGAAGGGGCACAACTGAAGCTGATAGCAAAGGGCTGAAAGCTTTCTCATCCTCTAAGTAGCGAGGTATCGAGCTAAGTGTGAAGCACAAAATGGAATGGATCAGGATATTCCACTCCCTCATTTAGACAGGCCTGATCACATCCATACTGGCCAAGGGCGTCATCAACCGTTGTCAGTTACAGATCTG